>OY720451.1:8000162-8040162 GCA_963082715.1 Harpalus rubripes
GACAATTTGATGCAAAAAGCATTTAATATCGCCCAGGCCCAGATGTGATGCGATAATCGCTACATTCTTCTTTAATTCCAACAATTTATAATTTGGCTCAAAATCGTTATGTGATTCCTCTTGCTGGTGAAAACTAATAGTAATAAAATAGTTATTTAAAAATATGTATAGTGCATTCCCTTACTCTGTCTATGTTTCTACAGAAACTTTATGGATTGTTTGGGTTTGGATTTGTTTAGTAAAATTTGGAGGAAGAGGTAGGACGTCGAGAATTTGGATTGGAACTAGAATGGGATAAAAATAAATTAAATTGTATCCGTTATAAGCAAACCACCTCCTGTCTTTCTCCCCTCTTTAATCATATTGGCAACTAAAAAGTAAATACCATTAATAACTACTGTATAAATGATCGAATTATATAAAATTTTACTTACGGATTGATTTTATTTTACTTTCTCCTTCCGTAAGAGTTCGTGCTTGGGAAGTAACAGCATTTACAGCCAAAGAAACTTCTTCCCAAGCACAAACCTTCTTCAAGGGAGTATTAAGTGGTGAAGGTTTACCAAATAAAATATTATTTCTTATATTCACCTCATTCATTAATATATCTATTTCGGTTTTGCTAAAATTTGGCTGCAGTTGACGTCTGTTTGCCTTATCAGCTGTCATGTCTGCCGCCATTTTGATATGATGTCGTGTTAGGCTAGCACTGTGCTAGCACTGGATTAGCCTAATACCGTTTTTGTTTCGAGAATTCGGGGTTAGGCTAAATTTTAATACAGTGTTAAGGCGGTGCTAGCTAACACTCATTTTGGTGTTAAGCTAATACCCTTTCGAGAATTCGGCTGTAAAATTTTTGGATCCAATATACTGTTATATTAACAAAAATAGTTATTCGTCGTCGTTAATTTCATTTATTGTGAATATTAAATCATCACTAAATAACAAGTCTTCTTCATTGTTGTTCGGTCCTTTGCTAGTTTTTTCATTTCCTCCATATCTTTTCCTCTACTTTTACCTATCTCTTTTATTCTTCCCTCCCAGATTTTTCTTGGTCTTCCTCTTATCTTTTTTCCTATCTTTTTTGAGCCTCTAACTTTTTTAACTAGATTATCTAGCTTCATTCTTCTGGTATGTCCACACCAATTCAGTTGTTTGTTTTGTAGTTTTAATAATAGTTTGATTTCATCTGCTCGTCTGATGCTTTCAGTTGTTTCTTTGTCCCATTCTGTTTTCCCATGTCAACTGTAATAATGCGTATGATTTTCCATTACGAGAAAGATATTTTTTTCTTAATTTCAAAACATTACATCTTTGTCTCCTGAAACTAATTGAAAGTTTTGTGTTGTAACAACTTTTAGATAGACGGAGTATGAATAATTCGGTTCTATAAAGCGTGGCAAGTATTTCTTTCTGGGATGAGGTGAGAACGAATAAATTAGCTGAATGTGATTTTCGTTTTAAGGGGTAGTTCGGAAATAAGCATCGGGACATATTCACAACAACAAGCTCATTCGGGTGACCATCAATCATTATTAATTACTTGTGGTCGATCAATATTGACGGTGGGTAGAGAAGGATAATTCATTTTGGTGACCGTCATTTATCAGTAATTTCATTTGTTATACTAACACTCTTTTGTTTTCTTATTTCTTCTGTTTAACTCTCACAATACAATACTATACTACAATACGTACAGATTATTTTTAATTCAGAGAATCGTCATAAATTGATTAAACGTTACAAATAAATCCAAAATATTTAAGTCTCCCAGAAATTAGTTTGAAAACATAGGCGTGTGCACGGTGGATGCCATGTGTGCCACGGCACCTCCTAATATATAAATACGAGGACTGTTCTCTTTCCAATGAGCTTATCTAGCAGGCTACTATACTTTGAAACAAATTTTGTTCGACATTTTAACCTAGTTGTTTACAAGGTTAATTATAGTGACGGTTGTTATATACAATTGAATGTTGTTTAAATACATAATTTTTAAGTAATCCTTTCCCCAAGAAATCATTGAATTGAGCAAAGAGCATTACTGAGCTGTTATTTTTTACAATTTCAAGCGTGGATTAAACCATCAAGAATATTTTGAGGAAATCCATCGAGTGTTTGGTGACAAGTCGTGTTCCTTAGGTACCATAAAGCGGTGGTACAATGAATTTCAGCGTGGTCCATTTTCCTTATATAACAGTTTTCGAGCTCCTAAGCCAAAAACAGCAGTTACCGAAAAGAATATTGGTTTTGTTCAGAACATGATTAAAGAGGACTGGCATGTTACTGTCAGGAGTATTCAAGCATCTTTAAAGATTTGTGTGAAAGCAATTGAAATCATTTTAGACCAACATTTGATGGTACGTAAGCTTTGTTCTCATTGGAATCACCACAATTTAACTCCAGTCAAAAAGACAACCGTTTAAGATGGTGCAGATCTACACTAGATCGCGTTTACAATGGATCGTTTCATTTAGTGTACAACTTCATTAGAGGTAACGAAACATAGGCACACTGCTATGATTTCGAAAAAAAAAACAACAGTCCGCAGTTTGGGTCCTAAGAATTATTGGACATGTTTGCACTGTATCACTGGCGGATTGTCGTATTGTTAATGTTGAATGGTCACTACCGTTTGTTTGCCTCAAGTTCTTCAAAATGTTCGCGAAAAACGTCGACTGAGAAGGATTATCTTGCATCAAGACAACGCTCGGCCGCACACTGCTACTCGAACGACAGATTATTTGAATGCCCAAAACATTCAAATAATGGGTCATTTTCCGTATAATCCAGATCTGGCATCTAATGATTTATTTTTATTTCCACGTGTAAAGGATAAGTTACGGGGTTTACGTTTTACATCGGCCGAAGAAACTGTTGAAGCATTTAAAAATGAAATAAAGAAACAAACGCGGGAAGATTGGAAAAAATGCTTTCGATATTGGTTTTCACGGATACAAAAATGTATTGATTGTGGAGGGGAATGCCTTGAAAAATTATAAATAAATGTGATTTGCAAGTAAATTGTGTATTACTTTAGTAGGCTCAGCGGAAAGAGAACAGCCCTCGTAATATTGAAAATATTATTTTTATATTATTATTTTTGTTCATGTTGCTATAATATATGTTTTATTTATTATTTTTTCTCGATATTTTGAAGTAATAATGGTAAAACAAATGACTCCATTTACATTTATTACTTTATTTATAATAGTAATTACACATTTTAACTTTGAATTTATAAGATAATGCGTCGTTATTAAATAGAACTGATTTTTGGACTTCCATTATCTTTATTTAACAAAACCACAAATTTTCACAATGTTGCGGTAGCTAATATCTGCTGCCGTCATCAGGTGTACTGATAATACTAATTCCTAATACTACGAGCCTTATATCTGGTAAAATGAGGGTGGTCAAGCGTGGTTGGGAGTTCAAGTGTGTCTGGTGGTTCATGATTGGTTGTCGTCTCCTGTGCAATGGGCTGTATGTATTTCAAGTATGAAATGAATTAAAAAATAAACAAAGATTGTTGATTTGATTTCATAAAGAATTGCAAGTGAGAAACGCAATTTGTTGGATCAAGTGTTAATCCCGTAAAAATAAAACATAGTTGGCAGCAGATCCCGGTCCTGCCATCATTCTAGGCAGACTGGCACCATTAAGATAGCATATTACAGCTCCAGACGATATTTGTCAATGCTTGACTCTTATGTATGCATCCGCGATACGATGTACTCATACTCATTCTCATAGTTTGTCTATGTGCAATGCGAATTGCGATGCCTGCCCCGCGTACTTTATGTGTATTATCTGCTCGCGTGCTGCCACATACCACATATTGCGAGAAAACATTTCACTGATATATGGATCGTTATGCACTTGAGAAATACAAGTGGCTCGGGTATTTGTTAGCCAAGAATTACTCAATTTTGCCCAACGGATTGAGACATGCAAGATTGTTTGTTTTTCTTTTAAAATAATTTTAGAGAAATATTCTCGTCTGACATAATTTATGTCCTATTTATTTGCTCTGTGCTATATTTTAAATTATATTTGCGATAATTTATTGATCTTCAATGTGTCCTACACTTTTTCTACATACATATACATGTTATAGAATCGGCACTTATAATTTATAATACTTAGTCGATTGTAATACACATAATATAGTATCATCAATACAGGCGATGTAATCCAATATTAAATGGCGAAAGAATTTTAAACCAGCTGAAAGAAATTAGTAGAAATGGGGTTATGCCAAAAAAAATATTGATTTTTTTTTTCATAAATGAAAAATTTACCTACGAGGGTAGCACCGAAACTTTCTGCAAACTATTGATAAAAAACAAAATTTTCCATGAATTATTTTTTATTGTTTTTCGAAATACTCTCCTTTTAACTCAACACATTGATGCATTCGATAAAACCAATTGTTAAAGCAAGAAATCCATTCTTCTTTAAACACTTCTTGAGAGTCCATATTTTCGAAGGCTTCAACCGCTTCATTTGCACTTGTTTATCGGAAACAACACATTATTTCCTTTAATTTAGGAAATAGAAAGAAATCATTAAATTCAAGGTCAGGACTGTATGGTGGGTGCTCCAGTAATTCTACCTTTGATTCTTTTAAATAGGCTTTAGTTTGCGCAGCAGTATGTGATGATGCATTGTCCTGATGCAATATTAGTTTACTTCAAGGCCTATTTTCATGCACTTTTTTAAATATCCGTGGCAAACAAATTGCTATGTACCAATTAGAAGTTACTGTTTTCCTATCTTCTAATGCAATATTGACAGTAGGACCAGATTTTGAGAAAAATGAGGCAATTACTTTTGTGCCAACTCTTCGAACTCGTTTTACTTTGACAGGATTGGGGTCTGTTGGAAAGACCCATTGAGGTGATTGTCGTTTTGTTTCAGGTTTAAATGCATACATCCGTGATTCATCACCTGTTACATAATATCATACATTGCTTTATATTTACCTTCGTTGTACTTTTTTAATGTTTTAATGCACCATTCCACACGATGTTGCTTTTGACGATCATATAAATTATGAGGTATCCAACGGTAACAAACTTTAGATGATTGAGTAATATTTAATTTATAGCGGTCATTCCAATGCCCAAAGTAGCCTGTATAATTCTGTATGTGACACGGTTGTCTTCTTTAATCATTGTACGAATAGCGGCTATGTTTTCATCCTTAACTGCAGAATTGGCCGATCTTTGCGTAAATTGGCATTGAAAGAAACTCGATGAAATTTAAATTCATTGTACCAGCGGTGAACAGACCTGATACTAGGTGCTTATTTCCAAAAGCATCCCGAAGCTTTTTGATGCATTGTTTTGGAGAGAGCGAACTTTTAAAATCGTAAAATATCATGGCTAGGAAATTTTCTCTTGTTAACTGTGTTTTCAGTACGACGTGTGTACTTAAAAATTGCATGGAAAATTACTGATAACATATAACGAATTTGTAATAAGAATTGCCATGCTACCTAAGGATGTACTTTTGTTTTGCCATGCATTAATTATTCGTAGCTACTTTCGTTATATTTGTTTGCAGAAACTTTTGGTGCTACCCTCATATGCATATATTCATCAAAAATATTTAATATTATTGTACTTTTCATTCATGATTTTCTTTATAAACACTCAGAGTCTGTTATGACGTCATAATTTTGTGCATACAACATGGAAGAGACTACACAAGGTCGAAAAATTGTGGCGTCATTGGAAATTATTTCTGTAAAACTTATGTGACATGAATATTTATGTAAGTAGTTTTAAGTGTACTTTTAGAAAAACATAAAATTGGAAAATGCGGTATGACCCCATTCACACCATTTCCGTAAGTTCTATAAATTATTGAAAATGTAAACTAGACGAACTATTAAAAGCCTGGGCAGGTATTGTCTAATTCAATAATAATATTGTAGCGAGAAACCTGTTTCATTTTCATTCATAGAAATTCATCGATATCTGTTGTGTGTTGGTATATAGACGTCAGTGTGTACCATTTCCTTGAAATGTATTCATGTTGCATAAAAACGTCATCCAACATTGTCTGTTGGAGATAACAAGCATTGTGACGTGCAGATAGGCGGCCGTGGAACGGTAGCAGCAACAGCAGCAGCGGTATCGGTACACCGCATTGTGAGTGTAAATATTGAAAACCAGGTTATTGTGTTTACCAACAGCCGAGCGAGCGTTTGTCTCGTTGTTTATCGTAAACAAGCGGAAAATGTGACTGGAAAGTTAAAATTTGATCCGAGCTCTGTCAACTTGTTACGAATTTTGTTATGAGTTAAACTCGATTGGTAAATTGTTATGCTCTACAATGTTATTTCTCTTTATATTCTACTATATTATACAGCATCTATAATACAAAAATGGATTGGATTATTTGCACACACGAGTACAATAAATTAAAAATAGTTACACTTTAGTCAAGGAGATACAAAATTTTGAACGATGCATTTGATATTAGCTGTGTTCGGCAATAGGAAATGTAAAATAACGAATGAATAGTAAACTGTGGGCATCTTCCTGGGGAGGGTTTTTAGAGAGGAGGGGGTTGGATATTAAATTAATCAATTTTTAATTATCATTTTGCATTTTCGTGCAATATTTTATTGATACAGAATGCATACACATTTGCGATAGTTATATCACACTCGTATTTGTTTAGCCCCGTCCTCTCTTCGAAATTAATTTTTGACTTGGTACGGCAACAATATATCGATAAATAAAATATATCGAATAAAAATATGCGATGAATATTTGAACGTTATCAATTAATTTATCGACATAATATGTATGTAAAGTCCGTTTCCACGATTTGATCCCTACGTCATCAATAGTAAACATATGGTTCAAATCGCCAGGGAAGGGAGGGAATTGATGACATCATATTGTTACCATGGTTTTATTATAGGGATTTAATTTTCTAGTTTGATATAAGGTTGAGTATGACAGAACTTGACATTTTCAATATTTTATTTGCAATAATTTTGTTGTTCGCTAATACTTATATCATATACCTACCGTGTGAATATTATTATTCATCAAAATCCGAAATGACACTTACATATTTCGCAATTGAATAATTATGATGTAATGTCAAAACTGGTAAAAACTGACAGTATGTTCTATACTGTGTCAATTTTTATCAAAATTTGAAGTATGAATAGTAATATAGAAATAATAAACCAATTGAATAAATACGATATAAATATAATGGATGAAATATACCCCTTTTTATTGTCCAAAAGCAATGTATTGCAATTGTCGGACATCTTAGAAACACCGTCTTTCCAATAGCAAAATACACAATATGTATAATCACAAGAACTAACAAAATTACCAACACACAACGAAGCACAAAAGCACAAATTATTATTGACGCCAAATCACCTTAATCACATACATAAATGACAGAATGACATGAATATTCAAATAATTCAAATATCTGAAAATGACATTCATTACCGCGGTTACAATACAAACACGGACGGCAATGAGATAGCGAATAAAAGTCGCATATAAGCAGTGTTTGTACGACAAAGTTGCTAGATAAAAGTTATGTAATTCTTGCATCCGAAATTGATGACGTGAGGATTAACTGGGAGGTATAGAGTGTAGGTGCGATGTATATTTATGTATATGTTACGATAGAAATATATTTGTTTTGTTTTGTGTACTTTTACAATGCTGCTAGGTGCCATCTACTAGCCGTATAAATTTCAACATTTATAGAATACCGATCAAGTGTATGTATTTGATCATTTGTACCTATATAGGTATTGATTCATTTTATTGCCAATTATATTAACAATGGTTGTTTTATTTGTTTAGTGGTTAAATTACGAATTGTTTTAAATAATAGAACCACTTCTAAGTTGTGTAGTTATGTGTTTTTATTTATTTCTTGTTAATTTTTTTGTACATCACCAATATATCGATATAGCTTCAAAATATATCGAATAATACGTATATCGATAATGCTACTACTTTTGCCAACCCTATTTATGACCCAGGTTCAATCCAATAATGGCTATATAAGTTCATCTTAAATATACATAAGCTACGTTCTATCGGTGACAGAAATATTTCTACTGGAATAAGAATATTCTTAAAGCAATAGAACGCTCAGTAGCAAATATAGTCTGTACAGAATTCTACCGTTATTGCTTTGACTTACTAAGCCTGTGGTAGACCAGGCACAGCGGGATGTAGCACTACCTGGCGTAAGGGTCGGACTCCGAAAAATTTAAATTTGCTAATCTTTGTTATGCATTACGAAATTTCAAAATTGTTAGCTAATGAATTCACAGAATCAAATTACGTATTTGACCATTGTTACAAATTAGGAACAAATAAGATTTGTTGAAACATGCTGTGACCATAGATTAAAGTTTCGTCTAAATATATTATCGGACGTTTTTCAGCACGATAATATATTTAGACGAAACTTGGTATGATAGTCACGACACAGTATCAAAAAGTTGGACAGACGGTTCAAAGGATTGTAGTGTCAATGTTCCACCAGCACGAGGAAAACGATTTATTATACTTCATGCCGGAAGTGATCAAGGGTGGATAAATGGTGCGCGATTTTTAGCTGGCCATAACACAAAAAATATTTTGTTAGACTACCATGACAATATGTCTGCAGATATTTTTGAAAAGTGGTTTAGTGAGAATTTATTGCCAAATTTGCCAAAAAATAGTGTTATTGTTATGGATAATGCTAGTTACCATTCGCGGCAAAGTGTAAAAATACCGACAAATTCTTCTACGAAGGCCGAGATTCAAGAATATTTAATTAAAAACGATCTCTACTTCGAGGAATCGTACAGCAAAAAACAATTATTGGATGTTGTAAAAATTAAGCCTCCTGTAAAACAATACGTGTGTGACAACTTGGCAACACAATTTGGACATGATGTACTTCGATTGCCCCCTTATTATTGTATTTTTAATCCTATAGAATTGATTTGGGGGCAATTAAAAAGTAATGTAAGAAGGAACAATGCATCACTGACAGTAAGTGATAGTGTTATTGAGTTAATAAAAAGTGAAATGGACAATATAACACCGGAAAATTGGGCTGATAGTGTGCGTCATGTGATTAATATAGAAGATGAATATATTAATGTTAATAATGTTACAAAAGATTTTATTATAAATATTCAGGACTCAAGTGACAACAGTGATATGGACAGCTACAGTGAAGAAGATATTATTATCGATTAATTATGTATGTGTATATTATTTATTGTTACGTGCAATATTTTATTAAATGACAAACTGCTCCGCAGTGTATAATTTTAACTAACAATTTTCGTTTTTTTTTTTACTATATTATGTATTTAATTTTGTTTTTTATGTATTGTTTGTTCCATTATTATTTTAAAAAAATAAAAAGATCTGTTTCATTATTAAATGACAAACTGCTCCGCAGTGTATAATTTTAAGTAAGAATTTTCGTTTTTTTTTTTACTATATTATGTATTCAATTTTGTTTTTTATGTATTCTTTGTTCCATTATTATTTAAAAAAAATAAAAAGATTTGTTTCATTATTAAATGACAAACTGCTCCGCAGTGTATAATTTTAAGTAAGAATTTTCGTTTTTTTTTACTATATTATGTATTCAATTTTGTTTTTTATGTATTGTTTGTTCCATTATTATTTAAAAAAATTAAAAAGATTTGTTTCATTATTAAATGACAAACTGCTCCGCAGTGTATAATTTTAAGTAAGAATTTTCGTTTTTTTTTTACTATATTATGTATTTAATTTTGTTTTTTATGTATTGTTTGTTCCATTATTATTTAAAAAAATAAAAAGATTTGTTTCATTATTACAAAATAAAGTAAAATAAAACAGGAAAACATTTAATACGTACCTGTCCTTTCTTCGCTATAAATCAAGCTTAAATCCCTAACAATAGACCTGCTGAGAGGGTAATAACGGTAGATTTCTAGACAGACTATAACTGTCAAGTGCTGTCAAGTAAAAAAATAAATACAGTAGAACAGTAGCAGTGGTTGGGGCCTATTCTGTATCTCAGTGGTTAATATTTAACCACTGGTTAATTTTTTTAACCAATCAAGTATGTTGACGTATAACAAAAAAAGTGATTTTTAGTTGTCAAATCAATAACTATTGGATAAAAATTTTAACCATTGGTTAAAAATTAACCACCAAGTTACAGAATAGGGCCCGTTATGTGTTATTATTAGTAAACAACTAAAGATAACTTTTTATGTTTATTTTGGATCTTCAAAATGTTGTTATGCAAATATTACAGAGATTATAATTATATAAAAATATATTAAATAATAAAAACGTAAAGGAAGTATTTTTGTTGAGCACAGTCTACTCTAAACATTCACAAATGTGACAGAAATGTCCGTGCGACAGTCGGTCAGTAAAATTTTGAATTTATCTCCACTCTATATATCTTCCTACCATCGCTTCCAACTCTGAAGTTAGAATGCTTCGTAGGAATATTTCGATTTTTTTGACGCAAAAGAATGACCATTGATGTTCTACTAGAAGAAGTAGGAAGATTTCTGACACCAATAGAACATACCAATTAGCTCTGCAGGCCCATGGCTTAGTTTAAAATTATTATCCATTCTCTTCTATTCTCCCCCCACCTTATCCTTGACCTTCCTTTCCTTTTTTCTCCTATTCTTCTTTCAAAAGTTCTTTTGGCTGTTTGATTCGGTGACATTCTTATCATGTGCCCTAACCACCTAAGTCTTTGGGCTTTAATAACTCCAATGATATTTGGCTCATTATATAATGATGCAAGTTCTTGATATATTACTGTAGGTCTTATTACAGTTTTATATAGACTTAATTTTAGACTCCGGGATATTATTTTATTTCTTAAGATTTAATTTAATGAACCTACGCATCGGTTTCCTGTCATTAGTCTTTCCTGGATTTCTATTTTTCTATTAGGTTCTCTCACGAAGAGGGTCTCTAAATATTTAAATTTTTCTACCACTTCAAAGTTATAGGTTGTAAGTACATCTTACTATGACGAAAAAAAGTATATAAAAAAAATTGTTTTGAAAAACATGAAAAACTGAATTTATCGTATTAATGAGTACCAAATGGTAATTTTAGGGGATCTTTTTGTTTAGTCGTACACATCTGTTTAACTGCCTGTGAATGTCTTGTAGTTTAAGTCATCCTAAAAGTCACAATAGTTTTAAGTTATTAATTTATGTATATTTTCATTTGAGCATAAATGCAGTTTGATATTTTAAATAAAACATTTTATTGAATCATAAAAACTTTACAACTAAGCCATTAAAATTTGAATGTATCTTTCTCTTGACATTTTCGTGCAAGTTAACAAACATATTTTACTGTGAAATTGATACTATCACAAGTTACTACCCGCTATAATTCAAAATGCAACTGCTTTTGTCTAATTTGCTGAAATAATTAGGTTTAAATATAATTTTATTGTTAAAAATAATTAAAATAATTATTGGCGAAACATAAAAAAATCTTTCGGAACATAAAATGTTTTATTGTTAATTTACTACTATCATTATTTTTAATGCTTCTTGTAAAGTAACTTGTAATTAACTCGTTAAATTGAACCAACCACTGTTTAGCTTTTTTCATTTGTTTTTATAATAATTCTCCGTAACAATCAATATAATTATTATTATGTTTTGTTTCAGGGCGCTCTTGGATTATACCTAAACGACTTCCTCCTTCTTAAACGGTGAGTTTACATCCATATTAATTTACAAATCTAGTAACCTATGATTATTTCCTAAAAAGGCGCGAAACTTAAAAAAACTATGTTCACAATTTGATTCTCTGGGGTTTAATTGAGGTTATAATTTTGGAGCTGCGGTTAATCTAGCCTGCAGTAATAATAACCTGGTTGCCATAGCTACCGAATGCCGGCCGAAGCCAAATTTATGTTGTGCTCGAGATGCCATTGTAAGATAAACTAAATTGTATGTAAATTAATTTTAATTCTTCGGAATGTCTTTGTTGTTTGTATGAGACAATTTCGGTTAACGGTACAGATGATATTATTGCCATAAAGATAATAACACAAATTTCAGGGCTTGTTTTGAAAGAATGTTTAATGACTATAATTCAAAAACGATATTTAACAATATTGATATTAGAACAGTACATATTATTATGGACCACTTGGTTAGGCATACTAAGTGACCAGTTCTCTAAAAATTGAGGTTGAATTTGATCGAAGAGAGAATGAGGTAGCAATTTTTGTCATCACAACTTATGTCTGAACTGCATTAACACCATGCACTTTAGAATTCTATCAAATGACGCATTTCTTTTCGCGAAAATTTGGTAACATGTATTTCTCAAAATGTTCACTTGCAAGAATACGACTCGAGTCGAAAGTGTGAAACTAACGTCATTATTTTTCTAAAATTCAATTTAGAGCCAACTTATATATTTATTATATGCAAAAATATAAATGTCATAATATCTTCTAATTTAGGGCCGGTCTTTCTACCTTTGGATAAAGTTCCGGATAACTATCCGACAGATAAATTTATCTGACACTTTATCCGACGGATATTTTTTTTCTTCTTTCATGTCGAATTTATCTGACGGATAACTATCCGACAGATAAGTGCAATATATGCAATGGACCTTTTCAATTTAACGGCTATCTGTTTCTATCGTTGCAAATAGTAAGAAAATGGCGCGAACAACTGCCAGTTGGTCTGTCAAACGAAACGTCAAAAATATTGCAGTATCCTCAGTGAAAATTTGCATCGTTAGACATTTTAACTTCAATAAAAGTTTTTGTAACTTATTTCGATAAGGTTTTATTAAAATTATCTGAGTTATTCTCACATTTTACGTGTAAATTTTTTAGAAACAAACGCCATAGATCTCAATTGTTCTTATTATGCGCAGATCCCCATTGCGCATATCTTCTATATCTTTAAATTGAAAAGATTTGTTCTAAAATCTCTGGTAAAAAAAGAGATACCAGCGTTGCAAATGTAATAAGGCAGACAAAGAAAATGCTATATACATAAGTTGTTTCGATCAAGTTGCTTAATATTTGTGATTTGACATTTGTGGTTATGATCAGATTTTTTTTTGTCTGTGACATAATGATATATAACTTAAAAGTAATTTGGATAAATATGTAATATATTCGTATTCCGTTCATATATTGAAATGTGTGAAGATGAAAATTAAAAGAAAATCCATACCAATCGGTGTTGCCAGAAGGGGGGAGGGTTGACAAAAAAATAAAGCAAATATTTTCTTTTAAGAAAAGTTTATTCTATATTTTTATAGTCAGTCAAAAATTTGTCATCATAAAAATGTAAAATTTCTATTATGTATTGTAATGGCCAAAAACGCGTGGCCTGTCAACTTTACTCGACGGTCTCTGTAGTTCTCCTTGCTGTTAAAACGGGTTTCTCAGGCGCCAATCGAACGGTCGATAACACAGCACAGAAGAGGTGGTAAATCTGGTGAAGGACGCTCTTAAAGCGTCGCTGAAAAGAGTGACTTGAACGCCAAAAGGGCTTGGGTGGCTCAGTGGAGACAGAGTTCGGTTTTTGAAAATGAAATCATAATGAATTTTAATATTTTATTAAAATATATTAAAAACGATAATAATAACAAAACAAATGAAAGTAGCAATCGCTAGCCTACTATAGGATAATACAAATGAACCAGCGGTACTTGCAGGATTTGTTCATAAAAATAAATGGTCAACAATGAACGGGCAACAATGGCACACACCAAAGTTGAGAAAAAACAAAACGGTAACAGTGCTGTCATTCGACAACAATCATCAACAATTGCGATTTCGAAACGGAGCCGTGTTGACACACACCAACACTCATTGACAATCGTGATTACATTAAAAAGTGGTAAATCCCACTGTGCGGAAACATCCGACTACGGCCGTGTCCGTAGCCGTACGATGCACCTTCTGCACTCAGTCAGAGGCAGCCAAGGTCCTATCAAACTGCTCGCCCGGCACTCACCAGGTTCGCGGAAGACGGCACACACCGTCTCCCCGAGAGAGCACACACCCTCTCCAAGACACGATGAAGAGCTAACGCTCTCTTGAGAGAGCACACACTCTCTCTGACTAAAACTGTCTCTTGGGTCCGTATTTATACCCCGAAAAACCGTTAAAAATACAAAAATAAGTTTAAACAAGATTCTAATCATCCTGCAAATACTTGCTATTTGAAATTAAAAATATAAGAAATACAAGCTTGTCCAATTCTAACCAAAATCTAATCAGCTCTTCACATGGATGTAACGAAGAGAAATACGAAAGAATTATAATTTTTAGAATTGTAGTATGGAAGTTATCGTAGACGAAAATTTTGTTACACACACACACACCCACACACACACACCCACACAGTCACACACACACATACATACATACATACATACATACATACATACAGACATCATCGTAAAAATAGTAAAATCGTATTCTAGAGACCCTAAAACGTGCTTATTCATCAAAAACTCACCACCGAATTTTTTGACCAAAGACAATACCTTCCTTACCTAAAGGTGACGGAAGGTAAAAAAAACTTCAATTAAGATACAATTTCTCAGAGAGCAAACTCACTACAGTTCACATAACCTTACTAAAAATAATTGTGCATCTAGTGCTGCCCTCTCTGCGGCTGCGAACTTTTCAATTCATCCTCGTAGTACATTATACTAAATTTAGTACTACGCTTTGCTTATTGATACAACCACCTCCTTTGAAACTCAATGAGCTTCATCAGTCACATTAATACAATCAAATTAGCACATTACAAGCAATTAAGCATTGCATGTACGCCATCTGCAGGTTCCTAGTTCTGGCGTGTGTGTTTTCACACTCGAGTGGGTTTACTGTGTGTGCTTGCGGGGTATTGAAGGCGGCTTGGACGCCTCTGGATTGGCTGACCGCTGCCCAACGGAAGCCAATGCCCACTACACCGGACAACACTCCAGGATATGGATGTGTGCATGTGTGGACCTGTCAATTGGAATTGGAGCGGAATACGGACAGTGTTGCGGAATGGACCATTGTTAATGGGGGGAATAATGAGTGATTATATTTGGAAAGTTGATATTATGGAAGAGAAAATAGAATATATGACAAACATGCTACGCCTACGACAAAATGTACCTCTGTCTATTTCAGAGTAATAACCCGATTTTTTCATAAAAACTTCAAAATTTTCAAATGATTAAATTTTTTAAAATTTTGTATTCTCTTTTCTCTTTACCATATATTTTACCGTTCCCGACATATTTACATTCGACAATATAGGTACTCCAAAATTACCATTTATGGATTATTACCCAAAGTTATATAAATTTAGCGATATCGCCATTAAATTCTACGAACAATAGCTATTTGTGTATTAAGAGCGCAAAATGGGACATTGTCGATTGAGAGGTTGTTGATGCGCGACGCAGGAGCGCGGCAGCCTCTCGAAATCGACAATGTCCTTTTGTGCTCGAAACAAAAAAGATTTTTTCTACAGTCGCCACAATGGGGTCTTCCATCATTACAAAAAATAATAAAAGGTACTCTTTTTACTTAGTACTACTCAAAAGTTTTGCAGTAAAGATAGGAACGTATTCAAGATATTATTTTGGCTTTCATTTTTTTTTAATTAATGCCAATTTTATAATGAATATTATTAGTTTTTTTCGTATAATTTATTTGTTTCAAGTATGGATTAAACTAGTGTAGTGAAAAAGTGGATGTCCATTGGAAGCGTTCACGCCAAACTTTTGTAGGTGGCAGCACCGTTCACACAATTTATTTTATATTTAATTATAATTTATCGTTATTTTAGCTTGGTTCAAAACCACCCTTTTCAAGCTTTTCTTAAGAAATGTTGACGAGGCCGACAAAACCGTATTTTTATGGTGGTAACGTACTTTCTCCTTGCTTCGGCACATTTTTGCGAACTTCTAAGAATGGGCCCGTCCAACTTTTTTTGAATTTTTTATATGTTATGAAGAATTTAAAAATAGAAATTCCGTATTTTTTGTTTTCTTGAAATTATGCTTAATAACGCCTCAATTAATTATTAAAGTTTTGGCGCGAAAGTTTTGACGTTAGCGTCACTCCGTCATAAGTAGAGAGAACCGACATACGTTACCATTAATATGGTAATATACAATAAATGTTGCAAGAATAAAAATACGTATCCATTATAAACTGTGATCAAAAATCTTTAGAGCTAATGGTAATAAATAAACGATATAGTTATTATACCATTTCAAAGTATATATTTGTTTGATTTACTTACATGAATAGGTATAGGAGTAGTGTTAAATGATAATTTATGAAAAACTTCCAAAGTACATTACACACAAATCAGGTAAGTAAAATTAATAATTTTTGCTCCTTTTCATAATCAGGTTAATCATTCTCTTTATTTAATGTGACTTTAAGACTTTGATATAATATTGAAGGTTATTATACTCCCCAAGTGCCATTATTATTTATAAATAAAATAGTATTTAAACGATTTTCTATGTATAATTAAATACAACAATGACAGTATTGATTACAATAATCAAAGCATAGTTCATAATAAAAAGTAATCCAACATTTACATACATATTTACTAAATGATTGCAACAATGACAAGTATCGAGATTACAATAATTAAAACATAAATTATAATATAATTTTATTTAAAAGTAAATTTTCATTTGATGTTTGTAAAAAATTACTCGGATATATTAAATATGTGTATGTTAGAGTAAGTGTAAAGCCAATCGCGAAATTATGAGCAAAATATGCATGATTCACTGTATAGTGACATTTTCACAGGGTAACTGGACGACTGTAATGACGCTGACGTCACAACATGGCGAGCATTTTACGCTAAAAACTTTAATTACATTATTATAGGTATAAAAATACAAAATATATAGCAATTTTTATTTCGTTTTCATTTATTTATATTCAAAATTCATATGCGACATGTAATTTCTAAAAAGTCGAAGACTTGGACGGGCCCATTGGAGTTCCCAAAAGGACCAGCCTTCATTACCTGCCAGTCTAGTAAGCTTCAAAACTATACTCTTCATCATTCGTATTTTCTCAATCACGTCGAATATTTATATTAAAATCTTAATACCGAACAGCTACTACTGGTTTTCAAGACCCATCTACCTACTGTGCGCATGAGCATTTATAAAGCTTGAAATAGCTTGAAAAGGCTTGAAAAAGCTTGATAAAGCTTGAAAATCAAGCCAAGTCTAAAATATTTAAAGCTTGAAGTTTTCAAGCCAAGCCAAGCTTTGTTTCCATCAAGCTCAAGCCAAGCCAAGCTTTTTTATTTCAAGCCAAGTAGCTTAGTTTGGTGAGTCTCTACAAGAGACAAACTCCTCCTCGTCGTCTTTCGTCCCTCTTCATTGTACTATACCTGTCATTCTGTTTGCATCTGCCATTCAGTGTTATAACCTAATTCTTTATTCTGATATGTTCTGTTCGTCGTGTTTATTAAAAATGTGTTTAAAGCCAGAAGATGTGATTAGGGCAACTTTTTTGTTTATTGATATTAAAGACCATTCGATAATACAACTAAAACGATGGGTGGAGTGTAGAGGTGACAGTTCTTTATTTGGAAGTTGCAACTTTAGCAACTATTAGTTCTATGCTTTGCCGCTAGATACGCTCGTGCAAATTGCAATTGTGTAAGTACAAAATCTAAAAAAATCGCAAGCCGGATATAACTGGCGCGTTGAGACCACAAAGTTGAGATTGACCTTGAATGCGCAAAACCTAAAATTGTGCTTGGACAAGTCGAAATATATTAGAAATTATAATGTGCCATTGCTATAACAAGGAAAAAATTCCGTCAACATCTAAAATTGGTATTAAGGGAAAGGGAGATTCATTTTTATAAGTCAAAGTATGCGCAAAGTAGCTCATTTCACAGTACGACAAACCGTGCGCAAAGTAAAAGAACCGTGCGCTATTGACATATCGTAAAATAGTATATTAAAGAACGTGTTTTATAAAACATATTTTTTTCGCACGCGTCAAAATTTAGAAACCGAGCGTTAGCGAGTTTTCTAATTGACAAGTGCGAAAGAAAGTCTTATAAAATGAGTTCTTTATACTATTTTTTATATTTTGCGCCTTCTACAATAACATTTACTCACTCAATTCGTGATTATATTTGTAACCATTTGTACATTTTCATGTAAATAATCTTCCCTAAATAAAAAAAAAATTATAATAATTTCGACATTATATTATTAAAATAGTAAATAAAAAATAATAAAATTGTCAATTAACCAAAAATAAATTAGGTAAAAATGGGTTAAAGAAACGTCATCTAGTACCAACCGTCTAAAACAAAAAATTGCGTATCGAAATGATGGTCATTACGATACGCAATTGCGTATCGTAATGACTTCATTATGAACGCAAAATATAAAAATATATTTAGTTGATTCGTTGTATAGTCTTAACATAAACAACTCGAGTTTCGAATATCATCTGAATATATAGTTTGCGGACTCAATGTGTTACCTACCTGAAAAGTTTTCATGCACTTTTATATGCAGTAAAAAATTGGGGTGACAAGCCGTAGGGCAAGAGTAGTATATTATTTTACATCTTTATGTACATTAATTTAAATAGTTTCTGTTTCAAATTTTAACTGCATATTAAGGAGGCCATATACTTTTATATGCAGTAAAAAAATTGGGGTGACAAACCGTAGGGCAAGAGTAGTACATTATTTTTCATATTTATGTACATTAATTTAAATAGTTTCTGTTTTGTTCTGATATTTTTCATCTTTATGTACATTCATTTTCAGTGAAAACACATCTTGTCCTCTCAACTGTATATTCGGTTATTTTCGAACTTCTTGTTGTATAACTATTGAAAAGTGTATTTCTGCTAATTTGCAGTCGTAGAAAAAGTATAGTATGAGACATTAGACACTCATTTATAAAACTTGGTATTTAATATTCTGTTATAAACAAGTTTTGATTTCAACAACGTGCCAATAAATGGTGTTTTCCAATTTCTAAGGTAAGTCCTGCCCATTACCTATGAGCTAATAAACGCTGTTAACCTCATTGTCTTCTGAAATAAAGAACCACTCGTCGTCTTATCGCATTACCGTGGGCACACAATAGCAACACAATAGGCGCAGAGCATCACAGCTCATGATCTTAGATTTCCAGCTTAAACTGCTTAAAATTTAAAAGTCTATTATATCCCATGACTTGTGCATTCGACATAACACTATCACTGCAATCTGGAATGGATACATGACACCAGTACATGCCTTCAATTAAATCTACCTATGATTCCCAATGAAAGCCAGCGATAGTCATTTGACGAACAACATAATAACTTGTTGAAATAAATGAATGTTTATAGTCAGATCTTGTTGCCTAATGGATGCTGAAGGCTTTCTATCCATTAATGTAACAACATATAAATTCGTATTATCTACATTCAAAGTAAATATCTACTAAACACTATTAGGTTAAGAACAAGCTTTATAATTGAATTATGTCATAAAGAAACTAGGTACATCTAGTACAAGGTAATTTGAAAAACATTATGATAATATTTACAAGTGCTCTTAATAAGTGTTTATTATACTATAACTAAAATAACCAATTCTACAATATCGCTTTAGCACCAAATAATAGTATTTTTCCGAAATAGACATTAATGTACACGATATCACTCCGTGAAGTAGCCAAAATAATAGCTAGAGTAAAACTTTACAGACTCTTATGTCAAAATTTAACTTTTCATACTCATTTGTCAAACTTGAATTAATCTAAATTTCTAACTTCTATAAAAAAGAATCTGATGTGGGCAACACATTACGAGTACCTTCCGTCAGTTCTATGTATTTTGTACAAATTCCATACAGAAAGCTTCTTGGAAAAGCTCCTATAGTCCCAGTAAAATTATAATACGAACATACTACAGTGTGTTCAATAAAATTCCTAACTCGGAGTAGGCTTTGAACAGAGAAACGTATGTCTGATCATTATTCAATTCAAAAGTCAAGATGACAAAATTGATCTTGAAATATAATTTTAAGGAGAAAGAACAATAAAGAAGGATACACCACATTGACATTCGCCATTTTCTAATTTGTTTTCATTTCTAAAATAAGATTCAAGAAGAAAATCTTTGATATCTTTAGATAACATTTTTGACAATATCTCATGTCAAATTGACATTTAATTAAATATTTTTAAATTGATATATACGTTTCTTTGTTCATAGCCTACTCCGAATTAGGAATTTTTTTGAACACAATGTATGTAAATTGCACTTGAAACTGACATTTGTCAATTAGAATTATCTGAATATGTTAGCAGTTTCCATGTTTATAGCATAGCTGGCTAATATTTGATATTTAATTTCTTTATATGTTTTACACTCTATATCCTTTTAATATGAAGTATAAAATGCATTCAAATCGCATAGAGAATAAAATATTCTTTAATATAATTATAACCAAAATCTAATCAGCTCTTCATATGGATGTAATGAAGAAGAATACGAAAGAATTATAATTTTTGGAATTGTATCATTAGAGTTATCGCAGGCGAAATTTTTGTCACACACAGTTTGGTTTCTGATTGAAAGGTGTCATTGTCAAGCGCAATTGACAGTACATTTGTGTTATAATTTTACTGGAAATATAGGATCATTTGCTAGAAACTTTCTGTATGGAATTTGTATAAAATACATACAACTGCCTTTAGGTAATGTACAAGAAATAAGAATTTTCTGTATGACATTTATACAAAATACATAGAACTGACGGAAGGTATGGTATGACTAGCGATTGAAAGTTGACGTTTAAATTATTTTATAGATGTGGTTTCTTTTGAAACCCTCCATAGAGAAGAATAGAACTGTACGAAATATTCAGGAATGAAATTTTTGCATGAACCCATTTAAATACTGGACTAGGAAATACATTACTATGTCTGGCTGAAAATAGATGGCCGACTAGGGTAAGTGAATATCAAAACGTTTTTCGTTGATTATAACAAAATATTTTGATCATTAAACTATTTAGTTTAGCAATTCTATGAAATGGGATTATTTTTAATTACATCTAACAGAAATTCTGACTCGAGGGTTGCTTACACCTGAGACGAACGAACTAGAATTTGCGGTATTAAATTTTTTAAATACATTCCTTAATCCTGTTGCTAAGGCCATTTTAAATGCCTCCTGGCATTGAGTACAATTCTGATCTTCTGTAACGGAATACAAAAGGGGCAGTTTCCTTTCAAAACAAACATAGGAAAATGTTTTCAAAAGAAACCACATCTATTAAATAATCTAATCGTCAAATTTCATTCATTAGTCATACCATAATGTGCTGGCCACATCAGATTTTTCATTATAATTTAGTGCCTAGGTATACAAATAACTTTTAAGTTCGCCCCCAGTTTTTCTATAGGATTAATAATAGCCTGTATTATTCTTGTTTGTAACAACATAAAAACATATAAATTTTATATCTTAATAAAATAATGTTATAGCTGTAAGGTATAACAAGAATTTCATATAATTACACCTATTTACAACATTTATATCTATATCTCACTATACTTTACCATATTGCGTGACATTCTAATGATTTATAATTATATTTACATATTAAAATATCATTATCTATATCCTATACAAATAATTTTAAATATCTCATCAAGTATCACATTATATTCAATCCAGTCTTTAAAATTTCTAATGCCATCGGATAATCCACAATTTATATCTTCCTTTTGTGTTTAATCTCAAGTATGTAAGAAATTCTTTGATCTCGATTACTAGAAGCAATAAATACAGCACAATATTTCATCTTGAATGGAGACACTGTTATTTACGATTGTGGAAAAATAAGAAACATAAATCTAACTTCTCGGAAAATAATTTTTATAGTTGACATCGGAATTGATATACTGGAGATCTCATCCCAAATGTGTAAGGTTTTTTTTTTGATTATTTTGGCAAATATTCGCACGTAATTCAAGACAAAGTTGCAAAGTGATGTAAAACCGCAATGCCACCACAAGAAAAAAATACAAGATGAAAAAAATAATCACAGACATCAAAACAAGATGGAATTTAAATTTTTACATACCATATTGTTTGTTAGGTTTTATAAACAGTGACATTGAGTCGCATTTCAATTTTCGTCACAAAATTTTAGTGAAATTCTATGCGTAAAAACGTTGGGTATAAATGGTGATTAGGAGATGACTAAGAAGATGACTAGGAAGAAGATGGCTAGGAAGAAGATGACTAGCAGGGTTTTAACTTTGTAAAGGTACATTCACAAATGAAAGTTAGGTTTAGATTTATGATTTATACTTTAGATATAACGACTTTGGCCGCATATTATGTAATGACTTCATTCACACTTCAGAATTTAGGGTCTCTAAATCCAAATCATAAAGCTAAACATTGCAAGGTTCAAACTTTAGGTTTATGATAAGTTTGACGTCACAAACTTCACCAATGAGAACGACTCTGAAATGATTAGATATATACACTCACCTTTAGTCTTTTATAATTTATTTCAGAGAAAAATACTTCAAGTAAAATTGATTTTTTTTTTCTAAAATAAACCATAAACGATTGACAGAGTTAAAATATTACTAGTCATCTTATATTCACCATTCTTATTGCTACCACTCGTTTTTAATAGTACAGTGTATTCAATAAAATTCATTACTCGGAGTACGCTACGAACAGAGAAACGTATGTCTGGTCATTATTCAATTCAAAATTCAAGATGTCAAAAAACCTTGAAACGTAATTTTGAGGAGAAAATACATTACAGAAATATGCAGTATATTGACATTCGCTGTTTTCTAATTTGTGTCCATTTCTAGAAAAAGATTCAAGAAGAAAAGCTTTGATTTCTTTAGATAACATATGTGACGGTATCTAATGTCAAATTGACATTTAATTAAATTTTTTTTTGACATACGTTTCTTTGTTCATATAGCCTATTCCGAGTTAGGAATTTTTTTGAACATACTATATTTTTTCTATGAGTGCTATGAAAAATATGTCATCGTAAAGTTGATGTTTTTTGAGAAGCGACCTACAAAGTTTTTTTCGCGATCGTCAAGAAAATGAGATGTTTCTGATCACTTTTAGACCGAAAATCCTTCTTTACTGAGCTAGGAAAATTGTCTGTAACGGTGAGAAAATATTTGGACATTTATCTGCTGTATCATTTGTCCTGAATCTTTCGGCATTTAAAAATAATGAATGACAAATAACTCGATTATTAATTGCTCTTATTGAAAAACAACATTGATTTATAGAAAATAGATATTAATGATATCTATTAATCTTGGGTTTTGATTAATACATAATTATTTTTTTCCAGTTTAATAAGATATAAATGCATGTGGTAATCAGCGGTTAATAATCGCTCCTATTAACACACTTGTTAGTTAAATAACTCGTATTAACTATCAACATTTTTTTAAATTTTAATCCATAACAAAATTTATTCATAAATGTCATCTTTCCTTTAATTTTAGATACCTTAAAGGTAGGAGTTGCTAAAGACATTCGCTGGTAGCATGAATATTTAATTAAGAGTCATTATCGAGCAGTTAACTAGCACTGTACTGTCAATTATTGTTTATGGATTATTTTGAAGAAATTATTTGAAGTATTTTTCTCTAATATAATCCATAAAATATTGATAAAAGTAGCTAGTCAGCTACTCGCTAATCACTCTTAATCAGTTGTTCATACTACAGTATTAATATAAACAGTACATGCACTTCCCATATATTTGGTCACCTAAATATTTGACCTGAAATGTGTTAGCTCCGCCTCCTGGTTTAGAAATATTAGTTTTGGAACTCTCCGTAGGATGACGAAACTATCGAAGATAGTTAATTTTTTATAACTGGTGTGTAAACAATTATCAAAGCGCATATTTTTGTCATTTTGTTAAATAGTCGATAGGTATTTTACACAGAAACAAAAAAAATACACAATATATAGCTATTAACATACCTAGGAATGTTATGTATATCATAACTGCCGCAGATGTCGGTTTTAAGACATGTAAGGCTTGTTATGATTCATAACATCCGTGGCTTGTTCAATAGTTTATCGGTTTCAGAAAGTTAAGACTATATTAATAAATATGATTTTTACTTACAAACTTAATGATTTTTTTTAATTCTCTCGTTAATGCTACTTTCAGAATGCTATGGTTAACAGAACAATTTTTTTGACATACGTCAGTATGACAAATATTCAAATTGTGTGCTTTATTCGTCATGTTTATTATTTTAGAATAAAATAAACCGTATTTATACACTAACGTTATCTGTATGTATTAATGAAGAGCAATATACTTTCATTTCATTTTATTTTCATTTTGTAGACCGTTGGTGAAAAGTCACCATACAGATATACGTATTACTTACTATAGTTACCAGCCTACTTTTGTACATCTAAACAATGGATTAATATCCTGAAACCGGTAAAGAATTTTACCAGTGCCATTTATTAAAACATTTCTGCTGCATGATTTTACAAAGACTGCCTCTAAATTTGTCCTTATCTTAATAATATAATCCCAATTTACAATTATTTTACAAATCCAATTTATATATAATTATGTTATAACACCTTGCTTAAACTAATAGCATTGTTAATCATCAGATAAATTAATCGTGTTATCTAACGCATTTATGAAACAAACAAACACACACACACACACACACACACACACACACACACACACACACACACACACACACACACACACACACACACACACACACACACACACACACACACACACACACACACACACACACACACACACACACACACTCACGCACCACAAAACGCACGCGCACACGCACACGCACAACGATTATGTAATCCTGTTTTCAAAAAATCATTATTTCGCGCCTGTAAACTAGGAGGCGGAGCTTACCCGATGTGTGGTCGAATCGTTAGTTCAAAGGCACCATTGAGGAATGTAACTAGTGTTTATATTTTTATTGTGGTGTCGCCACTGTTCATTCTACCAGCCATTTTATCTAATCTTGGACATAAGCTGTCTGAAAAACGAGTGTGCTAAACATAAGTTATGGATAAAAATGTCTACTGAATTATACCATAAATAACTATCATAACAGTTTGTTCAATTGTTCCATTACTCCCCATTTCCTGTATTTAACTTTCTTTGAGAAACCGTAGACTCATTCAGGAAAGATGTTTTGAGTCATAAATTTTGTTGTTTTTAGTAATGAATGTTTTCTTAGAAACACTGTCTCATAAATAAGAAAAAGAACTAAGAGCAGTATATATTTAATTTAATATCTATAACGAAGTATCCGCACAGGTACAATTAAATGGCGACCGATCAGAAGTATTTGAAATTCAAAAAGTTATTAAATAGGGCGATAGCATTATCCCACTACTCTTAATAGTAATGTACAAAATAATATTAAACACATACAACAAAAGTAAATCAACAACGATAGGATTTAGAAATTCAGTTACAACAAAAATCTCGTGGCTACTGTATATCTAGTAGATACCTGGAGAGAAGAAATAAAAGCTCTAAAAATGGAAATAAATACAAAAGTGCTATTGCTACTGCATTCAATTATTAGAAAAATAATTGGAACGACTCGTCAATTTACGGGGTTGTAAAAATGCTAAAAAATATGCGATTTGGAGAAAAAGTTATTAAGAAATATTGTTGCTCTCGACGAGTTATATTACTGGTTAAATTTAATGCACTTATTTCATTTACACCCCGTATATATATATATATATATATATATATATATATATATATATATATATATATATATATATATATATATATATATATATATATATATAGTATTCGATAAATAAACAGATATTGAGTAAATATGAATTAGATTTAATAACTAAAATGAGAGTTTACAACACAAAGGTACTTCCGACACTAATATAAGTAATATATGCATGCGAAATTTGGGTAACACTTACAGAACACGAATCAAAAATCAATGCCATGGAAATGAAGTACCTTAGAAAAATTAGTGGAAGAACAAAACTAAACAGAATAAGAAACAAACAAATACGACAAGAATTAAGAAATGGACGAAGAACTGATTACGACAAAAATATAAAACAAACAATTGGGTTGGTATAGACCCATACTACGTATGAATGAAAACAGGGTGTAAAGAAAATAATAGAAACAAAAAAGCAAAATAAAAGTAAGAATAGCAAACCAAGGAAGAAATGGGTAAACCACAATGAGGAAATCGACATATATGAGGAAAAACACGACAGGAACTCAGAAATCTAACCCAGGAGGGCCGCTCCGTGGGTATTAGACGCCTTTGTGCTATGTTACATTTTTGCGCCCCTTCTCCTCATGATGTAAAATTTACAATAAAGTTTAAACTATACTTTTGTTCTTCAAAAATGCTAGATTTATTATATTGATGAAATTTTCCTAGATTCATTCTTGTAATCAATAGGTTATAATCAAAATCTACAATTTTACAACAGATATCAGAATTGTATATGCATTTGAATCTTTAAAAAATGATAATAGGTATGTAAATATGGGATTCATTCTTGTAATCAATATTCTTGTGTTATAATCAATATATTCATTGTTGTAATCGACATTTTCATAGTTATTATTTCAATATAACAATGCTAAAATAATAACGAACCGATTGATACGATAATTATTTTACTTATTATAACTAGAGCTCTAATGCAAACAAATTAAAAAATATATTGTTCACTTCTATCACGTTAATTTGTAAGTTTTATAGTAATTTTGTCTTTACGAATAAGAGCATTTTATAAAAATTTACTATTATTTACTTTTCTGTCTTGAAACGGCGCCCCTCAAGTCAGGCGCCTTTGTGCGGGGCACAACCTGCCAACCCGCACGGCGCGGTCCTGCTCAGGACCGTGCAAATAATACAACTAAACCGACACTCTAAAGGGTGAAGACTTTTCTTTTGAGAAACCATATACTCATTGGTATATATGTTTTGTGTCGTAAATTCTGTAGTTTTTAGTAATGAATGCTGAGTTCTTAGAAACATTGTCTTATAAATAACAAAAACAACTAAGCGCAGCATATATTTAATTTAATTAGAAGCTGTTTAAATTAAAAAGAACATGTTTTTGTTAAATTAGCGGTAGTAAAACGATGAGAAGTTGTTCATTTGTGTTTAAGTTTTGTGTCTAATTTATACGGACAGCATAGTTGAAATGCCTTGGGACAATTAAACAAACATCTGTAGTATTCATAACCTAATGTTAATGTTCTTGCTTGCCCATAATTAATAAATATTTTCCTGCTTCATTATAATAATTCCTTAATTAATTAGATAAATTTTTGTTCTGATATGCCATTTCCATTGATTTAAATTTCAATGAGTTATGAAGTCTCGTTTACAGTTGTTAAAATGTAGGAGTAATTGTGCTGAATATGTTTATGGAAATTGGAATTAATTTTACTATAGTTCCGCTACTTACTTTGCCTACTACTAGAACCAGAACGTAGTCTTAATTTGATTCCTGACTTAAATTAGCTCTATGAACAAATCTTAAACTCTTTAATTAAAAAATAATAACCTTCTCAAATGGACAACCATTTATAAGTATTCATGCTTCAAATAATCGTTTTGGTAAATTAACTAAACATCTCTAATTAACGACACGACCTTCAGAAGGATCTAATGGCAACAGCCGTTAACAATTATAAACAATATATTCATTCTTACTTTAAGAGAAAGCAATTTGCTGAAAATCTCAACTCAGCTCACTTCAACTATAGTCGCGTTCTTTTTACATGATATCTCGGTTTGTCGTAGGTCACCTCAGTTGCTTCACTAGTTTTGACCGTTCTTTATGTCGTAACTGAAGTGAGATAAAGGGAGACCGAAGTCAGAGGAGTTCCTCCCCCTTTCCAGATTTTTTAATCTTAGATGAACGTTGGGAAGGAATGTTTTGCTATCACTGACTGTCACATATAATTAGTTTGGTTATTGAAAATGTTATTTGTTCATTCCTTTAATAATATTATTATTTTATTGGTTATTTGAAGAAAATATTATGCTGGAGTTTAAATAATGATTATTAAAAATTTATTATAAAGTTTTAAATTAATTTTTAGGAGTTATTATTTAATGATGACATGAGTGATATAGACAATTTGTTATTTTCGTCAAGTTCAGCGGAGAGTACTTCGGATTTTCTAACTTCAAACAAAAACAGCATTATTTTAAATAAAGGAACAGTATGACGACAGCCAATGAAGACATTTTAATTATTTAATTTATATTTGATTTGAAAGGAAAGAGACCCTTATGTATTCCGTTAGAGAAGATTAGAATTGTATTTAATACTACTGAAATACTAGGATGCATTTAAAATGACCTTAGCAACAGGATTCAGGGATGTATTTAAAAATTTTAATACCGCAAATTCTGGTTCGTTTGGCTCGAGTTGCAATTTCTGACTGTGTGTGTAGAACAAAAAATTTCGTCTGCGATAACTCTAATACTACAATTTCGAAATGAATAATTCTTTCGTACCTATTCTTTTTCGTTACATCCATATGAAAAGCTGATTAGATTTTGGTTACAATTGGTCAACCGGAAGTACCCTCATTTGAAGATTTTAACAGTTTTTCTTGAAAAAACTATGTTAAATATTTTTTTCTTCAAGCGTATTATAATATTCATATTATGCTACTGTACACACACTATAGAAGATATTCATTGTCTTACTAGTACAAAAATGTTGTTATTGTTGTACTAGTAAAAAAAATGTTAGTGTCTTAGTTCACCGCTGGCGGCGGCAGTCGTCACAGCAACACAGATTATATTGAAAATTGTTATTTGACAGTTGTATCGTTTTTGTTTTGTAGTGTACAGAGCCAGCTTTGGCTGAAATTGCAAACACTATAAGTAAAAAAATTTAAAAAAAATTTTAAAAAATTCTTTGGAACACTTGAAGAAAAAATAGTATATGTCATTCGGAGTTGAACGCCCTTTTTGTGTTTCACCCAGCTTGCCTAGCCTCGGCTAGCGCCTCGGCCGCAATAGCTGGTTCAACACAAAAAGACCGCTTTCTACTACTAATAACATAATATAGTATTTTCACATTTAATGTTATTATAAATATTAAAGAATATTTTATTCTCTGGATAAGTTGACTGCATTTTATACTTAATATTAAACGGATATAGAGTTAAAAAATTATAAAGAAATGAAATTTCATAAAGTAGCCATAGCTATTGAAATAGCTACTATATTAAGAAAATTCTGATTGAAAGATGTCAGTGTCAAGTGAAATATACATAGTGTGTTTGTCTTATAATTTTACTGGAAATATAGGATCTTTTGCTAGAAATTTTCTGTATGGAATTTGTATAAAATACATACAACTGCCGGAAAGTAATATATAGGAAATAGAATCTTATGCAAGAAACTATCTATATGAAATTTATACAAAATACAAAGAACTGATGGAAGGTAATGTGCTGGCCACATCAGATTTTTTCAAAATGTAAACAAATTTGACAGGTCGTACTAGGCACAATGACACTCATGACTGGCGTGATTACAGCGCCGCCAAAAAAATCTACTGGTCCCAATAAATACTTTAAATTATTACAGCAGCATTAGCAATCATTATTTTATTGCCTACAACATTTTATCACTTAATATATCATTTTACTTCATACGTTCATACTTAGATTTATTTTATAATAATTTAACAACTTTGTATATTTTACGTTCGTTTAATGACAATCATAACTATTATTCCTTCTCTTGAAACATGTGACATTTATAACTGAAAAAATTTGCTAAGGTCGTAAATTCAAACTCCTGTCAATACTTCGAAATCAATTTTCTACTCTTGAGTAGCACTTTATAAATATTAGATAGAAATCGCAAAGAAGCCAGAGTACGTATAAGTAATTGTACTTTATGTGTTTACTGTCTATAAATCCATTAGTCATTGATCCAACCAGTAATTTTCTCCAATAAATTCCACATGGTAATGTTTTCACGTTAGAAATAATAAATAAATTAGGATGTATCGAGATTTCACAAGCATGGATTCATCGAAATTTATAATAGTTTATAACAGAGATTTTTAATTAAGAAAGTTGTTAATTAATTAAAATGGCTGGGAAAGAAACCAATTTTGAAATATTCTCTAAACAAACATAGTTTATTTATTTCAATAAGACTCATTTACAGCTACGAAAATAAGAAATATAAATAAAAATATAAATAAGACTTTATGGTTGTGTTCACAGCTTCGAAAATAAAATTTAAACATCAGCTGTCATTCATAATTAACAAGCAATAAAATCAACTTTATTTTAACGCGCTATACACTATTATTCACGAAAGATGACTATTCAAGGCCATTCTGTCGAAGAAAGAATACACATCACTTTACAGCAGTAGCTTAGCAACATTTTGTATTAGAAAGAGAACGATTATTTGACCTATGCCTATTTAATTTATGTGCTGTGACAGATATACGTAAATAGTGGCATTTCTTTCTAACACACTATAAATAATAATTTACAGATACCTAATTATCTACTACACTGCCCTCTGTGCTAATATTTACCCAGTGGCGTTGACGTTTAAATCAAATTATTATTCCTTGGTTTATAAGTTAAGTCTATGTTTTTGTATATTGTGAAAACATAAGTGAAGAAAATAAATATTTCAGAAAGGCATTATTTAGAAAAAAAACATAATTTTCATGTGAATTACTCTCATTTTTTTCAGTTAAAATATCCATAAATATTTCATGTTGCACGCCTATGTATTCGAAATGTAGTGAAGTTATCTGCAAGTAATATTATAGCAGACGGCTCTCAAATGACCTTGAATAGTCATCTTCCTGAATAATAGTTTACCTAATGCGAAACTTTTTCTTAAAACAGCTTTTTAAATTATATTTAAATTTAAATCCTATTATCACTAAAACTATTATAATTACCCTTTAACCTTAAAATTAATTTTAATAAAAACTAAATACCTACGTATTTCGAGATCTAAGTTCTCATCAACAGTAGTACAACAAGGGAGTTAGGACCTCTGGCATGGTTGACATGTTGAGTAATCTTGATTACTCTGTTTAACTTTCCCTTGTTGTACTACTGATGATGAGAACTTAGTTCTCGAAATACGTATTTCGTTTTTATTAAAATTAATTTTAAGGTTAAGGGGTAATTATAATAGTTTTAGTTATATTTAACGTTAGACTCCATCTATTATTAATTTTTAAATTCTTTTATACCAGTATGTAAATTGACAGCTCAAATGAATGATAGCTTTGAATATATAATACCAATGTGTAACTGAAAATAATAGAAATTTCCGTATATTATTATCATGTTTCGTTACACAATCAAACAGAACACCCTTGCTTTGTCCAGATCTTTGTACATCATTAATAAATATTGGTAAAGAAGGCAAATCCGTTAAATATATTCTCTTGTCTAAAGTGTTCTGAGATCTGACAATTTATTTTTGTACATGAAAGGGGGAAAACATGCAGCTTCACATTCCTTGAAAAAATGTAACTTTCAATTGTAAGGCATTTGACCTTGAATGGAAATTTTTTGTGGTGCTTATAAAAGAAAATTAAATTTGTGTTTTTTATAGTGCACGCCCATATCCAAATTCTTGGGTGCGCCACTGTTTGTATTTAAGCTGCGAATGTTAATTTAGTTATACTCTGTTTGCAATAACGAAAGAATTTTGACAGTTAATTGGATCGTGATTTAGAAGTCTGTTTTACTCTAAAATATTTTCGATGTTTAAAAAAAAAGCTTCAATTGCACAAAATCGTAAGAGAATAATTACAGCGAAATAGCCAGGCAAAACTTAATAAACGACAATACATCAAATAACGCACAGCACTTACAAAGTATATCAGAATTAACATAAATATAATAAATAAATAAATATATCATTACGGCATATTACCCATTACTGGGAGTGCCAATCTGTATTGTAAACAGAATTCGGTAATGATGATGACATATTTGTACCGTGTGGGCGTTTACCAGGCGTCATCTCACGGGCACTCATTGCTGGCGTGCAGAGTGCAACACAGGAGTCAACTTTGTGCCATTTAAAATTTGAAATATTTAGCGTCGGTCAGGATTGAACCCGGTTCTCCAGATTCGCGACCAGACACTTAGACACACGGCCACGAGACCCCATATCCTTTAACATAATCTTTGAACTGTGTTTGTGTAAACCGCGCTTTGGCTACAGCGCATAACAACCTATAGAATCACAAGAATCTGTCAAAATTCTTTTATTATTTCAGAGTATAGAACTTAAACTTTTTTTTAAATATCGAAAGTAAAAATATGAAATTAACCAGATAGCATTTTCTTAAGGTTTTATTATTTGAATCTAATTTTTAGAAATTTCTCACCATTTATAATTTGGGCAAACTCTTATGAACCTGGGCATGTAATTAAAGAATTATTGACAATATATTCCAAAAATTAAGAAATATTGATTTTGGTTGTTCTTGCATTATGCCACCTGTTAACCTCTTACCTCAACAAGACTACAGGTATATAATAAAGTGTTTTTATAAATTGTAAACACTTTACAATTGACAATAGCTATTGTGCCAAATGTCAAACCAAAAGTATCCCATTTCAGGTAAACCGATAGTATTATTTTCGAATACCCTATTCTTCAAAAGTCAAATTGTTTGTCAACACCAGTAAATAATCTATTTGGCCACAATGTAATCCACCTTCTTTACCTGCTTTGCTTCTTGCAATTCTATTGACACTAACACTTCATGTTGACAGATCTGTTTAGAACTTTCGGTAAATACTATTGAATGAAGAAGTTTCGATCGGGTGGTTGTAGTTCTTTACCTGCGACTTGAAAGGTTTCTCAGATGTCTCTGACCGCATTCTTTAGTACATTTTATGTTGACATAAAGACTACAGATGAAGTTTACGAGACAAATTGATGCCTTGGAATGACACAATAGGGATGGATATAGAGGGTTGGTCTTTGTTTTCTATTCTTTACACCCCCAACGATTAGGGATATTTACCCTTGGAAGGGAATTGCTTTTACTTTTATTCAGGTATAAAAAAGTAATAATAGAAACAGAAAAATTCAAACATATGTTCCTCATTATTTTTACGACAAAGGAAAAGAAATATAGGTAAATAGATAGTTTACAAAACGATACTAAAGGTGCATTCACAAATGAAAATTAGGTTTATGGTTTTTGTTTACATTTAAGTAAGTCATTCATAAATGCAAGTTTAAATTACCTGAAAATTAGTTTTGATATGTACAGATGTCTGTGTAAATGCTTCAAAAACAAGATTAAAAAAACGGTAGAGCAGTACTCAACAAGACACCTGTGCGCCGTGAAACTGTCATTCGCTTGACATTATTGGTTATATTTCAGCAATTAAGTTATGACAGTCTCCATGTTCTTCTCGCATTTGTTTAAAAAGCCGAATCCACCAAGTGGATACTAAATAAAGATGGGTGTATATATCTAAATCATTTCAGACTCGTTCACATTGGTTTAGTTTATGACGTCAAACTAAATCATAAACCTAAAGTTTGGACCTTGCAATGTTTAGCTTTTTGATTTGGATTTAGAGACCCTAAATTCTGAAGTGTGAATGGAGTCATTACATATTATGCAGCCAAAGTCATTAAATCTAAAGTATAAACCACAAATCTAAACCTAATTATCATTTGTGAATGCACCTTAAGTTTTGTTAAATTTTTACTTCCTTGTGCAAAGTAAAGGAAGTATTGTACTCGCGAAAAATTTCAGTTTTTAGATTTCAACGAAAATATCCATTTTGACCATCCCTGAATCCATTCTGACTAATTTAGTCGTGACGTCTGTACGTACGTATGTCGCATAACTCAAAAACGGTAAGCCGTAGAAAGTTGAAATTTTGTATTTAGGACTTCTATAACATCTAGTTGTGCACCTCCCTTTTTGGTCATTACATAATTTCCAGAAATGATACTTTATTTGAAGCCTATAATAGATTTTAATGAAAAACTATATTAAAATATAATCCAAAACTTTTCAAAATTGGTATATAAGACTTTTATGTCAATTGGAATAACATAGCAGATTTTGGTTAAAACAGGCTAACCGGAAGTGATATATTACCTGAAGTTGTTAAGAGTTTTTCTTGAATAAAATGGTTTCATTTTGATTTTAGAAATAAATGCTTCAAATAAGAGTTTTAGAGAATTAAATTTTGCAAGCACAACCAATATTATTAAATTAGCCCTTTGTATAAGCAAGATATGTAAATTTAAAAATTATATACTTTTTTAATTGTGTTAGCTCTTACATGGTGAAACTTATTATTCATTTTAATTAATGAAAATACTTGGTTTTAAGTTTCACAATTATTTTATTTTATTTTTATAACCAGTTTCGCTACAACATTAAGCATCATCAGATCTTACTTAACGTATAATTATAAATATATAAATATGTCTAAATTATATTAAATAAATATAAACGAAACGACAAAATGTCAATAAATGTTTTTTTTTTTAAATTGTTCTTTGATTTTTCGAAAATTATTTTTAAAAAATTACAAAGTTCAAAAATATTAATATAAACAAATAAATTATCACACAAATTTTATAATATTTCTAAAAACTTCATTAATGGTGAATTATCAAGACTTGTCTGTTCATTTATAATATTTTGTTATTCTTTATTGCTTTATCAATTTCTATAACTTCTAAAGATTAGATTTTTTAGAAGCCAGAAAGCGCTTCGCCCGAATCATTTAAAAACCGAATACGTGGGCGTTGCCTAGCGGAGGTCACTGAAGGTTAGATTAGGTTTTGGTTGGGTTTGGTTAGATACGGTTAGTGCAATGTGCCATTCTGTTTTTGAATATTCGGGAATTGAATAATTTCTTTGCATGCATATTCTGGGTTTGTATATTCTAGTTGTAAATATTCTGGTTTTGAATATTTAGGCTTTGAGTATACACCCAACACCAACTACTTTTTGTATGGATTAACGATATTAGAGTATCGATGGAAAATGTGTATTCAGTGGCGTACCTAAGTGAAATGGTGCCCAGGGCAAGGGTTGTAATTGCGCCCTTGTCAACAATGTAAAATCAAGATTACTTCTTTCTCGCTTTAGTGTAGCGAGATATGTGGCATCTGTATTGTTGTTGAAATTACTGAAGAATATCCATACATATATATTATGAAGTAACCTCAACTATGAATGAATCAGCACAATAACAAAATAACTATCAATATACGGGTATTCCGCGACTCGACCGACAAACTTATACCATATATTCCGGGAGTCATTACGATCAAAAAATAGCATTAATAACGTGCTCGAAATCGGTCTTTTCAGTTTCTCCTCTTTCAACGCTCATCAAAGCAAGATCACTAATCGATCTTGACCCATGGAGGCTCTCAGATAATTTAAGATCAGTTTTAATCTTTCACAGCTAGCGATGGAAACTGCAATAGTCAACATTATTTGCATGGCTATTCGAAGATTTTTCGTCGTTGGCGTTTTTAGGTTTCAACATCCCAGTTTTGACAGAGACTAAGTCTAATTTTCAGAGCTTCTGTCACCAAAGTTTCTCTTTAATTGCGAAAATAATCTCTTAAACCTTTCAAATCTAAAGCGGCATCATAAAATATATATTTATCTTGCAGTCTTTTCTGAACTCTATCAATAGGAATGAGTACTCTCGTCCAAAATCCAAGTAGAGTCAGAAAATCAAGTGTCAACATGCGGTTGTACAATTGCGTAGCATCACTTGTTTCACTCGTTTCATTTGCACCATCCATTATAGTCTCGAGAACTTGGAGTATGCCGTCAAGGTAGTTGTTTATGGGCTTCACACCTTCTACTTTTGCACTCCATATTGTTTTAGACTCAGATTTAATAACTATAGGCACAGCGTTTTTGAGTATTTCCCAGCGTTGAGTAGACGATGAAAAAACAGATAGAGAGCTTCAATAGTTCCGAAAATGTCAATACGCACAGTAATCAACAGTTTTAACACTTCAAATTCTGGCACCCAAGTTACATACGGATACTAAGGGCTCCAAGCGGCGCCCCCTTGGTTTTGGCGCCTAGGGCACCCGCCCTGTTTGCCCCGGCCTTGGTACGCCACTGTGTGTATTGACTCAAAAGGAATCTATGTTGAAAAATAAAATTGAATTTGACTGAAAAAAATATTTGTTTCTATATAGGCTAAAAACGTATCAATACCTAATCGTATATAGGGCATTAACTTTAAAAAAAAAGGTGTTTAATAATAGAAAACATTTTCTTTTGATACAAGTTTTCCATTTATGGTTTTCTATATTGTTGTCGTATTGTTAAAGAAATGAATATAAACTATACTTACTCTTTTATAAAATTATTTTCAAAAAAATCATCTGCGCAGTTTTAATGATGTAAAAATCAGATAATAAAGTACTAGGCCTAAAATAACGTGATAATCACTGCATTTTGTTCGATGCAAAAGCAAAAGGAAGTACTAACTCAAGCTGCTGTTAATAAGACAGTAACAAAGAAATAAATTCGTGATTTGTATCTTTGTACGTAAATCATAATTACCACAAACATAATATCAGAGCATTAACAAGGCTTCGTTCAACAAACACTCGGATCACCGATCAAATCAATCAATATTTCAAACATTAATTACATCTTATTAATTCAGCAGCAGTACTGCGTGTCGGTACGTTAGGCCGCTGCACTCAGAGGAATCAATTATAGAACAAACTAATTTGAGAACGGACCCTGTTATTTGCAATAATAATTCAACGAAAATTACAGGCGAGGAAGAGGCCATTTACCTAATACTTAATGGTATGGTAACCCTTGCTTATGTTTCCAGATTTTTTCTCGGCCGTCCAAGAAATCTGACCGACGAATGGATTCCGAAAGTTGTTATCGGTCAAATTATAGGTTATAAAATAAGTTTAAAACGAATGAAACTTGAGAAATCCTGATGGAAACGGAGAATTAGCCGATGAACTTAACGCTGTTAAAAACTCGTTTTTCTCTTTTCGAAACCAAGCACCAGTGGCTTTCAAAATTTTATCTCTTCCTGAAATTTAATTTAATTTGGAGTAATTTCCGTAAGTAATTCGGGGAACATGTTACGATTAATTAACTGATTATTTTGTACGGAGTTAAATTAATAATACAGAACATAAGTACATTAAATTTAACCAGTAATATATTTCTTAATAACTTTTTCTCGAAATCGCATATTTTTTTCCATTTTTACAACCCCGTAAATTGACGAGTCGTTCCAAATATTTTTGTAATAATTGAATGCAGTAGCAATAGCTATGAAAAATTTTGTTTTAGTAATTAAAAATCCTGTCAGTTGCTGCAATTAAATTTTAACATTAGTAATAAACTTGTTTATAAGGTAAAATTCTGGCAAAATGCTTATGTTCATGAATAGCGGATACACAGACATTGTAATTATCTATGGTAAAGTTCTCAAGGTCAACGAAGTTACACGAAAATCATCCTTTTCGTAATATTCATAAAATTACCACATACAATATCTTCGAGATTATCACAGTTTTATGTGCCACATATGACAATTTGGAATATTTTAAAAGAGCAACAGTTACTTCCGAGGTTACTTCCATACTATGTGCAAACATTTCATTGTTTCCAGCACTTCAATTTTGCGAATGGGTTGTATTGTTCACTGATAGGGCTGGATATATTAGAGAAAGTGTTTTTAATAATGCACAATATACTTATCTGGTCACAAAAATCCTCATACTGTAAGAAGGAAACACAATTTTCAACAAAAAATATCATTAATTGTTTGGGCGGGAATAAATTGACGAGTCATTGGTCCTCATAGAATCCCACCTCGTTTAAATGGACAAAAGTATGTACTTACATTTTTTGAATAACGTATTTAAACTATTATGATTTGCCGTTGACACACAAAAATTCATCTCATAACCTCTTAACTATTATGCTCTTCCCATGCTCTTACTCTATTCACACAAATTTAGAAACCTTTTTTAATACACAATTTTATAATTTTGTTGTCCAAATTTTAATTTACTTTATTTTAAAAATTATACTATTACGAATTTATTAATAATAAATATGTTTTCCGTTGATCGTTTATTAATTACTTTGTCTGCAAGTATGTAACCACCACCCGATAATTTTTGTGCTGTGTACATCGAACTTTGATTCAGACAGCAGAGGGCAGCAGAGATCTTGCCATTGGCGGGTAACGAAATTTTAAACAAATCTTTAAAGAATTTTAACTCAAAAACTAGAAGATTTAGAAAAAAAAATTATTAAGAAAAATTTTTGCTCTCGACGAGTTACATTACTTGTTAAATTTAATGCACTTATTTCATTTACACCCTGTATATAAATAAATATACATTTTACATTCACAGGTAAATTTACTAAAATAATATTTTTTTCTATGACCGATAGTAAAAGTCTTTTTCTATGGTAGGTTACACGGTTTTTCTGTACCTATCTTGAAAAGGCATTTACGATGAATCCCTAAAATGCAGTTGTATTTGACGCATAAAATGAAGCTAAAATTTCGTTGATTCGTTATATCGCGATTTTTTTCGATTTCTAACGCATGTAACAAATTTTTAAGACAAATTTTATGCTCCAAGCTTTGTTACTAAGTAAGATTCTAATCTAGTTGTCACTGGACTTAACAAATACATAATAGTTGTCCCCCCACCAAAATGAATTAATTAAAATTTAATTTGTACGCATTGATAAGGTATTAAAATGAAATGGGGAAACATGCAGCTTCACATCCTTTGAAAAAAATGAAACTTTTAATTATACGGCATTTGACCTTGAACGAAAAAATATTGCCTATTGCGCCTTTTATCCTGGGTACCTTTACATGAAAGATTTTAGGGCGCATAATTTAAAGTTTGCTCAGTTTTTTTCGAAAGCACCGTCCGGGTCTGGCGTCGCATTGAAGATAATGGTCTTCTGTCAGCGTTGTAAAACTAGATTTTTTACTGCCATATTTTATAGGAACAACCCCTTATGTCAATGTGTCAATAATTTTTACCTTCCGTCACCTTTAAGTAAGGAAGGTATTGTCTTTGGTCAAAAAAAATTGATGATGAGTTTGTAATGAATAAGCACGTTTTAGGTTCCCTAGAATGCGATTTTACTATTTTTACGATGATGTCTGTATGTATGTGTGTGTGACGATTTATTCGGATCGCATAACTTTACAAAAATTATAATTCTTGCGTATTTCTTTTCTTTACATCTATATAAAGAGCTGATTAGATTTTGTTTACAATTGGTCGACCGGAAGTACCCCAATTTGAAGATGTTAACAGTTTTTCTTGAAAAAACGGTGTTAAATATCTTTTTTTCACATTTAATGTTATTATAATATTAAAGAATATTTTATTCTCTATAAGATTTGATTAAAATTTAATCTTCATATTCAATGGATATAGAGTAATAAATTTATAAAGAAATAAAATTTCATAAAGCAGCAAGCTGCGCTATAACCATGGAAACATCTACTATATTAAGATAATTCTGATTGACAAATGTCAGTGTCAAGTGCATTTGACAGTATGTTTGTGTTATAATTTTTCTGGAATATACACACTAAGAAATTCCATGTTAAATTTTACACTAAATGTGGTCTATATAGGTCCACCAGCTGTAGTGTAGATTTTACCACATCGACATTTGGTAATAAACAACACGGAGATATGTGTTAATAATTAACACTGTATATTTCGTAGATACTAATACACCGTGTAGTTTTTTAACACTTAAATGAGTTATTAACCAA
>OY720451.1:8045162-8217662 GCA_963082715.1 Harpalus rubripes
AAATTTCAATATGCGATATTTATTTGGTTATTTAAAACAAGAGTTCCTCGCTGAGACTGCCATATCACCTAGCGATCTCATGACGCAAAATTGACGTCATATGGTCGCCAAGCGATACAAGAAGATGTACCGAGATGTTAGAATTTTTACGTCATGCAATCGCCAGGCGATACGGCAAAGTCCCAGCGTGTAGTTAGGTAATACAAACATTATAATGTATATGCAGTATGTAGATTAGAATTAATTTATTTATGCCAAAAAAATTGCACATATATCTTTACTTTCATATTATCGCTGAAAATTTATTTATTAATGAAATTCACATGATTATGTACTACAGGAATAACATCACACCACTGCAAAAGAAACACTGTCAGTGTCAAGTGTGTGAATTTTATTATTTTTGAATAATTCCCTGCAGTGATTTCTTGGACTAACACAGAAATAATTCGAATTGCCTTTTTTGCATTATAAATATTCTGTCAGCATGTGGGGATTGACCCCAGATTATCAATCCATACGACATAACTGAATGAAATAATGCAAAATAAGCGATTCTCCCTGCTGCGGGACCCACAATATAATATATTTTACGAAGAGCATATAAACATTTCGCTAATTTGCTACATAAGATATCAACGTGGCTTTTCCAGTTTAAACTTCTTTGTATGTGTAAGAAGCCTAAGTATTTAACCGTAAATTCGTTAGACTGATTTGTATCAATAATTTATTTATTTATTTTGTTGATATTAAAGTTTTACTCTTCACAATAATTTCTTCCAAGGTTTTTATCCCCACTTCTGAGAACCGTTGGTGCTATCGCTGGTTGTCCAGTTAGGTCTATCTACCTCCTCATCTTGTGTGATCGAGGCAGGCTCTGGCATCGCCTATCTAGGAATGAAGGACTGCAGTACGTGCTCCGGCGTTTGTTGTTGGATCCTAAGTTGATTCCCGCCAAGAATCAACGCGGACGTGTCTCTCAGACATTGTGGCTTCGACCAACGACCACTTCTTAGGCCTGATAGAGTCGAGTTGGCGTTGAGTTTACCTGTGGAGGACCAGAGCTGGATTAAGGATTCAAGAGATTTCACACAGATTTGATACTATAGTTTGCTTTTAAACTAGGACAAGTGATTTAAAAGTCAGATTTATGCTGAACAAAACATGGAAAAATGTTTACACAAATATTATTGTCAATTGATTCTGGTCTCCATCGAAATAGGGATGTTGCAAAAAGTTTGATGTCTTCCAAGTATTAAATTTCTAAAAATATTGTTCTTTAAATAGCCTCAAATTTGAATATATCCCGAAATTCCATGCGTATGGATCTATTTAGGCAAATCTTAAATCTAGGAAATTCCTATACTTCTTTTACCTCCCGCTACCCTTGGTAAGGGAGGTATAGGGATCGTGCTAAAAATCGCATATCGAGATTTTGGTAAATGACCACGTTTTAAGGTCCCTAGAATCCAAATTTAACATTTTCACGATGATGTATGTGTGTGTGGATCCTCCACTCTAACTCAAATACTATCATTCAGAAAATTTTGAAATCTTGTTTTTCGAACATTTTGTGTATTGGAAAGACCCCATTAAATTTTGGTGAAAATCGGATAACCGGAAATGGCACTTTAATAGAAGCTCAAAATAGTTTTTCTTCGAAAAATACCTTTAAATGTTATTTTTTCGAGATTAATGTTATTATAAAAATTAAAGATTATTAAATTTTCTATGGATTTGCACTAATACTTTTTCTACATATTTTATGGATAAATTTATAAAATTATCTATAACTTAGTCAGCTATTCAAATGTATGTAACTGACAGATAAATATCACTATCAAAGAACTAAACATTTCAAAATAATATTAGTAACGTTTTAAAAAGAAAAAAATCTGATGTGGCCAGCACATTACCTTCCGTCAGTTCTATATATTTTGTACAAATTTCATACGGAAAGTTCCTTGCTAAATTAAATATTCTATTTCTTGTACATTAGCTTCCGGCAGTTGCATGTATTTTATGCAAATTTCATACAGAAAATTATTATTTTGTGACGTTTTCTATATACAGTGTAATGTATCTGCAGAAATAAAAGATTTATTATTATTTTCTTGTACATTACCTTAAAGCAGTTGTATGTATTTTATACAAATTCCATAGAGAAAGCAAAATATCCTATATTTCCAGTAAAATTATAAAACAGACACACTATGTCAATTTCACTTGACACTGACATCTTTCAATCAGAATTTTCTTAATATAGTAGTTGTTTCCACAGGTATGGCTACTTTATGAAATTTAATTTCTTTATAATTTTTTAACTCAATATCCATTTAATATTAAGTATAAAATGCAGTCAAATCGTATAGAGAATAAAATATTCTTTAATATTTATAATAACATCAAATGTGAAAAAATTATATTTAACATAGTTTTTTCAAGAAAAACTGTTAAAATCTTCAAATGATGGTACTTCCGGTTGACCAATTGTAACCAAAATCTAATCAGCTCTTCCTATGGATGTAACGAAGAAGTATACGAAAAAATTATAATTTTTGTAACTGTAGTATTAGAGTTATCGCAGACGAAAATTTTGTTACACACACACATCCACACATCCACACACACACACATCCACACACACACACATACAGACATCATCGTAAAAATAGTAAATTCGTATTCTAGGGACTCTAAAACGTGCTTATTGAGTAAAAACTCATCATCGAATTTTTTGACCAAAGACAATACCTTCCTTACCTAAAGGTGACGGAAGGTAAAAATTAATAGAACTATAGAAAATAAATTCAATAAAGTTTTCAGCATAAGTAAATATGTAGGTACTTTACTAGAAGCTCAAAATAGTTTTTCTTCGAAAAATACCTTTTAATGTTATTTTTTTTGAGATATTTGTTATTATAAACATTAAAGATTATTAATTTTTCTATAGACTTGCATTAATACTTTTTACCTTCCGTCATTGCATTAATACTTTTTACCTTCCGTCACCTTTAGGTAAGGAAGGTATTGTCTTTGGTCAAAAAATTCGGTGGTGAGTTTTTAATGAATAAGCACGTTTTAAGGTCCCTAGAATACGATTTTACTATTTTTACGATGATGTCTGTATGTGTGTATGTGTGTATGCGTGTGTGTGTGTGTGTGAGTGTGTCAGTGTGTGTGTGTGTAACAAAATTTTCGTCTACGATAACTCTAATACTACAATTTCAAAAATTATAATTCTTTCGTATTCCTCTTCGTTGCATCCATATGAAGAGCTGATTAGATTTTGGTTATAATTGGTCAACCGGAAGTACCCTCATTTGAAGATTTTAACAGTTTTTCTTGAAAAAACGATGTTAAATGTCATTTTTTCACATTTAATGTTATTATAAATATTAAAGAAAATTGTATTCTCTATACGATTTGACTGCATTTTAAACTTCATATTAAATGGATAGAGAGTTATAAAATTATAAAGAAATCAAATTTCATAAATTAGCCAGCTATGGTAGAAACATCTACTAGGTATATTAAGAAAATTCTGATTGATAGATATCAGTGTCAAGTGCAATTGACATATTCGTAGTATTTTTGTGTTATAATTTTTGTCGAAATATAGGATCGTTTTGCTCGAAATACATACAACTGTCGAAGGTAATGTATATACAAGAAACTTAAAATCTTTTGCAAGGAACTTTCTGTATGGATTTTATAGACAATACATACGGATTTACGAAAATTCTACCGGTAGATACCGCATCTAGCGACTGTGTTTGAAAACACGAGTGGTAAAAAGTTACCGTGTTCGAAAATTGTTCAATATCTACCAGATCCATCTACCGGATTCATAAGGAATCTAATCCCAAAAAAAGGTAGTGATGCAAAGAGAAGCGCGCGCGTTAAAATGGAATTGTGTTCAATGTAGGACTCTGCTCAGTTTGTTAACTACGTCAAATTTCTAACCTGTTTCAAATATTTTCATAGGTTATGGATCTACCCTGTTTACCACTTGCGTTCTTAAAATATCGATTCTGGTAGCTATAAAAAGCTGTTTACCGGTATCAGTTCTCCGGTAGAAGTTTCGAAAATACCTCATATAACTGACGGAAGGTAATGTGCTGGCCACATCAGATTTTTTTATATATTTTATGGATAAATTTATGAAATTATCTATAATTTAAATCCTAGAGCCTACGCTTTAAACAAATAAAACGCAGTTATTCAAATGTATGTAACTGACTGATAAATGTCACTATCAAAGATCTAATCATTTCAAAATAATATTAGTAATGTTTCAAAAAGAAAATAGTAAATAGAACCACAGAAAAGGAATTGAATACAGTTTCCAGCATAAGTAAATATGTAGGTATGTATTTAGATTAATAAAAATTAACGATTCACAAAAATGTTTAAACTAATCCTCATGTTTGTATTAGTGAATTCTATTCTATCCCGGTATTTAAAATTTAATCTTCATTTTATTATAACTCCGGTGGCCAATGGTTAGCGCAACGCCTCATAAGTCATGAGTGCGCTCGGGGCTCTGGGTTCGAATGTCACTAAGGCACTAAGGTGTGTGAATGTGAACCGCTCTGTAATTGGGATTTAATCCTGTTGAGGGCTTTAAAAAAATATAGTTACTTGGATTAGATTAGACTATATTTTAAGAAATAAACTGTCAAAATTAGAGTAAAATTCGCTAATCCAAAAGTAAGGATTAACAATCTTTTTGTGACTCGGTCTATTAGTGGCGGGAGGTATTGTGTTGGCCACACCAGATTTTTCTATTTAATTCTCTATCTCATTTCTTGTCAATTTCGCAAGTCCACCTCTGCATTCCGGTAACTCACACACACAGGAAGCTTCTCGTCGAGTGTCGCACGTCCGAGTCCAGTGCCGTGGACATGGGTGGGGCAAGGGGGCACCGGCCACCTGTGACTCTTTACTGCCATTGTCAGCTCGTAAATTACCCCAACCTGTAATAGGATAGCGATACTAGATACTGGACGCACGATGGAGACTTGTGCGTACGGAGAATGCACACAAGGAAGTGGACAGATAGTATAAGACAAAGTATAGAAATGGGCAGAAAGGAAAAAGTGTTCGAGAAGAACATGACAAAATGTTTATTGATTCTGTCAGTTGTTTGTTATTATTATTATCATTATTTATTATTATTTATTATTATTATTATTATTATTATTATTATTATTATTATAAAAAAAATTGACAAGTGACACACAATATGTATTCCAAAACACTGTACAGGTGTCTCGTTTTCGATATTTTTTACCTCTCGCTAAGAGAGGTATTGTATTCATGCTAAAAATCGCATATCCAGATTTTAGTGAATAAGCACGTTTTTTACGATGATGTCCGTATGTGTGTGTGGATGTGTGGGTGTTGGATTCACGATTTCTCAAATACTATAAGACTTAAGACATTTTTAACTACGGATTCCTCAATCTAACAATAATGGGAAGAGTCGAGTCAGTTTTGGTACCAAATGGAGAACCGGAAGTAGTAGTTACAAGAAAAAAATTATCTAAATATTATTTATCGAAAATTTATGTAAATACTTCTGTTAAAGAACGTTAAATTCTTTATTTGATAAATATAAATTCATTATTATATCTTCTATAGATTTAAAGATAAAGAAATGCATATAAAATAATTTGATGTAAAAATTCTCAGATCAAACTACTACAAGGCAAGAAATTCAAATGTTTGTAATTGACACATAAATGTCACTGTCAAAAATATTTGTATGCCACTGTCAAAAATATTTGTATACTACTGTCAAAAATATTTGTATGCCACTGTCAAAAATATTTGTACATTATTATGAAGATTATGAAAATAAAAAAAGTCAACAACGAAAAACAATATACGTAAAAAAGAATATAAAAGGAATTTGCGAAAAAATGACGAATATAAAGTATGTGTATTGTACATAATTTGTATTAAAATATCCCATAGATTTTGCAAATATATGTAAGAATTATTTTGTAGTGAGACATGAATATATGTATTTGTATTTTTAAAAATATTTTTCGTTTTATGCGTACAACCAGGTAAAATATATGGCGAGATGTTATGTGCTGGCCACATCAGATTTTTTAAGGTATCTTGGGTAATATTAACGATAGATCAAAACCGTTTGCACATTGCAGGGTCAACTTTTCGAGAATTTTCGATCTTTTGTTTCTGAGCTACAGGCAAAACTCGTTTTTGGCTCATTTTAAAAATATATATCTTATGTATTATGATAGTTAGAGAAAAATTGTATTTATAAAATTTGTACCGTTTTTTAGATAGAATGAAAAGGCGTAATTAGATTTTTTGAAAACTTAATAATTCTGGAGATATAACATAAACTTATGATTTTTTAAATGTGAACCTATGTTGAAAATAGTCTCATCTTTTTGCTTATTTTATAAACTTTTCAATGATATATAACAAGTCCACATCCTTTTGTTTTAAACATGAATAAAAGAAGAATTATTAATTTACTGGGGTGAAAAAACTTAAAATTATTAAGAAACAAATGAAAAAAATCTATTATAGATCATCATTTGTATATTTTTAATAATATTTGTTTCAGTTTTACTCATTTTTTCAATTTATTTACTCCAAAAGTATATTAAACCATTTTTTTCTTCGGATTGTGTCAAAGCCAACTCTAACGTCGATAAATAGTAAGTTAACTAACCCAAAAATAATTGGTTAAGAATAATTTTGAGAACATAATTAATAGATACGGAATCAAAATAAACAAATGATGATCTATAATAAATTTTTTCATTTCTTTCTTAATAATTTCCAATACTTTTACCTCAATAAAATAATAATTCGTCTTTTACTCATGGTTACAACAAATGAATATAGACTTGTTATATATCATTGAAAAGCTTATAAAATAAGCAAAAATATGAAACTATTTTCAATGTAGGTTCCCATTTAAAAATCATAGGTTTGTGTTATATCTCGAGAATTATTAAGTTTTCAAAAAATCTAATTACGCCATTTTATTCTATCTAAAAAACGGTAAAAAAGTCCTCACTTGTTTCTGAAAATGAACTGTCTGGTTTACATTTTTCTAAATATAATTTTGACAATATACTTTTGAAATTCAACATTTTTAAACAAATTTTCAATTCAGTAAGTTTACATTTCCCTGAAGAAGGCATATTTGGTGCCGAAACGTCGGCTATGTAATAAAACATTTTTCAATCGTTTTCATCAGACTGTTTTTCTCCAAGTTTTCCCAGTATCAGTTTTAAAGTTTCGTTATTTTAATCTACATATTTCTGTAGCGTATATATGTGTAACTACGAGCATTTACTTTACAGCATATTTATTTAAATTGTCATGAATGTCTCGTTTCTGCTATCTTGAAGTTCTTAGCGACAATTTCTTCAATTTCCGCTATTATATGTGGGTATTAAAATTAAAGTATTTAGTTGATATATGGGCACGATATCACCATGGCAAATTTCTCATATTATAGAAGAAAGTAAAAAAAAATAATGAGTAATATAACTTCCTCTACGTACAATTCTATTAAACGAAGTACTTGCTTGCGCTTATGCGGGTAATTAATATCACTGGACTTTTCTCAAGCGATGTACTTACAATGTAAATTAATTTCGTATGTAATTTTATTCCTGAAATAACTTTACACCTTACATAAATTTCTGTTCCATAGAGAATCTACAGATTTTATATTTTACGGGACTCATCTATTACAACATTTTATTTTACTTTCTACGACTCCACAAATTTTATTAGTTACATTAATTTCTCACTATTGCATTCTAAACAACCAGTTTTATTACGTAGATGAAGAAGATGGAGTAATTTTTAATTTGTTAAATGACAGCAATTAAGAGAATAAGTGCGTCATATAAATTTTATACATTTTCTTTGATCGTTACATTTACTTTTGAAATAGATAAATTCATTGAATGGCACTTATGTACCTGCATATTCAGGTGTTCATTTTATTTTGTCCACTAGTGCTAACTCCAAAACTATAAGAGCTACGAGGTCGCTTAAATTAGCGAACAATTTCTAGAGAAATATTCGTTTTCCGGGAATGGACTGTGTCATATTTTAGTCAGAGCTCAACGTTTCGCCCGCAGTCGTATGTGGCATCTTCAGGAGCAAGGGGGATAGTACTGTCTTAAACAAGGTTACCCGACGTGTCAACCACGCTAGAGGCCGAGTTTAAGCAACAAGAGGGGGAGACTCAGTTTACAACCTTGTTTAAGACAGTACTATCCCCCTTGCTCCTGAAGATGCCCCATACGACTGCGGGCGAAACGTTGAGCTCTGACTCAAAATATGACACAGTCCATTCCCGGAAAACGAATATTTCTCATGACTCAGACTGTGGAAGCCTACGCAATTATTAAACAATTTCTATTTTACTAGACTGTTCTAATAAGCCTATTTTTTTTCAATCAGTGGTTTTTAAACTGTGGGGACCAACTTTGTTATTTTAAATAAGACCATATTTTTTTCTACAGTTTATATACAAAGTAGCCATTTGCGCTCTCTTTTGTCAACGCAAAATGTCACTTTGCCGCTCTAGAGCGACAAAGTAGAAAAAACGCTCGCTCCTCAAATTTCTATCTATACAATGTTGAGAAATGTTACTTGGCTACATTCTTAATGGAAACGTTTAGTCAGGAATTAATGACATTGTAGTTACACATTACCCACTTAACAAGTCAATCTGACATATAACTGCTCTGTCGGTATGTTACATAACCAACGAAAATGCCGCACTGCTGTGAAAATAAAATAGGACATTCATTTACAAAAACGAAAGTATAAAATGCTTAGATTAGATTGAAGCAATAGCTCAAGAAGAATGGAAAATACCGATAAGTAAAAATAAATAAAAAATAAATTTTTGTTATGGTGGAGGGCCCCATTGACTTTAGAAAAAATCTTTTGTGTGTTTCGAGCGCAAATGGACATCGTCGATTTCGAGAGAATGCCTCGCTCCTGCGTCGCGCGGCAACAACCTCTCAATCGACGATGTCCCATTTTGCGCTCTTAATACACAAATAGCTATTATTTACTTATTACATAGGGAATTTTATGCAAGATGCTTTTTATTGCTAGTGAGCCAGAATTTATCAATTCTCCAGTAATTTCATGCGGATATTTATTTACGCCGCTGGTTTGGGGGCATAATCCAAAGAGAAGTGTTTAATTTTTGTCATCTGATTGTGTTTTACCATTTGCTAGCATATGTCCAGAATTCAACACTTCATCCTCACAAAACTTTCTACTACACGCAGAAGCATTTAAATAATTTAACACATCTTTTATTAAGTCTCATTACTAATAAACTATTAATTCATTAAATATAATATTAAAACAGCAATATATACACAAACTTTAATGCAGAAGTGAACGACAATTTGAAAACATATAGTTGTAGTTACATGTAAATATCAAATGTGTACCACTTTTTGTAGTTCTAATATTCGCCGCTAGTAAGCGTTTTCTTATTTGAAAATCCCAATAGTATTGACCAAAATAAGTAAATAAAGCTTTATCAACATGTGTCCGATCTTGAATAGTTTCCGAGATATATGCAGTGAAAAATCAGTTTTTACGGGGTTTACCTATGCTATCTCGAAAACTATAAGAGTTACGGCTTCAATAAAATAAAGTTATTTCAGTCATTTTCTAAAATGCCTAACGTTAGATTCGTTATATCGTAGATAAATTACAAAAACAATCGTTCTATAAAACGCCTAGTCATTTTCAGAATGACTGAACGAATTGCAAAATGATGAGTATTTATGTAAATAAAATATCGGTAATGATAATGGCGATACCACACGGGCACGATACTTGCTTTAAAGTTTAAGAATATGTTAAGATCTTATTTACCCTGAAGAAGTTATAAACGTACATACATACATAAAATCACGCATTTCCCACTTAGTGAGTTAGCACAAACCCGAAAGAATAAAAAAAACATCATCCAAAAAAAATCAGTCTCTCTTTCAACAACATTCTTACTATCCTGACATCATAGGTAAACGTATACCACCAAAACGTCGATTTTGTAAGAATAAATGCTTGCTGACAGATTTCAAGTAATTATTAACACCTTATCTACACCACAGTTAAGAAATTTACTAATATTAATAAAAGAAGTTACAGCTATCCTTATTGTTCCGCAGGGGCGTAAACTACGTGGGTGCACGGACGCACATGCACCCACAGAAAGTAAAAATAATTTCACCCCAACATTTTAATTATATTTGATACATTGTAAAAATGAGTTGTCAATCTTTTTAAGGCCCGGTTTATCAATGCAAGGATAAATAATTTAACTGGCAGATAACTTTTTAACTACCAGATAAAACATAGAAAGCGTTTATCAAACAAAAGTTAACGTAAATATAAGTTAAAAATTTTAACAATTCTGTATTTTGATGTACAATTCATACAATAATATCCAAAGTACCTCATTATTTTCAAATAATTAACAGTAAAATCTATCCTATAAAGATCTGTCTGGTCTGTATTATTGATCTGTCAAAATATTTTGAAATTTGACACATGAGTCCCAAGCCAATCATTAAAGGTTTTACAATTTCAGTGTTACCAATATATAATTAAATGTAAGTTTGTTAACTGGCAGATAACTTTGTATTGATAAACAATCGTGTAAAGTTATCTGACAGTTAACGTTAACTGTTAGATTGTTATCTGGTACTTTTATCCTTGCATTGATAAACCGGCCCTAAGTTGTGTAAGAGTAAGCTGACATTATTTAATCGTGTCATGATAATGGGAGTAATGTTAATAGTTATAGAATATTGCAAAGAAAATTATTGGCAACCTATGAACAAATGCTACTGTCATAAAAAATTAGTTGTTTGACATTTGGATAGATTACTAGACGAAATTTATTTTAAAAATTGCACTGTGCACTATCACTCATATTTAATTTTTTTCTGCCTACATCGTTATATGTAGATATCACAACTTACGTAGAGACAGAAAAGTTTACCATTGAATGTATCATTGTCGTGACACCTAAGTTTCATTCAAACCGAAGAAAGTGTTCTGTCATTACAAGCAATTTTTTTTTTACTAAACGGTACACTTTCCGTTTTTCGGATATTGGTAAATTAGGTTAAATCGTGTTACTTTGGGCCCAGGAATCTGTGTTTAAGCCATGTCTACGTGTTTTAGAGATACCCTGTATATTAATATTAGGAATATTATTATTTTTATTATTTTTTTGTAATAGATATTAATTTTATTTATGTTAAATGCATACATAGTTTAATAATAAAATAAGTATGTTATTTTTATTGTATTATTTGCATTTATAAAAACATATAGGTACCCATATTTAAAAAAAAAATAGTGCACCCACAGCTAAAATAAAAAGTTTACGCCACTGTTGTTCCGCATGAGACATTTTTTTAATAACTATAAATCTTAAGTCCCTAGAATACGATTTTACTATTTTTACGATGATGTCTGTATATATGGATGGATGTATGTATGCATGTTTGTTTGTTTGTATGTATGTATGTATGTATGTATGTAAGTATGTATGTATGTGTGTGTGTGTGACGATTTTTTCGGAGCGCATAACTCCAATACCACCTCCCAAAAATTATAATTTTTGCGTATTCCTTTTCTTTAGATCCACATGAAGAGCTGATTAGATTTTGGTTATAATTGGTCAACCGGAAGTACCCTAATTTGAAGATTTTAGCAGTTTTTCTTGAAAAAATGCTGTTAAATATCACTTTTTCACTTTTAATGTTATTATAAATGTTTAAGAATATTTTATTCGCTATACGATTTGATTACATTTTATACTTCATATTCAATGGATATAAAATTAAAAAATTATAAAGAAATTAAATTTTACAAAGCAGCCAGCTGTGCTATTTTACTGGAAATATATAGAATCTTACAAGAAACTTTCTGTATGGAATTTGTACAAAATACATAGAACTGACTGAAGGTAATGTACTGAAAATATGGAATCATTTGCAAAAAAAACTTTCTGTGTGGAATTTATACAAAATACATAGAACACGGAAGGTAATGTGATGGCCACAACAGATTTTTTAAATTTAGCAAAAGCTTTTTATGGATGAGGGACTCATACTACGATTATATTATAATATTTTAAAAATGAAAAAGTTTATTATGACATTTTACAGTATTTATTTCAAAAATTCCTCGTCGTCTCTTAAAAATTCTCTGCATTATCTCTCTCCTCGGAAAATATCATCTCTAAAATTCCTACCCACAAATTTATCCCTCAACAAAAAACGAAATTACGGGCACAAAAAACTGTTCACCATCGGCCCGTCCTCGCTTCGTCTTCGTCCCATGGCAGAGAGGCTGAGGCTGTGTAGCATCAGCGTCAGCATCATGTAGTTGTAGATGCAGAGAGGGCTGTGGCGAGAGTTTTTTGTTTCATCTCTGGTTTTGGGATGCGATGCCTTAGCCTTGAAGCTTCGGGCTCGGTCAGTGCCAGACACGATGTAGTGGTTGACGGTGTTGTCGGTGTGTGAAACGTGTGTGAAGACACAAGGAATAAGGTAAAAATTTGTAAGTTTATAATTCAATTCAAGAGGGGACCTCATATTTACTGCAATAAATTAGAAATATAATTTTTATGCGGTATTTTTTATAATTATTTATACAAATACTTTCTTTATTTTAAATAAATTATTTAAGTGATTTAAGTTAATATTAATACTTTTAAGAAATTTATGCTATAATTTAATCACATTTTTGAAAAATATCTGCGTACCTTTTATATTTTTTATTTTTATTTATCCGGAAACCTCTTCTACCATAGGTGTAGAGGTGATAAATTTTCTCCATTTTTTGCGGTGTTTGGCGTCATTTCTCGCTTGTGTCCAACCGATACCTTTCTTTTCGAGCACTTTATTTATTTCACTATTCCAAGTTATTCGTGGCCTACCGCGCTTTTTTCTTTTGTCTGTTCCCATTTCCCATATCGTTTTACATAATCTGTCATCTTCCATTCGCACAACGTGGCCGAACCATCTCAATTGTTGAGTTTCGATTTTGTCCATCACACTTTTCACTTTTAGCCGTCTTCGAATTTCTTCACTTCTAATTTTGTCCATTTTCGCCACTCCTTCAATTTTCCTTAAAATTTTCATCTCACATGCTTCTATTTTACTTCTTATTCCATCCGTAATAACCCATGATTCACTGCCGTAGATAAGCATTGGTACTTCGTATATACGAACCTTTGTTTCTTTTGAAATCTCTTTTTTTTGGAAGAATGCTTTGTATAGTGCTCCATGTAGGCTCGCTACTTTACCTATCCTGTTTGTCACTTCATTATCTAATTTACCATTTTCATGAATCATAGCTCCTAGATATTTTAACTTGTTGGTTTGAGGTATCTTTTCCCCTTGGAAGTCTATCTCTATCTCTTCGTGCTTATTGCTTATCTTTATTATCTCTGTCTTTTTTGTGTTTATTTTTATGTCATATCCGTATAATGCGTCTCTCCATTTTTCAATTCTAGTTTTTAGTTCATTTGCGTACCTATTCAATGAAATATTAAAATATTTAGTAAATGATTAACATTTGAATTTAAACAAATCTGAACGTCATTTTCAATATTTTAAACCTACATAAAAACTTCATCTGTTATTAATATTTTCGTCCAAATTATTTTAATACATTATAACGCTGACGGTACCTATGTATGAATTAAAATATTTTGTACCTGTACTTATTTATTTTATTCTTCCACGTATCATTCAGTATAGTAACATTCAGAATAAACAAACACGTTTTCAGATTCCTGAAATATGATTTTAACATTTTTACAAGGATGTTTGTATGCGTTTGCGTTTGTGTGTGGATTTAGTCAAAACGATTTTGCAAACACTCTAGGACTCAAACCCAGTTGCATCGTCGACCCTTAAATTTTAAGCTACGCTTAAACAAAAAAATGCAAATCGAAATTTGGACAGCAATATTTAATTTTTATTTGACGTTTCGTTTCGATACGATATTGTCAATTTAAGGAACACTTAAAATTTAAGTGTCAGCGGTGCTAACGGGCATAAATCTTATAAATAAATAAATATATCATCACGGTATATTCCTATCTGCTTTGTACGCAGATATCGGTAATGATGATGACATATTTGTACCGTGCAGGCGTTTACCAGGTGACACCTCACGGCACTCATTGCTGGCGTGGAGAGTGCACCACAGGGGTCAATTTTGTGCCATTTAAAATTTGAAATATTTGGCGTCGGTCGGGATCGAACTCGGTTCCCCAGATTCGCGACCAGACACGCAGGCACGCGGCCACGAGACCCCTTACTAAAACTTATGAAACTGCGTATTCCTCATTTTGACATTAATGGGACAAGCTTTTAAATTTTGTTAACAATTGAAACAGTAAACTGTTATTATTAAAAAATACTCCTGAATATTACTTTATAAAAAAAATCTGATGTGTCCAGCACATTACCTTCCGTCAGTTCCATGTATTTTGTACAAATTTCGTACAGAAAGTTCCTTGCAAAAGATTCTATTTCTTGTTCATTACCTGCCGGCAGTTGTATGTGTTTTATAAAATTAAAACACAAGCATACTGTTAATTACACTTGACACTAACATCTTTCAATCAGAATTTTCTTAATATAGTAGCTGTTTCCATAGTTATAGCATAGCTGGCTAATATATGAAATTTAATTCTTCTATTATAACCAAAATCTAATCAGATCTTCATATGGATGTAACGAAGAAGAATACGAAAGAATTATAAGTTTTGGAATTGTAGTATTAGAGTTATCGCTGGCGAAAATTTTGTTCCACACAGACACATACATACACACACACACACACACGTACAGACATCGTAAAAATAGTAAAATCGTATTCTAGGGACCCTAAAATCAAAATCTTACCATCGAATTTTTTGACCAAAGACAATACCTTCCTTACCTAAAGGTAAAATTAATACCGGATGGTAGCTGTTAGGAGTGAAATAAGAATTTAACTTGTCATATTAGTATTGTAGAGTGTACATTAAACATTTTTTCCATATGTGGAATTTTGTGACATTTGTATTTTTACAGAACATTTTATTTATTATAAGTATTTATTTGGGACTTACATTCCTGTTAATTAAAATGTTTTCATTAATTTTCAAATTTACTTTTAGTATTTTCAAGAAAGTTTTGACGCTCCTGACATTCTATAAAATAAATTTTTTCTACAGTCTATATACAAAGTAGCCATTTGCGCTGTCTTTTGTCAACGCAAAATGTCACTTTGCCGCTCTAGAGCGACAAAGTAGAAAAAACGCTCGCTCCTCAAATTTCTAAATGTACAATGTTGAGAAATGTTACTTGGCTACATTCTTAATGGAAACGTTTAGCCAGGAATTAATGACACTGTAGTTACACATTACCCACTTACATAATACATAACCAAACAAAATGCCGCATTGCTGTGAAAATAAAATAGGGTATTCATTTACAAAAACGTATAGTAAAGTATAAAATGCTTAGATTAGATTGAAGCAATAGCTCAAGAAGAATGGAAAATACCGATACGTAAAAATAAATAAAAAATAAATTTTTGTTATGGTGGAGGACCCCATTGTAGCGACTGTAGAAAAAATCTTGTGTGTGTTTTGAGCGCAAATGGACATTGTCGATTTCGAGAGAATGCCTCGCTCCTGCGTCGCGCGGCAACAACCTCTCAAACGACAATGTCCCATTTTGCGCTCTTAATACACAAATAGCTATTAATTATATAATATAATCGGAAACTATCAGAAAACGTTCGTAATAACTTTTTCGATTAATTAAAAAGATATACTATATTCGGAACAACCTTTGAGAATCTTTGCGTTAAAAAATCTACTCGCAATCATATCTACATTTAAACAAAGTCTGTTTACTATAAAAATATCGCTGTTTCTGTTTGCACTTCTTAGAAGATAGTTTATAAAAACATGGTGTATACGTATAGCTCGAAGCTGCAACCGTGAACTGAAGCTGTAGCTGTTATATGTACGTGGTTATTACAAGTGCTGTGAGGATAAATTATTACGGTTGTTAGTTGCTTCTATGCCGGATGCTGCTGTAGCTGGACACCTGATTCACTATATGAATCTGGTTCTCACTTCATGGAATCGGTAGCAGAGAAGAATTAGTTAAAACTTAAAACAATAATATTAACCCCTGTCGATCGAAATTAATTTCCGTTTTTAAGTATATGATTTCCAAAAATGGTTGCTTGCAGTAGTATTTCAATTATTTTCATAGTTAAAATTTTATTTTTGTTAATCATAAAGTTTCAATTTCTTTTGCATGATATTGTCTAGGCACCCTTAATGTAGGCACCGAGCTACGGGAAATAAAGAATTTCTTTTTTGGCTATCGTATTAATGATTGAAAATTAATTCAACTATTCCATTAGATGGCCTGGGTTTTGGTATCAGAACGTCCTTTTCACTTAAATTATGGATTTCAACTCGTTTAACCATAAAACGCACGTCGTTTTTTCTTGGACAGTTGTAATTGTTAGACAAATATCCACTATATAGAGTACAGAATGACTGAATGAAAGTTGACGTTTAAATTATTACCCTAGAGAAGAATAGAATTGTACAAAATATTCAGGTATGAAATTTTTGCATGAACCCATTTAAATACTGGACTAGGAAAGCACAGAAATACATTACTATGTCTTCCTTAAAATAGATGGCCGACTAGGGTATTTGAATATGAAAACAGGGGTGCGTTTAAAATATTTTAAACATTTTTCGTTTAGGTTGATTATAACAAAATATTTTGATAAATAATACAGTATTGTTTTCTTCACAAATAAATGTTTATTGAAACACTAAATGTACATTTCGACTGCCAAGCAGTCATCATCAGTAGTACACTAACAAATTAAAAACTCGTGCACGTATTTATACTAGTGCATACAATAATTCCTGAAAAACAGGTTGAAGAAACAGTAGGGATATTTTACCGTAACAGTTAAGGTATTTCCTAATTACAGTTAATCTTGTTTAACAAATTTCAATAATGGGTTGTCTAACGGTGAAAGATCAAAATTTAATAATTTTTGTTCGTGCTTTTTCATATAAATGGATTCTAACATATTTAAATCTCGTTTGACATTACAATATTTAAGTAATTCTAGGTTATTTATTGTGAATTTATGTCATGTATCATGACTATGTGATGCTATCGCTGATTTAAATATGTTTTTTCATTTAACATGATACATATGTTCGTTAAATCTTTTGGTAATATTTCTTTTTGTTTGGCCTACATATAACTGGGGGCACTGTGAACATTTAATTGAGTAGATTCCAGACTTTTTTGTGGAAATTAAATTTTTAAGATTTAATTTAGTAGAAAAAACTACATTCAATCCAAGTTTCTTAAATAAATTTCTGAATTGGAATTGGGAATATTCATTGTAATACAATTTTGCAAATTTGTCTTTTTCTTCCAAGCTTAACAAATTCGTTGATGATCGTGTCAGCATTTTAAATTTATATTTATCCATTAATTTAAAAATGTACATTTAGTGTTTCAATTAACATTTATTTGTGAAGAAAGGAATACTGTATATATTATTTATCAAATTTATCTTCACGTAGCTCTATCACTATATTAATTAAAATATGTTTTTAAACTATTTAGTTTGGCAGTTCTTTGAAATAGGATTATTTTTAATTTCCTCTATAACAGTAATTCCGACTCGAGGGTTGCTTACCCCTGAAACGAACGAACCAGAATTTGCGGTATTAAATTTTTTAAATACATCCCTGAATCCTGTTGCTAAGGTCATTTTAAATGTCTCCTGGTATTGAGTACAATTCTAAACTTCTGTAACGGAATATATATGAAATATGGGGAAAAGTTTTCAAAAGAAACCACATCTATAAAATAATTTAAACGTCAACTTTTATTCGCTAGTCATACTATACTAAAGTGTAACTTTTAGAGGAATTAATATCAAAGTATGATGTTTAATTTAAAGTGATAATCATAATCGTATATTAAAAATTAGACGAACACAGCCTAATCAAAACCCAAGCAACCGTTCTCGGACACCACTACCTAAGACAATTACCCAAATTCTAGTTATAAGAAAGTTCTTATGCCTTAGTAACATGTCTAAAAATTGTAACCAATAGAAACAAATTTTAAGCCTGTCATTTTAATTATTACATGATTTTATTCAATGTTTGCTATGATTTTTAGTTGCTTGCTTTACAAATATTTCTAAAAGTTAGTAATTTTGTTATAGAATTGGGGTGATTCCTCTGCCCAATTTAAAATAATCTATTCCTGCTCTGTCTTTTTGGCGCTAAATTTCCATATTCTCTGTGCATGTGTAGTGGCAAATTCAAGTTACGTTAGTTTTGATTGTTTTGCTGGTAGTTTCGACGCCTGGTCACGGCCGCCACTGTTTGACGAACGAGACGTTAACGCACATTACTTGTGACGTTTGTGATTCTGTTTCTGACATGTTTTACTTTGATTTATACCCTGCTTCTGCCGTGGATACTGACTCCATGCCAGTTAAAATACAACAAAATCAAAGGTACACGGGTTAGCTTCGCTAAATTATGGTTATGGGAGGTTATGTTACAGGGAAAAATTTACGTCTTACATGTTTCATTTTTCAAACATTTTTTTTCTGATTTGGTTACAAATAAATTTACTAAAGTATCCAAATTGTAGTTTTCCATTTTGACTACATTTTAAAATTAAGTTTAATCGGTACTAGGGCACCAAAAGAGTTAGTAAATTTAAAAAGTTTTGGACCTACTCAAAAATGTAGATTATTATTGTCTAAATCTATACAGGGTGCTAATAAAACGGTAATTTTTGAAAGTATTTTAGTACTGACCAGAATGAGTAAGAAAATCTGATGTGGCCAACACAATACCTCTCGCCATTTAATTTTTATTAATTTAAATACATAGGTACTTACATATTTACTCTTGCTGGAAACTATATTTAGTTCTTTTTCTTATAACTATTGTTTATTTTACTATTTTTTTTAAACGTTACCACTATTAATTTGAAATGATTAGTATTTTGACAGTGACAGTTGTCTGACAATTACATACATTTGAGATCTGAAGTATGTAACCAAGGAGTTTTGTTTGAAACGTAGGCTCCGGGATTTAAATTATATATTATTTTATAAATTTATCCATATAATATATAGAAAAAAGTATTAATGCAAACCTGTAGAAAATTTTTATAATCTTTAATTTTCATTTTCATAAAGAGCGATTCTAATCACTCATTTCAGGGACTAAAGTTCAAATTCAGTCCCAGAGGGATTAAATATAAAAAAATCTCTGGGGGACTAAAGTAAAAATAAACAAGATGTTTCCATAACATCATATATACTACTTTTACATGCAGTTTTGAAAATGGTTTCAGTTTTCAGTCAAAATTGTGCAAAAGTGTTTACATGCAGTTTTCAAAACAAGTTTAAAAATTGATTTGAAACCAGTTTCTGCGCATGCGCATTTAGCTGATGTAAGTGACAGGTCCTCTTCACTCCAAATACTTCGTTTTGGTATTGTTCCAATTATTTTTTATACTTCGTACCACTACGCACTAAAACTACACAAATGTCAGTAAATTTGAAGGTTAGTAACACAACGCGACATAAACGTTATGCTCTGTACGCATGCGCAGTATCGAAACTGAATTTTAAGTGTTTACATGAGTAGTTTCGAAACTAGTTTTCAAGTCCAACCCATGAATTTTAGTATTGGTTTGAGATAATTCAAAACCGTTTTGACACTGTATACATGACGTTTTCAAAACTAAAAATGTTTTAAAAACGGTTTCAAAACTGCATGTAAACTCAGTGATTGTGTTACTATGATTTATTTATTCGTATCTGCACTACATTTTGAGCAGGCGCTGAGTTTAAATTTGAACAAAATTTTTAACATTTGTATTGTCAAATTGTAAGATTAATTTCTTTTACACTAATATGGTTCCATTTGATACGGGAGTGCGAAAAATAGCGTATATACCACAGGACTAAAGTGCATTCAATCCCTCAGGTGATTATATACTTATTATAAACTTCACCCACGGGATTGAATATGCACTTTAGTCCCTGAGTATATAATATACTATTAAAGGTATTTTTCGATGAAAAATTTCAAGCTTCAATTAAAGTGTCATTTCCGGTTATCTGATTTATACCAAAATCTAATGACTTCTTTCCATATTACAATAAGGTAGAAATACAAGGTTTTAAATTTTCTGAATGATAGTATTTGAGTTAGAGTGGAGGATCCATACACAGACACACACATACATACAGACATCATCGTGAAAATGTTAAAATTGAATTCTAAGGACCTTAGAACGTGGTCATTTACCAAAATCGCAATATGCAATTTTTAGAACAGTCCCTCTACCTCCCTTACGAAGGGTAGCAGAAGGTAAAAAAGCTTCATAAACGTCTAATCGTCGTCAAAAAACGAAAAATCTGATAGGTACGAAATTTGTTGTTTACTTAGTACAATTATTTGATTTTAAAGAAGCACATCTAAGGTGACCTCTGAAAAGTAAATCGAGGTCGTAACTCTTATAGTTTTCGAGATAGCAGAGGTAAACCCAGTAAAATTCTATTTTTAATGCTTTATATCGAAAACTATTGAAGATCGAACCTATGTTGATTAAACTTTTTTTTACTCATTCTGATCAGTATTATATGCCCCGAAAAATTGTCCTTTTTTAACACGCTGTATGTATAAAGTACCACTTAAAGTTTTACGGGACAGATAATGTTTAAAAAATGCCTATTTTTACTTATTCTCATGGTCAACTTATATGTGCTCATATTTGGGGAAAAGGTTTAAAAAAAATTTAAATTCAATTTTTATATAGATATATACATACTCCTCCACGCGCTGATTCCAAAGTTATAATCTAAAAATATCCATTTTTGGGTTATATATTATATCGGAGAAATGGATGAAGATACAATCTTGGCGACATCGCCATTCGATTCTACGAGCAAAATTACATACATATACCAGTTTTCAAAATTTTTGAACAACTGGTTCAATGTGTAATACAAAATATATGAAAATGTCCAAAAATCGCATTTTTTGAGTATCATAGACATCAGGAAAAAGGAACTCATGTGTTTCATTGTAGTCATAAAATATAACAAAGCAACGATAGGCGTGGTTAATATTCGGATGGACTCCCGCCAACTAATCTGCCAATTCTTAATAATTTTAACTTCATGGCATATGCCCAAACAACTCATCTTTCTTGGCTCCCTTTAAAAATAATATTTCTACGTCTCTGCGTTGGCAAGTGTACAGTGGCAGTTTTTACTATTTCCTGCGTTGGAAATAGCCCCCAGTACACGGGCGTCACTGGACAACCCAAGGTGAACGGGCTTACTGCAGTACGTGATGCACACATATGCTACGACGTTTTTCATTAGCGAAAAAAATAGAGTAAAAGTATTTGTAAATGAACCGTTAAAGTCGCAAAAAATACTAACTGTTTTCAATTTGGTAAATGAAAAACACATTTCTCATTTTTGTTTGTCAAAATAACTATAAATATATCGCAAACGACAGGTGAAGAAAGAGAATGTAAACATTTCAACAAACGACAAAACAAAATGGAAAATAAACGAAAGGTTGCGGGTTCAAATATTGCATAAACAACAATTTATCGCTTAAAAATTTATGCTGCATCTGCTGTCTCAGATTAACTAAGAATCTGCAATAGATTATTTCCCTAAGAAGGGTGTTATAACTTTCAAAAAATAATGAATAATAATCATTCAAAATTTTACTGACTGACTGACTGTAATGAGATTTTTATAATCTTTTTCATTGTATTCTAGGGGCCATTCTAAATAAGTTAATATAAACTATACGTCAATTCTTTTCCGTTTTGAAGACAAAAACACGCAAAAAATGAAAAAATCTATTATAATAAGAATGCTAGGTAAGTAGCTATTGTTCACTTATTGTTTTATTTGACGTATCACGACCTATCCTTAGAACTTTCACTAATGTGGAATATGCTGGTCTTTTTGTATGGTTTTTTTTTAATGGAAGTGGTCGAACTGTATTAGCAGAATACTGTCGACGAAATCCAAATTGCGTAGTTCCACATCAATTATCATACAATTTCAAGAGTTTCTTAATGTTTGAGAGAAATAAGATTTTCTCCACGTCCACATTTAGAAAGAGAGCAGTTGAACGAAGTCCATCTACAAGCATACCTACACAGAATGGAGAATTTTGATAGTACGTGCTCTTGTTATGTCAAATAAAACAATAAGTGAACAATAGCTACTTACCTAGCATTCTTAATAGAATAGACATTTTCATTTGTAACAATTTGGTGTTTATTGTTATTTAATTAAACGAAACAAAATTACAAATATCTTTCGATATGTTGTTTTGATAAAATAAATACAGAAACAATGCCCCAAAGTCCAACTGTTACAGATTACTAAAGATTGTTTCTGTCGATACATATTGCTAAAACAAAGAAGAATGATTGAATCATAGTTTATATGAACTTTTTTTAAATTTAGAATGACCTCCTAGAGTTTGTTAGTTACCTCAGGGGACACTCTGTATCTTCCCAGGCGCCATCTCACGGGCCCTCAAAAGTTTTAAAGGTCCGTGAGATGTCGTTTTGAGTCAAAACTGTTGTGGAGAGTATCCCACATATATACAGCAAAGAAAGAAATGTACAATTTTCCCAGAAGTGTATTTTGCTCTGCAGAAGAAAATAACATTCTCTCCTAAGTTGCATATACTATTTTTTTTTTCATATCTAGTCTTTGAATCGTTACGAAAGACAACAGAAATTTGTTGACAGTGTATTAAAAATTGCCTTCAATAATTGCAATTTAGTTCGGAATCCTCCTTGTTCATTTCTAAAAAACCGCAAGAAACAGTTGATACTACCGTATGGTATGACTAGCGAAGGAAGATGACGTTTAAATTATTTTATAAATGTGGTTTCTTTCGAAAATCTAGAGAAGAGAATTGTACGAAATATTTAGGTATAAAATTTTGGCTTAAACCTATTTAAATACTGAACTAGGAAAGCACAGAAATACATTACTGTATTTGGCTGAAAATAGATGGCCGACTAGGGTACTTGAATATAAAAACAGGCGTGCGTTTAAAATATTTTGAACATTTTTCTTTTTTGTTGATTATAACAAAATATTTTGATTTTGAAACTATTTAGTTTGGCAATTCTATGAAATAGGATTATTTTTAATTTCCTCTAAAAGTAATTCCAACTCGAGGGTGCTTTGCGGTATTAAATTTTTTAAACACATCCCTGAATACTGTTGCTCAGGTCATTTGAAATGCCTCCTGATGTTGAGCACAATTCTAATCTTCTTTAACGTAATACATAAGAGCCAGTTTCCTTTCAAATCAAATATAGGGAAATGTTTTCAAAAGAAACCATATCTACTAAATAATCTAAACGTCAACTTTCATTCGCTAGTCATACTATAGGTACCGGTGCGGCAGTTTTAAACTTGGTACTTCCAACATCCTAAGAATTGTATGATAAGCCGAAAAAGCGTTCATTGTGTATATTTCGTAGTGTACCTACGTCTCTTTTAATTCTGATACCATAGAAATTGACTTTCGGTCCTGGAAATTTATACATTGTTCTATAATTTCAAATTTCAATGATTATTTAGTTCAATTTCTTATATAATTCAAATACCTACAGGAATATTTAGGTTTTTTAATACATAATTAGTAGATGAAATATGTAATGAATAAACAATAATTCTAATTCCTTATTTCGTAGAACTTTTTATAAATGGTTGTGACAAATATCATAATTATACTTCTCGACATGTAAACTAATGTTCCTGTGTTTTATATCTACATTAGAGATTCACGGGCTTGGCTTGAAGCTTGAAAGCTTGGCTTGGCTTGGTTTGAAAAAGCTTGAAAAATCAAGCCAAGCCTGTCGTTCCAAAAAGCTTGACTTTTCAAGCCAAGCCAAGCTTCCGTTCCACCAAGCCCAAGCCAAACCAAGCCTAACATTTAAAAAAGCTTGAATTTTCAAGCCAAACCAAGCCTTCGACTGTCAAGTAGCTTGGTTGAAAACAAGCTTTTTCAAGCTTTTCTTAAGAAATGTTTTCGAGGCTGACAAAACCGAAATTTTATGGTGGTAACGTACTTTCTAATTGCTTCGGCACATTTTTGCGAACTTCTAAGAATTGGAGTTCCCAGTAGGACCAGCCTTCATTACATGTCAGGCTAGTAAGCTTCAAAAATTTGTAAATAGGAAACTATACCCTTCATCATTCTTATTATGCAAAGACCACTTATTTTCTCCATCTGAACCAAGAAATCACACATTGTAGTTCGCACACACAATCAAGTATACAAAATAAATAAAATGTTGAAAAAGTTTTAAATACATAATGATAATATAATTTTATTGTTTTATCCTTTACCTACATTAATATAAAATGTATGATGAAAAATGATAATACAAAATTTATTGCAAATGTCAATCATTACATATAGAACTATTTAATTTTTTTAAATACTTATTATTGTTAAGTTAAACGTATTTTGTATAAAAATTAATTAATTAAATACTTAAATTTTTAAGTAACTGGAATTAATTATAAGTTATGAGGTCTCGTGGCCACGTGCCTGAGTGTCAGGTCGCGAATCTGGGTAACCAGGTTCGATCCCGACCGACGCCAAATATTTCTAATTTTAAATGGCACAAAATTAACCCCTGCGGTGCACTCTCCACGCCAGCAATGAGTGACCGTGAGGTAACGCCTGGTAAGCGCCCGCACGGTGCAAATATTTCATTATTACCGATAAAGGAGATTGGCATACCCAGCAATGGGTAATAATCCGTGATGATATATTTATTTATTTTATTTAATTATTAGCTCAAAGCTTCAAGAAATTAGATTTGATTATCAAACAAAAAAAATTATTAAATTTATCTGATTACATTTCACATAAACCTACACTCTATCTGTTTTAACTATAGAGTGGTGGGGAGATAGGTGTAGTTTGGTCTTGTTGTTTGATTGGATAATTGCAATAATAATTATTGCATTTTAAAGTTGCATTATATACAATGTTTTGTTATTCTGGTATTTCCGAATCATAGAGACGAGACAATTTCTGTTTGTGGATATGTATATTTATATTCAAATATTTTCAATGCTAGTTTTAGCTCTACCCCTAATGTATCCCTAATAAACCGCTCTTGTCTGTGACAGGTATAATAGACAATATTAATGTACCGACAAGGTGAGCATTCTCTTTTAAATATTACCTTGATAATCACGGCTTATTACCTAGTTCTGGGGGTTTTTAATTTTCTTTTATCGTTGAGGGTATTTACTTTTGTGCTATTTGAATTTGGACATAATTACTGTAATTATATTTATGTATTTAACTTACATTATTCTGTACTCAAAAATCAGTAGAAATTTCATAAGAAGAGGCGAGTAGGTATTTATGTCACGAACAAACAAAATTTCGGGGAAATTTCCGTCTGTAGGGTTTTATGATTTCAGATGTATTTGAAGTAGGTATAAAAGAATAAAAGATCAGTCTCAGGTCATTTTCATCCCATTGTACATTCCAAAATATTTATGTATTTATTTGAACACTGTTCTTGCGTGTTTGGAGACTTGAGTTGTTTATTTATACAGGGTGAATATGAACTATATAGTATGAGAAACTCTAACAGTTTGTTGGAAGGTCATTTCGAGTAAAAATAACATTATGAACTTGAGTCCTATTCATTTTAATTATTAAAATACAATAAAGTCTAACTAATGTATATGCCCACTTGAATGAATGCAGCCAACGAAAGTAATAAAAGAAACATAAAAATTGAAGGGTAAATATTTAATAAAAGATAATAAATTTATGTTTATTGTATACTCTCAAAAATAAAATAAATGATTGAAATATACATTTCAATATTTTTATATTTTAATAATTACAAAGAAAAAAACACTTGGTGTAAGTTGCATAAATTTTATTTCATCGTTTTGTTTATCTTTGCGCATAAGAAGATATTTTTCAATTGTACCACAATAAATTTATGTAAAACAAAACGTGATTTATACATCGTTACGATACAATGAAACATCGACATAACATATCAATATATTGATACATCAATATTCCAATACATCGATATACATCGGATTTATCGATATTTCGATATATTTAATTTAATTCACATCGAATATTTATATTAAAATCTTGATACCGAACAGCTACTAAGGGTTTTCAAGACCCATATACCTACTGTGCGTATGAGCATTTATAAAGCTTGAAAGCTTGAAATAGCTTGAAATAGCTTGAAAAAGCTTGAAAAAGCTTGATAAAGCTTGAAAATCAAGCCAAGCCTAAAATATTTAAAGCTTGAAGTTTTCAAGCCAAGCCAAGCTTTGTCTCCATCAAGCCCAAGCCAAGCCAAGCCTAACATTAAAAAAAGCTTGAAGTTTCAAGCCAAGCCAAGCTTTTTTATTTCAAGCCAAGTAGCTTGGCTTGGTGAATCCCTAATCTACATATTTAACATTAATTTGCATTTTCAATCCTCCTACATGTACCACATATCTCTTCTTCAATATCTTAATAATTTATTATTGCAATCTATACGAGCTTTCAACACATGTTTACTAATTTCCGAAGATTGCACCACATGGCACTGTCAAAGGTGATAAAAGAAAAATTGCCAAACGTAAATTAGCTAATAGATTTTTTCAAATAATTAATAGTGGTGGTACATCATTATTAATAGAAAATAAATGGTTTTGGTTTTAATTTATGCATTGAATGGGTTTTAGAAATGGACGCAGTTTATGTACTGCACTGTGCAGATAGTGTTTTGTTCATGTGTACGTCATATTTGTGGTGTATAAATCATATAAATAACCAATTATGTTTATAGATGTAGGGCAATAAATCAAAATAAGAGAGCACTTGTTTTATTTTCAAGCCAACTATGATTATTTTTGCTCTTTAAAAGCAAGAAACATTTAAGTGCTCATTTTATATGTCTATTACGTGCTGTAGAATTTAAATAATTTCATTAAACTCACATATAAAGTGTTCTGCACTATAAACCATATGTTCAACAAGGAATTGTACAAATATGTATTAAACAAATAATTATATCAAATTATGTACAATACGCAAATAATTTTAAAATAATATTTGTGCAAGAACGAGCTATGACAAGCTTTTTTTATATAAAACTGTTTTCTTCGTGGACCTAAAATGTTCTTGAAATGTATGCTATTTTTAAATTATATTTATAAAAAATTTGAGAATTACAGTACTGGACTGGTAGCCACGTGTCCGCTATTTGAATTTGTCTACTTCCATTGGTAGTAGACCCCACCCCCTAATTCGGTATTCGTTATATATTTATAGGTGGTCTTTGAGTCGCCAATCAAAATAATATATATGGAATTCATATGAGTGACGAGCTTCTAAAACAAAACCCCCTTATTTTCGAAGTATATCAATTATCATTTTATTTCTTTATTAGTATTCATTATGTTCTACTTTCACTATTTTTTAGTATACTCTATCCGTTTTAACTATAGACTAGATGGCGTTTCGAGCGCGGCCGTTTTTACATGTATTAAATAAATAATTCAAATTTTAGCGCCATTCCTGGATTTCAAAAAAATATTTCTAAGAAATTTTGTTTTCTACGTACATATATATATATATATATATATATATATATATATATATATATATATATATATATATATATATATATATATATATATATATACAGGCTGTTAATTAAAAAGCGGGCCATAGGCGTTTAACATGGGAATGCAGTTTTTCCTTGCGCAAAAGTTCCCATTTAATTTTAAGCAATGAAGTTTCAAATAAAAGATGTAGATAATTAATTAACGAAAAGAACGATAACAAAACTAATGAAAAACTAAGACAACGCGCACAACGAAAACTATGTAATATGAAATATAACGCCAAAACACTATAAAAATTATAGAAACGAAAAGAACAATAATATACTTAACAAACAGAACTGAACAGAAATTAATAATATGTAATAAATCGTTGTTGACTTTTATTTATTTCATATCAGACGTCAAAATAATTGATACATTTGTCAAGAAAATTTAAATTTCGCGTCAATTATTTTACTGTGTAAACTCGGGTCACGTTTGAACCAATCAGAGAGCTAGAATATTAGGCCCTATCTTATCCAACGCTCTATAGTTAAAACGGATAGAGTATAGTTCTCTTAATTCGTTTAAGCTGTAATTCCGTATTATCAGAAAAACTCTCGTCCTACGCCTATGGTTGCTGTTTTTGCAGCAGGTACCCGTACTTTACGATGGCGGGAATCCACGATGTGTTGGGCTATTTCTGTCCGCTGGTTGAGGACTTCTGTCTGCGCTCTGATATATAACACATGTTATGGTATATTAAAATGACTTATGTGTGACTGCAAACTCAACGAAATTTATAGTTATTGCCACTCCGGGTGACTACTCGCATGAACACCCAGCAAAGCAAACTCCACGGATGAAGAACGAGATTTTGTACAATGTTCGAGTTTTTATCTTCAGATCGGGACATTGTTTACGAAGACTATCAATCAAGAAAATGTATCGATGATGTACCATATCAAGAAGACATACCTGAGTATGGTATCGCTGCTGATTCCCACAAAATTGTAAAAAAAATTGTTGTTGTTGACATGTGAAAATTGTGTTTTGTAACTGTCATACACACGGATCATATATACCCTTTATGGTCGACGACCATTATAACAAATGAGACAATGTTGCATGTATCGCCGTCTCGCTCCAAAATTGTGTTATTCATTTGATAGTTAAACGGTATAGTTGTTTGCTTTAAAGAGTATGTCATAATTTTACATTTACTAAAATTAAATAAAAGCTTAGAGGCTTCTGAAAAGTTTCAAGTCATCTGCATATAAAAGAACGTTGGAGTGTTGAATAATATTAGTGATGCTATTGATGAAGAGAAGAAATAGTAATGGCCCTAAATTAGACCCTTGCGGGACACCATCAACACGAATACGAAGCTCGCGATTGCTCAGATCTATTTGTGTATTAAAAGCGCAAAATGGAACATTGTCGATTTGCGCTCGAAATACCCACAAGATTTTTTCTATAGTCCTGCACCATAAAAAATAATAAAATGTACACTTTGTACTTACATTAGGTACTAATAGTTTTGCAGTGAAGATAGAAACGTATTCAAATATGGTTTTGGCTTTCGTTTTTCCAAAAAATTCATGCCAATTTTGTAATGAATATTGTTTTTTGTATAATTTATTTGTTTCAAGTACATTAAACTAGTGCAGTGAAAAAGTGGATATCCATTGGGAGCGTTCGCACCTAACTTTTACGGGTGGCAGCACAACTGTTCTCAAAATTTATTTTATATTTAATTTTAATTTATCGCTATTTTCCATTCTTCTTGAGCTATTGCTTCAATCTAATCTACGCATTTTTTGTAAATAAATGTCCTATTTTATTTTCACAGCAGTGCGGCATTTTATTTGGTTATGTAATATACTGACAGAGTAGTTATATGTCAGATTAATTGACTTGTGAAGGTGGTAAATGTGTAACTACAGTGCTATTAGTTCCTGACTAAACGTTTTCATAAAGAATGTAGACAAGCGACATTTCTCAACATTGTATAGTTAGAAATTTGGACAGCGACCGTTTTTTCTACTTTGACACGCATGAGCAGCAAAGTGACATTTTGCGTTGACAAAAGAGAGCGCAAATGGTTACTTTGTATATAGAATGTAGAAAAATATATAAACAACTGATTACCATGGATACTTTCCGATCCATTATAGACGATTTTCCGAGCTAGCGCGGTAAAGGATATTCTGGTCTTATCAGAAAGAGCTCATTTTCTGGGCGATTGCAAAAAAATGCAATTAATTTTATTTGAACTTGCAATGCCAAATCGATAAAAAATGTTTGTTGACTTTTCATATTACATTTATGAATCAAATTATACAAATCTTCTGATATTGCCAACATAAAAAATTTGACAATAAAATTGTTGGTATTTATAAAGTCATTCACCATCAGCAGACTACAAAGAAATTCGTCAGTGATTGTCTTATGAAAGTTTGAACGGATAAAAATGCATTCGATTTGAAAATGTTCGAAATGAAATTCAAGCTGTCAGTTCGTATTTCTTGTGGCATGTAATGAAGGAGATTGCGGCGAAGATATATGTTTATTTCTTCAAGTTAATTGCAACCTCACGAAACATTTATTAATGACACAGAATTGCCATGACATGGCATCACGTTTTCAGTTAGCGCACCGAAGACCGTCCGTAGTGTAGTGTAGTATGTAGTATTGCTGCGTCAGGTTGGATTTTAAATATTACAACTTTATAATCGGTTCGGAGAAACAATTCTGCTTAATTTCCAGCATGCGAATGCAATGCAGTGGAGATGTCTGACTTGTCTGCCGGCGAAGCACGAAAACCAAATCGTGAAGCGATTAGCGGGCAGGCTTTGTTACAATTTATAAAGAATAAACAAGTTTCACTTTTGTATAGCAGGAATTTGTTAGGAAAACAAGAATAAATTTGATGAGACAAAAATGTGTTTGTTTCAATAACAACTTTATTTGTTTTTTAATAGGGCTGTTGCAAGAATTTTTATATGCCTCTAAATATTAAATTTAAAAAGATATCATTGTTTAAATAGCCTCAAATACGAAAATATCACGAAATATCCATTAGATATTTTTACAATGAATTTTTGAAATTTGGAAATTGTGCAAAAGTCACCTGATCTGAAACAAAATGTGACGTCAAAGTACATACATCGCCAACTTTTATATTTTTAAGAACATACGTCATGGACAAACTGTTTTCCTATTGGCTGTGAATGACGTAATGTAAGTGCTCTGACGTGACAGAAATAGGGATTGTTTTTATAATATGTTCCGTAAGTCAACCAAAAAAATCTGATGTGGCCAACACAACACCTTCCGCTATTTAATTTTCATTAATTTAAATATACATACTTACATATTTAGTTATACTAGAAACTGTATTAAAATCCATTCCATATAACTATGGTTCAATTTACTATTTTCTTTTTAAAACGTTACTAATATTAATTTGAAATGAATAGTTCTTTGACAGTGACATTTATCTATCTGTCAGTTACATACATTTGAGATATGAAGTGTCTAATCAAGTAGTCGTGTTTGTTTAAAGCGCAGGCTCTGTGATTTAAATTATAGATAATTTTATAAATTTATCCATAAAATATATAGAAAAAATATTAATGCAAACCAATAGAAAATTTAATAATCTTTAATTTCTATAATAACATAAATCTCGAAAAAATAACATTTAAAGGTATTTTTCGGAGAAAAACTATTTTGAGCTTCAAATATTTTGTTATAATAAACGAAAAATGTATAAATATTTTAAATGCACCCCTCTTTTGATATTCAGTTACCCTAGTCGGCCATCTATTTTCAGCCAGACATAGTAATGTATTTCTGTGCTTTCTTAGTTCAGTATTTAAATAGGTTCATGCAAAAATTTCATATATGAATATTTCGTACAATTCTATTCTTCTCTAGGGTTTCAAAAGAAACCACATCTATAAAATAATTTTTTGTGCAACCGGACGCGAAATTAGCATTTCGTAGCCGCAATACAGGCCGCGAAATTAAATTTCGCAACCGTTGTTATGGTAACGTCCGCGAAATAAATTTCGCGGCCGTTGTCATGGTAGCGGCCGCGAAATTAGGTAAATAATCACTTTGACATTTGAGAATTGCATGGTTTTGTTTATCAAATGTTAATCCCATAGCCATCTTGAAAGCTAACTTTCTATTTACATTGAAACTGTTTAAAATTAATAAAATTTGTAATTACATATTTTTTACGGTTGCACAAAAAATAGTGTGTACAACTGGTCCGCGAAATCCTTTAGCGGCCTCGGCGACAATTTTTCTCTCGGTACGCTAAAGAGTGATTTCGCGGCCTTGATATACAAATAACTATTAACGTCCGACAGGTATGTCATTATTATCATAACAACCCTGCTTTCAGGGTTTGGTATATACCAAATAACACCCTAGAGCGTGTTAGGAGTTGTTGCTATGGTAATGTTGTCAATAAATAGATATTGATACTGGAATAAAACCTAAAAAAACAAGCAAAAGCATGCATAGCCTACCTACTCCGCAAATTTGATAAAAACTTTCTGATTCTTAATTCGTAGAATATTAGAAATTATAGTCGGACGTTGAACGCACCACGGGAGTTAAACGGACAATAATGCCTTCGGTCAACGTACATATCTCGGGCCAGAGGCCCTCGAAAAGTATACTGTTGACCTCAGGTGTTATTGTCCTTATAACACCCTTAATACGTTAATTACTAAAACGTCAACTTTCTTTCGCTAATCATACCAAAGATAACTTTAGTAACTTTGAAAGTAGTGTTGCCACAAGACGAGACGAGACAAGACTTGAGGTCGGTCTTGTCTTGGTCTTGACTTAGTCTCGACTACATTGGTCTTGTCTTGGTCTTGTCGAGACGAGACTTTAATCAGTCTCTTCTTGTCTCGAATCTCGATAAGACTCTCGACTTTGCGTCTATCAACAAATTGTTTATAATAATTGTATATATATATATATATATATATATATATATATATATATATATATATATATATATATATATATATTTCGTATGAAAGAAAGACAGTACACATACATTCGATAAAATAATACATGAAGAATAAGAAAAAAAAGAAAACATTACAAATTAAATATTTTGGATTTTTACTATCCAATTTAGTGCATCTTCCGTTAATAGGTGAAGTTCGGCGAAACCTGGCTGAAATTTAGATAATATTTATGTAATAGTAAATGAATATCTAAGAAAAACCGTACAATTGCGATATTCGGTTTATACTGGGTAGTTTTTAACCTACGTATACATTGTAATGTAACGGTTTAATGGTTTATGAATTTATCTATTATACTAAAATCTATGCAGTAAATATGCTTTTATTTCATTATTTGTGTAGATGTAACATGAATATTATGCCTATTTTGTAATGTTACCATTTTTTTTTTAATTTAAGCCAAGATTCCAGCCTAACCTGCAAATTTCTAATCGTATTTGAATTTTTATATTTACAGAAATTAATGTTTGGGAACAAAAGATTAAAAATTAATGTCACTTATTTTTAAGAATTTTCAAATAGTATTAATTTTTGAAGCACCTTTAGAAAAATAATTTTGAAAAAATATCGAAGAACTGAAGTCGAGAGTCTTGTCGAGACTTTAACACTTTCTCGACAAGACTCCATACTGATCTCGTCTCGTCTTGACTTTTTAGTCGACACCAAAATGATGGTCTTGTCTCGACAAGACCAAGACAAGACGAGACAAAACCAAAACTGGTCTTGGTCTTGCGGTAACACTATTTGAGAGTGAGGTAACGCTTGTTAAATACCCTCACGTCATCGCAATACCGAAATCTGCGAATAGAGTAGAATGTCACACCCAGAAATGGGTAATTAGCCGTGACAATATAATGATGATAATTTTGTCATATAATAATATCATAAGTGGTAAATTTTTGCCGGAAAAATTCAGATTGTTACGAGAGCCGGTTGCCTAGCATTTTATTGAGTGTCATTGACAAAAAATCACGAGTTGTCAAACGAGTGATTTTTGATCAATGTCACGAGATAAATTGGCAACAGGCTCGAGTAAAGCAATCGGAAAGTTTTTCCAGGATAAAATTAAACCACGAATTGTATTCGGATGACTACTTCCAAAATAAAAATCAGGGAATCATTTATATAATTTTTTTCTTGACAAAAATCTTGTAATTTTTATTGTGTTTAGAGGTATTATGTTTCAGTTTGCTTTTTCAACGTTTTAAATAGATTCCTGTCCGAATCGACTCGTTTTTAATAAAAATTGATAACAATGAAATTATACAGACTTTGACATGTATGTAAACAATATATTTCTAAAACGTCAAAAAAATTTCGCTTATCAAAACTCACTTACTTGTAAAAATACGACATCTTATTGGCTTAAAGAGTGCGAAAAAATTTTTGTGACGGTGTTTTGTCGACATGAAACTTGGTAACTAGGTAGAATTCTGAATTTGGATTGGCTTATAAATTTATGAGTCAAATAGTCAAAAATATATCTCAAATTATTTACCAATTTTAGCACCATTTAAATTTATTGAGAATAGAGACTTCAGACTTCTGCAAGAATAGTTTTAGGATTAATTCTTATTAAACGTTAGAATATAGTAATTAAAAATCAAAATTACAAGCTTCTTGAGAAAGTCTTTAATCATAAAGACCATTTGCAATTAAATCTAGCATCTAATCAGATATTTTTAATCATTCAATCTCTTTAATTGGCGGTAATATCTTGGAATTTGTCTATAATTTACCACTGATTAAAAACCATATAATGATTATATTAAACATAGAAAGAAACATAGCCGTTGGAGTATATTAAAGGCATTAATTACTGACCATTCGTATTTAAATATCATTAGGCCTAAGATTACATACATCTCGATTGTATTCATATATTCAAGGCATGGAGATAATTAGCCCTTCCTATGGAACAATGGACGAATCAGTGAGTAGATAGTGTGCTGTGACCGCCCGAAGTCGCGCTCTGTTGCCTCGAAGATGGCTACGAAAAAACAACTGCTGATTGACAGCGAGAACAATCGGCTATCGCTATAGCTGTTACATTCTCAAAGGCGTGACATACGGTTTGTATTAGCTGCTTAATTGTCGATTATAACCTCAGATATTTCGTAGAGGGAGGGGTAGATTATTGTTATATAATTATCAAATATTGCAGTATTAAACTAAACTACCATTTCATAATTTGATTGTTGAAAGACTATCATTCAACAAGAGCACAGAGGCGGAAAAATAATTTTCTTGTTGTAAAAATTATAATTGTTCATAATTGTGCACGCATATTCATAAGGTACTTAGTAGTGAGGGAGTGTCTAAAATAGTTTCATTTATTTATCAATTTGAAACGATATTTTCATAATATAATTATTGTAGGCAGGGCGAGCAATTCACGAGCAATAAAATCTGGATCATTCAATTGTAAAATGATTCTGTACGCATATTAATTATGAATTATGACCAATAATCTAACAAATAAGGTAGATTGAACAATATAATCATTAATTTCCTATTGTATTATATAGATTATTATTACGCAACTACTAAATGTTATAAATATCATTTGCATACGAATACGATTTTACTCTTTTTACGATGAAATCTGTATGTGTGTGTGTGTATCTGTGTGTAACAAAAATTACGCTTGTGATAACTCTAATACTACAATTCCAAAAATTATAATTCTTTCGTATTCTTCTTCGTTACATCCACATAAAGAGCTAATTAGATTTTGGTCAACCGGAAGTACCCTTATTTGAAGATTTTAACAGTTTTTCAAAACGCTGATAAATATAATTTTTTCATATTTAATGTTATTATAAATATTAAAATAGTTATTTATGATATAAGTGTTAAAAGTGACATTTTATTTTGTGAGAAGGAAGGTTGGAACACGACGCGAAGCGGAGTGATCCAAACCTTCGAACAAAATAAAATCACTTTTAACACCTAAATCATACACTATTTTTTAATTTAAATTTGTTTTACTAATAATTTTTTGACATTCACTTTTAACACTAGTGTCAAAAGTAACAATGATCTGTCACTTTTAACACTGGTGTCATAAAATGATATTTTTAAAGCTAAAAACAAACATTAAAAAGCCCACTTTTAGTAAATTTGTAGAAAAAATATTTTATTCTCTATATGATGTAACTGTATTTTATACTTCATACTAAAAGGATATAGATTTAAAAATTATAAAGAAATTAAATTTCATAAATTAGCCAGCTATGCTATAACCACGAAAACAGCTTCTATCTTAATAAATTCTGATTGAAAAATGTCAGTAACAAGTGTAATTGACATAGTAAGTTTGTGTTATAATTTTCCTGGAAATATAAGATCTTTTGCTAGAAACTCTCAGTATATGTATAAAATACATACAACTGCCGGAATGTAATGTACAAGAAATAGAATCTTTTGTAAGGAATTTTCTGTGTGAATTTTTTTACCAAATACATTGAACTGACGGAAGGTAATGTGCTGGCCATATCAGATTTTTTTTTAAAATACGTTTAAATATTAAAGAACATTAAATTCTGTATCTGCTATATCTACAGTCTTCATTATATCTTCTATAGATTTGAAAAAAAATGTGCTTTGTCCCGAATTTTTAATAGTTACAGTAATTTTATCCTTTAAATATTAGTAGAATAAATTTAAAGGTTTGAATAATTATTTTGTAAATACAACAACATATAAAATGTTAAAAACAATAGAAGTGTGCGTGTCTTTTCGTCGGTAGCTAGAGAGAGCGAGAGGTGCGCGAGCGCACTGGCTTGCCATCTCTCAGCGGCAGCTTGGGCGCTGAAGTGGGTAAAAGTCTTAATCGCCAGGTCTGAATTCCTTAGCGATTCAAGCTCCCATAGGAAGCTACCACTTTAAAAAATTGTTTTAGTAAAATAATAGTAATTTATACAAGTATGTTAAGTTCGTGATATAATGAGAACCTTACCACTATATTTCTCCCGATAGGTTCGCTACTGGGCTAGTTTCTTTAACCTTCAAAAGACGTTGAAACGTCAAATTAGCGCCAAACGTAACTATTAATTAAAATAAAAATCATAAATTTAGACTACATATTTGTTAAAAACGTTTATTTTATTGCACCTATTGTACTCGTATATTATTCTATATTTTGTGTTTATATGTGCCACAACCATGAAAAGTCACGATTACATACAATAATATCTGTGTATTCTTACAAAAGTCTGTAATACGTACTTCGGAGAATATCTATATGCTGCCAACTACGCTAAGTTTGCGCTAAGGTTCTCATTATGCTGATTATTTTTTGACATTTCTTATAACCAATTAAATGTTCCATTTTGTGTAACGTATCTGCGTTTTAACCAATCCTGTCATTATGACATTGAGAATAAAGCTCTAGAGATTATTCCCGGGAATAATCTCTGTAGCTTTGGTTTTTGTTGACATATGTAAGATAGTAATCAACACAAGTAAAATGAGTGAATAAGACCAATTTTGTGCCATTTCTGATCACGAAATAAACCAAAAAATTATAGAAACCACTTCTGGAAATACCATAATTAGTAATTATATCTTTTAATTGTTTATTTTGCATTGTCAAAGTGTGTTCTAGTTGTCAAAACAGACTTAATAACTGACTGGGCCTTTTAAATGAATGATGCTAGTTAATTACGACAGTAGATAGCGTTACAATAGTATTACAGTCGGATTCCGTTGTTTGAAACAAATTTGTGGATCAAAAAATAATCTAATTAAATATAACTTGAGAGTTCGATAAATTAGAAAATAATAATTTTCCAGATTTTTCTCAAACTTGTTGCCATTTGGAAATAGCCACTCAAGCCCTACGGGCTTTCGTGACTATTGTCTGGTAACAAATTTTCGAAAAATCTGTCAAATTATTTTCACTTTATTCTCAATCTCTTGTTATATTATTATTGAAAATAAAAAGTTTTTATAATTATAATTATATATAAATAATTTATTATCAAAGCCCTTTGTGATATTGAAGGAAAATAAAATGAAATTGGCGAGAGGTACTGTGGTGTACTATGATTTCAAAATTTCTATTATTCCTAGTGATGTCAGTCTACTAAATGTTGAAACAAACAACGAATTTACCAAACTTTAAATTTTCCTTGATGTTCAAACAGTTCTGTTCCTCCTATTCAGATTTTATTGCCTTACAAATCCTCCATTCTGCACTACAAAATTAACAATAAAAGTCACCCCCCTTTGTTTGGGGGCTCAGTGACAGCTAAATCCCAGATTACCCACTGCAGCGAAGAAAATAAATTTGCATAAATCGCAAGTCAATTTGCTCCAACTGATAATTATTAATGACTGCGAAAGAGACCATGTTTCGCAAGATAATTGAAATTTATTAGCTGCGAAAAGATTTACCAACAATGTAAGGTTAATTTGTTCGGAGATAATATTTCTTTCTTGATTTTAAAGTTGGGTTTGATGATCTTTAAGTTGTTTTTAAAAGTTATATGATACAAATATGTATGAGTTTCTTGTACAAGTGTAATATATAATTATTTATACGGTCCATGCTCCATAAATATTTTTTACGTCGGCACGTAAATGTAATAATTACAGTGCTAAAAATCTACATAAATAATTACTGTTTAGAGCACGACCAAGAATTTTTTATACTAATATTTGATACTTTTTCGATTATGGAACTACATTCCTTTGATAACATAATAGCGGGTAATAAATATTTACGGTTTCTTGTAGATTTAATTTTTGTGATAAAAATGAAAGAATTAAGATTAAATATTTTTCGAAAATGATTCGTTGTTCCTACAAATTAATTTTTAATTCATGCCTAGAAAAAATATCTTAGTGGCAAACGTTGTACGATTAATTTAGATTTTAAGGCTTGGCTTGAAGCTTGGCTTGGCTTGGTTCGCTAAAAAATCAAGCCATAGGTGACATTTTAAAAAACTTGAAAACTTCGATGCGTCAAGCTTTTGTTTTGTCAAGCCTAAACCAAGCCAAACATTTCAAAACGCTTAAAATTTCAATTTATTCCAAGCCTTGGACTAACAGTAGCTTAATTGGCCCGCCCAAGTCTTCGACTTTTTATAAATTACGTCGCATATGAATTTTGAATATAAATAAATGAAAACGAAATAAAAATTGCTATATTAATTGTATTTTTATACCGATAATAATGTAATTTAAGTTTTTAGCGTAAAATGGTCGCCATGGTGTGACGTCATGGTCACTACAGTCGTCCAGTTACCCTGTGGAAATGTCACTGTAGAGTGGATCATGCATATTTTGCTCATAAATTCGCAATTGGCTTTACACATAATCTAACATGCACATATTTAATATATCGGATTAATTCTTTATTAATATCAAAAGAAAATTTACATATTAGATAAATTTATATTAAAATTTGTTTTAATTATTGTAATATCAATATTTGTCATTGTTGTAATCATTTAGTAAATAGGAATGTAAATGCTGGATTACCTTTTATTATGAACTATGTTTTGATTTTTGTAATCATACTGTCAGTGTTATTGTTGTATTTAATTATAAATACAAAACAGTTTAAATACTATTTTAATTATAATAATGACACGTGGTGAATATGATAAACTTCATTAATATGTAAAAAGAAAGTCTTAAAGACATATTCATTAAAGCATAATTAAACTGATTATGAAAAGGAGCAAAAATTATTAACTTTATTTACTTGTTTTTTATTAAATTAACATTTAACACTATTCATGTAAGTAAACAAATTAAATATATATTTTTAATGGTAACGTATGTCGGTTATCTCTACTTATGGCGGAGTGACGCTAACGTCACAACTTTCGCGCCAAAACTTTAATAATTATTTTAGGCCTTATTAAGCATAACTTCAAGAAAACAAAAAATACGGAATTTCTATTTTTAAATTCTTCGTGTAAACTTCTAAGCAACTAGGGGCAGGTAAATAAATAATAAATATAGGCAGGGACGCTCCGTGTATATATGGCGCCTTTGTGCAGTTATATTTTAGCCCCCCCCCCTTAGCCCCCTCTTAGGTTGATTCTTGTAATCAATAGGTTATAATCAAAATCGTTTGTTGTAATCAACAATTTTACAGTTATAGTTTGCAGTATAACAATGAGAGGATTTTTCTTTTACTCTTTAATTTTTAATAATAAATAAGGGAAATTCATTATCGGTAGAAAATAAAAATAAAATTATTTCAGTAAGATTTTAGAATTTGTATGTAAATCATAAAGCATTTGATTCTTCGCAAAATGCTAGTAGGTATTTAAATATTGGATTCATTGTGACATTCATTTTTGTAATCAATATTATTGAGTTATGATTAATATATTCTTTGTTGTAATCAACATTTTCACCGTCATTATTTCAATATAACAAAACTAGAAAAATAACAAACCGACTGGTACGATAATTATTTTACTATTTTACTTAAAACTAGAGCTCTAAAGCAAACAAATTAAAAAATATATTGTTCACTTCTATCACATTAATTGTTGTATAGTAATTTACCGTCTTGAAACGGCGCCCCTTAAAGTCAGGCATCTTTGTGCGGGGCACAACCTGCCCACCCGCAAGGAGCGGCCCTGAATATGGGTACGAGTAGTTATTTATATTAGATACCGTGAAATTAAATGAAATAAATTAAAAACTGTTTCAATAGCATGCTTAAAATTTCGAAAGATTAAAAAGCTTGATAAACAAGCTATGCTCAAAATTTTATAAGCTTGAGATTTAAATCCAAGCCAAGCTAAGCTTGTAATTTTGAAAAGCTTGAATTTTCAAGCCAAGCTATTTTTTTCAAACCAAGCCACGTAGGCTAGTAAATCGCTAGTAAATATTTCAAAGAATGACTAAAACTGTATACTGTGAATATAAACGTAAATGAAGTCTATTGTTTTCGTACTACTAAATTGTAATTCGGTTGTAAGGTATCGATTGCGCCTCTAAATCAATTAACCACGTCAATCTATCAAGCAGGCAATCAAGTCGGCTGTGGGAGTTCTCTCATCAACAAACAAATGAAAGAGAAACAAAATTTATGGGACATGAGGGGATCTTTTCGTAATTGACGAAATAGATTCTATTGGATTTTGAAAAACTAATATAACTTCACTTTCTCTTTTTACTGCAAATTCCTAATTCGTTGTTTTTGTTTGTTACAGATGCGGCGCAAAATCCCGCCAATACTTCTGCCACGTGGACTATTCTTCATCTTCCTGCTGCCATCTACCGGCGTATCAGTAAAACACCCGCCACGTGGCAAGGTTCATCACCTTGCTAACATTCCCCTAGTTCATCTACTCGCCACTTGGCGCGCTGGCGCTCTCTTACGACATCGTACGCCTCTAGCGGAACACATTCGAACTGAACTGAACATCCCCACCACCATGCGCATTCGCTGAGTGAAAAGAAGCAAAGAGGCGTGGTTTAAAAAGAATTGCTGATTTTTTCCATAGGGATGTTGTGAGGCGGGGTTTAAAAAATGACTAGCGCATTTTAGCGGTGACGTGCGACGGGGCGGGGCACAGGATGCGCATGTCGAGTCTACCGGAAGCCGCAAGCGTGTCGATCGACGAGGCATACGCTCATACCGAGCGGTCAACCAGTCATTCTACATAAGCACACAACACAGTGGACACACGAGAAGAGTTAGAAAATAATATCAGTTTCTAGTTTGTTGGGTATTTTCAATATTTTTTTGGGAAAAAGTTCGTTGTAAAAAATAGTGCGTGAATGCGGAGTTGGCATGGAAAATTTTATAGTTTATTTGCTGTAGTGTCGTGTACGTAATTCGTAATCGTAAGTGTTTTAAAAGTAAAGTGAGTAACGTAATCATCGCAAACTGTGCGTTTCTTTCAAGGCGTAGACCATTCCTTGACTTTTCTCTAATCACCCCCACCATCTTACGGCTCCCCTCCACTTTCTTACGCGCAAGTCCACGACTGCGGCGTGCCACGGTGCTTCGAATCACTCAAGAAGCACACAGTCGAGTTTAGTTCGGCGAAGTGGTCTTCTAACTACAGAACTCACTGTTAGAACTTCACAGTGAACGCTAACACCTAACGGCTATCCAGCCATCGGCGCTTCGCTACAGACGATGCAAAGGACAGCAACTTTGTCTGGGACTTTGAAGAACTGCCAGTAAAGAATATTAGTTTTTTTTTTTAATTTCAAGTGAGTTGAAGACTAGTGATGTGATGTGAACTTTGAGTTTATGAAGAGATCTTCCTGCTTCGTTGTTCTTCCTAAAAATGTAAGTTCTATTTCTATTAATTTTTTTTGCGTTTCGTTCGTCCTTTCGTTCACCTGTTTTGCGGCACGTGTCTTCCACGTTGCTCCATCTTAGTAGCTACTGTTCATCCGTCGGTAACGTACAATAGATCTGTTGCTATTGCCGCTTACTACCTGCTCCCTATTCAGGAATTCAATCGTTCTTTCTTGTCTAATGCGATATTTACCAGAGTTAAGTTTCGCACTTTTAGTATTGAAAAGTGAAACCCAAAGCCCCAGGTATTGATAGGTAATGCCCTTTTAGCAAACGATTAACTTGTCCCAAAAGCGATTTCGGAAATGTGTTGACATTTTTGATATATTGATACCTTCACAAAATTGGGAAAAAATGGATATCTCTATTTGAAAAGAATTTTGACGAAACTACTATTTGAAATTAGTAATTCTTCGTAAAATATATGGATTAAACTACATATATTAAATATATATTTTCGATTTAAAATTTAATAATATGTAGTGGTGATTTCGAGCCGAAACGATAGAATTTTTTTAAAGCAGGATAGCGTTCTGGATCTTTCGTTCAAATAAAAAAAACCGGAACGCGTTGCTTTCTTTTTCAAATATTTTGAAAAAAGTGTGTAATGTTAATTTATATTATAAAGAAAATGTACATTTTTGAAAAGAATTCTACCGGAAAATATTTATAAATTTAGTTTTGCATAATAAAAATTAAAATTATTGAACAATTTTTATGGAAATAATGTTTTAACTGAGATTTAATAAAATAAAGATTGCTACACTTCACTAAATATAAAACAAAATATTTTATATTTAACCGACGCACTTTAGACATTATATGGGTTAAAAACTAATCCAGTAACTATCACCACGTCTAATTTATTTTGTTCTTGGTTTAACAAATGTTAACAATTACTCGAAAACTCAGTTAAAACTTCATTTATTCTTATAAACCCGACGTTTCGGTATATACATATCTTCATCAAGGTAAAGTCTTATAGGTTATTGTTGTAATTTCTTTAACTTTTTACTTACCCTTATGGAAGGTATAGGTTTATACCGAAACGTCGGTTTTGTACGAATAAATGCTGTATTACCGTGATTTGAATTAATTGTTAATACCAATCTACACCAACAATTATTATAAATATGGCATTTTTAGATTCGAAATCTAAATTTATTTGAGGAACATTTTTTTAACGAAAATAAGTGTAAAATTGTACAAGTTTAGCGATGGTAGCGACATCTGAATTCTAATTTTTAATTTTGAAACAGATTTGACGATTATAAATCCAATTTTTGTTATTTATCGACAATTTATTGATTGATGAATTTTTTTAGAAATTAACCATTGCGTTACAGAATAGGTTCCAAATATTGATGCATAAATTATTAAATTTCGGTAATATATAGTTGATATTATAGACGGAATAGTGTGGCATCTCTTGCTAGTATTTCTCGCACTTTATGTGTTGAAGTATAAATAGTTATGCCTCTTCCACCCGCATAAATAAATGCACTCATTCATTCACAATAGTGTGCGTTGGCGTTAGTACGAAATGTTATTGTCGAATGCCAAGATAAGAAGCCGTGTCTTCACAGCATGCTTCGAGCCGGCGGTAGTAGAAGCCAGTAGCTAGTACTCTCTAACTCAAAGAAGTTCAGTCCCATTCGCTGTCTTACAAGATATCTGCTTCTAAATATCGTAAACCCTAAAGTTTATTACAAATATTTTACCTTTTTTATTATACTAGACGTTCAACGATCATAACTTTATATATTTCATTAGGTTTTCGAAAATATTTGTAGTGTGATAGAATTATAAGAAATTATATTCCTAGAATAGTTTGACATACTTTCAAACTAGATTCCAGGAAAAATATGTAACATTGTTTCTATTAGATTACGGCTATCAGGATTTCCTGGAAAATAATCAAAATATAAATATAAAAATAAATAATGGTTTGTCCAAGGCTGTGATTATAAACAAATATTAGACAAGATAAAATAATCAGAATTTGTTCGGATGTCTACATGAATTTTATAACCAACATTTGTTTAAAAATTGTGATGTGTTAGATTTTTTCAACCGAGCACAATTTTTGATTATTTCTATAAATAAAACATGCATTATATACTCGTACATATACTTGTAAGATATACTTTCTAGTATATTCCGCGAACAAGTGAACAACACTTCGTAGCGCCTAAGTGCGAATCGATTCGTTATATATTGCAGAACACTTTAGCGAAAATGTGTAATAGTAGTTAGTAAGTTTATTTAAACTTTTTATACCAATTAAAAACACTGCTTCATCCACAAAGTTTGTGGCTCTTCTAATTTTGAGCGACGATGTACAATATAATTCTTTTAAACTCACTCTATGTGTACTATTTGTGTTTCCTTTCAAACAATTCTTATTAGAAAACTATTACTTTTATATCTATCTATTTATTTATTTATTTAGATTACAAACCCAACAGGCAAGCCCAATAAGAGGGTAGGGAGAGATATAAGAATAAGATAAATACAAAAATATATACAAATTATTAACGATTATTTACTGCGCGCCTAAATTGTTTAAAATCTAAGAGAAAAATATCTACATCTGAAAACATGATATCATAAAGTAAACTCATCCGATAAATAGGGGAGGATAGGCGAAGATTTGAGCTAGTAAATGTGTATATTTGTTCATGTCCAAGAATATTTTAATATTATCAAAAAACTCTCTGACCACGATAAAAGCATATTTGTCACTGTAGAATGAAAATATAAAATTTTCGGAAACAAATCTTAATTTTATCGGCGCTCAAAATTTGATTTTCTATAAGCCGGCTATTTTCTATTTTGAGGAAATAAATATCAATAGTTATGTAATATTTTGAAGTTAACAAATGGGTGATCAATTTTTCAATGTTCACTTTCAGGAGGCGTTTAGTTCTTAAAAACAATTTTTATCATCAAATAACTTGTTTCGTGTACCTATATTTTCTTGTCAGTTATTAAATCCGCCTTTTTCGAGATGAATAAATGTACGAAAAATATTCTTCTTTAGCAGAAAAACCGTTAAGTGCAAAATTATATAAACCCCATTGGATTCTTCACTATTTTTTTTATCTACCTATCTTTAGTTCTCCAAACACAAAAAAATATTGTTTCGTAATTTATTTCGTTACGGACTTCAAAAAGGCGATAACAGAAAGCCAGAAAGTATACCTATACCCTGTTTTTAAACAAGGAGAAATAAATTCAAAAGTCACATGTACAACAATAAAATAATTAGATAAAATATTTACAGTAAATTTAAATTATTGAACTTCAGTCTATGTAATTAATAAAATATTACACACTTAAGCCCGTATTTTCACCTCTTGAAGTAGTGCTACTTCTGAAAAATCGCTACTTCAACTGGCAAATGTCAACTTTACTACAAAAAATTACAGCAATAAAAATAAATTAAATTGTAAATAGCATTAATTTCAAATATTATAGGTTTCATTTACAAAAATATGAAACCTATTCTTGTCTATTCATAAAATAAAAAATCTGATGTGGCCAGCACATTACCTTCCGTCAGTTCCATGTATTTTGTACAAATTTCGTACAGAAAGTTCCTTGCAAAAGATTGTATTTCTTGTACATTACCTGCCAGCATTTGTTTGTGTTTTAACAAATTCCATACAGAAAGTTCCTGTATTTCCAGCAAAATTATAACACAAACATACTCTGTCAATTGCACTTGACACTGACATCTTTCAATCAGAATTTTCTTAATATTGTAGCTATTTTCATAGTTATAGCATAGCTGGCTAATTTATAAAATTTAATTTCTTTATAATTTTTAACTCTATATCCATTTAATATGTAGTATAAAATGCAGTCAAATCGTATAGAGAATAAAATATTCTTTAATATTTATAATAACATTAAATGCGAAAATATGTTATTTATCATTGTTTTTTCAAGAGAAACTGTTAAAATCACCAAATGTGGGTATTTCCGGTTGACCAATTATAACCAAAATCTAATCAGCTCTTCATATGGATGTAACGAAGAGAAATACGAAAGAATTACAATTTTTGGAATTGTAATATTAGAGATCGCAGAGCAAACTTTTGTCACACACACACATTCACACAGACATCATTGTCAAAATAGTAAAATCGTATTCTAGGGACCCTAAAACGTGCTTATTGACAATACCTTCCTTACATAAAGGTGACGATAGGTAAAAATCGAAATAGCGCTACTTCTAAACTAGCGCTACTTCAAGAAGTGAGAATACGGACCTTAGTTTTTATGAGTCTGTTTTTGAATAAAAGAGTTTATGCGATAATGACTAAATGTCAAATTGGATAAAATATTTGTGTTTCGGTGAATCATGGCTGCGAGCAGTGTCCAATCAAAGTATAGATTCTACTAGGGATATTTTGAAATTACTCCCCTTAAAATTAGTAACTTTTCTAAAATTTTGATAGTGTCTATCACACAGTTTTAAGGTCTAGTTTATTTTATTTTTATTTTTACAAAGAAGGGCTACACAACAGGACAAGTCCCAATAACAGTGCAGCACTAACAAAATCAAACATTACATATAGCGAAGTCGAAGCAAAATATTATAATAATAAACTTATATAAAAACAGTGGTATAATAACAAAAATGAATAAGAAAAAAAGTCAGTATTAAATAGTATACAAATAACTCAAATAAAATTTAACAAATATTTTAAATGTACGTAGACTACAACAAAATAAATCAGGTACATTAGGTACAGAAGCTAAATTATTGTAAGCATGTACTAATCTAACTAGCGGTGAATTCATTGCAGAGTTTGTTCTACAGTGCTTAACAAAAAATTAATCAGATAATCGAGTAGAATGATGAGATATCCGTAAAGAAAATTTATTTAATATAACAGGACTATCCTATAAAATCATTTAAAATTTTAAATAAGAAAGACAGATCCAAAAGTATTCGTCTTTTTTGTAACGAAAGTAACAGAATCGAATAATGTGGATACCTGAAATTCAAAATAGAAATAAATTTTCTTTGGACACTCTCGATTCTATTTATATATACCTACAGCAAGTATAAATGATCATTTTTCTAATTGTTACTTCGGCGGAGGACCTCAATGTATTTTCGCTACCGTTCCTGCGTAGTGGTACAGGATGATAACCTCAATGATAATTCTAATTTAGAATTCGTCAGCTCGTTCGCAGCTGAACAGCAGCGTTCCATTAATCTAATCCCTATTGTAAATCACTGATGTGCATTTGCTTCTATATGCAAAGGCGAAGTTATTTTGCACACACCGCTACGCACATATGAAAGGGTTCACCAACGTTCTGTTCCCATATACCTGCCTACCTGCCACCTCGATCTTTTTATGCGTCCGCTTTTTATGAATTCGCAAGTGTAGCCAGCATTTCTTAGTGCATGCAAATACATTTTTGCCTGGTTAATCTTGATTTATGAGTTGCAACCGTTTCACGAACCGAACTGTATAAATATTACCGTTTGCATGTAAACATAATTGAAGGTATCTAAACGAATTCATGAATAAAATACATATATTTCACCACGGGGATCGTGAGAATTTTTTACACTACTTTTTGCAGTTTGGTGGTAATTTATATATCCAAGGTATAAAGCCGTCAAGATACTAATCACCGTAAAAATCGCACAATGACTCGCCAAATTTTGAACGGATAGAAATTAGAAATATGGGAGATTTCGTTAAAGATCTGTTGCACGAATTCTTTTCGTCGACAGGCTGGAAGTTTGTGAGTTCGGCTAGCATGCAACCAGATTATTCAGGTGCAACTACATCAGAACTTGATTTGGGAAAGATTTAAAAATGTGTATAACGTATGCAACAATGCAACCAGAGTTTTAAGGAAGTTTTTACTTATTTTACTAAAGAAGGTCTAATCTAGTTGCCATTGGACATAATAAATACATTATAGATGTTCTATCTATACTATAGGGTGTGATGTGTGCGTCGCACACGGGTGACACTTGGTTAGGGGCGACACGGCGAGCAAAATTGTAATAAGACTTAAGTTTTTAAATTTAATATGCCCGTTTTTCGAGGCTCACATTGGGATCTCGTAAACTATAAGAGATACGAAGTCGATTAAATGAGTGCAAAGTTGCCCCATTAATAGACTATTTTAAAGATGTTTTTGTTCTTCCGAAAAATGCATATACAAATAGTTACTGTACAAAACTCCAAATGGCGTGATTTAGTCCCTTGTTTAGTACTTGAAACGTCGAAGAGACATGTCTTAACATTCGGGACCATTGTTAAAAATTCAAAACCCGGCACGAACGCGGGATCGTTGTTGAATAGCTTACTAAGGTTGCTTTTATATTACTCTAAAGAGAACAACAATAACCTCATCTAACGCATAATACTTGACCCGCGGTTTCCAAGCCTGAGTTTGGGCGTTAAGTTGGGTAAGGTTGGGGTATATTTAGAGAAATTGCGAAAACCATGTCAATTTGAGATCTTAATTTTTTGAACACGGTCCCACGTTTGGTACTTTAGCCACTTCCTTTTATAATTACAAATAACTTCCTAATATGAAATTATACGGAATTTTGGTTTGCACGTCTTTAATGACCCTTTTTTATTTTCCTTCAAACGACGATGCTCAGATTTTTTATCACTATTAGATTTCAAGTAATGGGGTCCAATTTATAATTTCCATAGTCGCAAAATTATACCATTGAAAGAGAGTTTATTTTAGCTTTCCAACGATATATCTATGTTTCAAGCAGAGAATGCAAGAATTCTTAATTTTATAGGGTAAAAACAATTATTGTGGTTTATTTAAAATATATGGTAACTATTAAAAAGAACACAGGCTGATCAAGTTAACGTGTGCACATAATTGTTGCCGCATTAGAAGACCATTTTGGTGTCGTTACTTGAGAAAAAGTCCGTAGGTCACTAGATATAGGCAAAAATATAAATTTTACAGTTTTTTTGTGAATACATACTTTCCAAATATGAAATAGTACTAGATTTTAGTTTGCACCTTTTTATGCCGCTTTTTTATGTTCTTTCGAATGGCGATGCTTATTTTTATTATAACTGTTGAATTTTTGAGGGGGGGGGGCGTCAACACAGTAAAAACAAATTACTACTTTATTTTTGTTCTGCAGTTACGTGTTAAGTAGTTTTTTAAACAAATCTGTCGTTTATTATGTGAGTTACTTCGAAAGAACCTTCCTTTTGAGCCACTATTCCTATACGAGTATTAGCAATGTATTTTCGCTCTATTTTGGTTTAAAATATCTCAGATCACGGCTGGTAACCTAAAATTCTGTCTAGTGAAGCAGTCGCCTCTACTTCGTGCCACCGTCCAGCCAAGTTTGTGAGTGTGGCTAGCATGCAACCAGATTATTCCGCTGTATCCACTGCGGAACTTGATTTGGGAAATATTTAGAAGTGTGTATAATTTGGTTTCCTCTATGATGTATTATTATTAGAATAGTTTCCAACTGGCTATAAATCATCGGTTAGTTTGACGGCAGTGTCTGATTAACGTCTAATCTTTCTTCGCACTGTCGGTTCTCTAAGTTGCTATAATAGCTGTTTTATACACCTGCAGACCCGGCCTTAAATTCAACAAACATCTGATACCAATTCTCGAAAGAAGCAGACCATTTGTAAAAATTTTAACAAGACATTTCCTCGCGCTAATTAGTACCAAATTGATAAAACAAGAACTGCAAAACAAATCAGGTTTTATCAAATATAAAATACACATTTTCTAGAAATTTGAAAATGCAATTTTTGTATGAGTACCTGAAAAACATGAATATCTATTGTGTAAAATTTGTGATAATAAGGTGTGAAAACCAATATTAGCATATTTACATTTACACCATTCTTTAAGTTTTTACCTCTCGCTAAGAGAGGTATTGGATTCATTTAGTGAATAAGCACGTTTCAAGGTCCACAGAATCCGATTATAACATTTTTTGCGATGATGTCCGTATGTGTGTGTGGATGTTCTCAAATACTATAAGACGTAAGACATTTTTAACTACGGATTCCTCAATCTAACAATAATGGGAAGAGTTGTTTAAGTTTTGGTAACAATTGGACAACCGGAAGTAGTAGTTGCAAGAAAAAAAATCATCTATAAATATTATTTATCGAAAATTTATGTAAATACTTATATTAATGAACGTTAAATTCTTTATTCAATAAATATAAATTCAGTAATATATCTTCTATAGATTTAGAGATAAAGAAATGCATATAAAATAATTTGATGTAATAAATCTCAGATCAAACTACTTCAAAGCAAGAAATTCAAATGTTTGTAATTCACACATAAATTTCACTGTCAAAAATATTTGTATGCCACTGTCAAAAATCTTTTTGTACATCATTATGAAGATTATGAAAATAAATAAAAAGTCAACAACGCAAAAGAATATACGTAAAAAAGAATATAAAAGGAATTTGCGAAAAAATGACGAAAAGTAGAAAAAGAAAATTTCAGGATATTTAATATAAAGTAAATGTATGTATTTTACATAATTTATATTAAAATATCTCATAGATTTTGTAAATATATGTGAGAATTATTTTGTAGTGAGACATGAATATATATGTATTTGTATTTAAAAATATTTTTCGTTTAATGCGTACAACCAGGTAAAATATCTGGCGAGAGGTTATGTGCTGGCCACATCAGATTTTTTAAGTTATTTTTTTTAAATGTCTGTAGTGTTTTGCTAACTTTACCTCACTATTAAATAATACATAAAAGTAATGTTTCCTTAAACTATTGTACATTATTTAGCATTTGCGTTATTATATATTTTAACAGTCCATTGTTTTGTACACAGTCATATTCATATTTGCCAACAATATTATTGTCATAATAATTTTTGATTTATTACACTTGTGACTAATGTTTCATGTAGTCATGTCAACCAATTTGCATAAAATATTTAATATATTACAATAAGTATACAGTCAATATTATTATCGTAGGTTGTACAATTCAAATATTGTTATAAAATTTTGAAAAATATTTTTATTGTTTTGTCAACTAATTAGCAGTAACTTATGGAGAAAAGTAAAGTTATTTCTATATATTTTTCGATTTTAAAAATAGATACTAAAATGGAAAATTTAAATGAAAAACATATAATTTTAATGACATAAATTTAAAAAAAAAACGATGTTAGACATACTTATTTTAAAAAAAATACTATTTAGAGTTTTAAGTAAAGTCCTAGTGTCATTGACCAGTTATTTCCAAAATAGGTTTTTCTATTAAATTAAAAAAAAAAGAAATTCTAAAATATTTAGCTTAATCCGAAGATAAATGTTAATATCTGGAAATGTAGGAAATTTCTCGATTGTGGTATAGAATAATCGTTAACAATAGACCATATTACTTATTATAGCGCCTCTGCCGGCAGATTTATGAAATGAAAAAAGCGTGCCAGGTTGACTAACTATTTTTTAATTTTTCCAATTAAGTTGGCGATACTAACTTTTTTTCTGTTCACTATTCTTAGGAAAAAAAGGAAATAGTACATTATGTTATTAGGAGTAGAAAGCGGTCTTTTTGTGTTGAACCCAGCTATTGCAGCCGAGGCGCTAGCCGAGGCTAGGCAAGCTGGGTAAAACACAAAAAGGGCGTTCTACTCCGAATGACATATACTATTTTTTCTTCAAGTGTTTCAAAGAATTTTTTGACATTATTTTTGGAATTTTTTAATTGTAGTATTTGCAATTTCAGCCAAAGCTGGCTGTGTACACTACAAAACAAAAACGATACAACTGTCAAATAACAATTTTCAATATAATGTGTGTTGCTGTGACAACTGCCGCCGCCAGCGGTGAACTAAGACACTAACATTTTTTTACTAGTACAACAATAACAACATTTTTGTACTAGTAAGACAATGAACAACTTCTATAGTGTGCGTACAGTAGTATAATATAAATATTATAATACGCTTGAAGAAAAAGATATTTTTACCTCTCGCTAAGAGAGGTATTGTATTCATGCTAAAAATCGCATATCCAGATTTTAATGAATAAGCACGTTTTAAGGTCCCTAGTATCCGATTATGACATTTTTACGATGATGTCCGTATGTGTGTGTGTGTGTGTGTGGGGATGTGTGTGTGTGTGTGTGGATGTTGGATTCACTATATCTCAAATACTATAAGACTTAAGACATTTTTAACTACGGATTCCTCAATCTAAGAATAATGGGAAGAGTCCAGTCAGTTTTGGTAACAATTGGACAACCGGAAGTAGTAGTTACAAGAAAAAAATCGTCTAAATATTATTTATCGAAAATTTATGTAAATACTTATATTAAAGAACGTTAAATTCTTTATTCGATAAATGTAAATTCATTATTATATCTTCTATAGATTTAGAGATAAAGAAAGGCATATAAAATAATTTGATGTAAAAAATCTCAGATCAAACTACTACAAGGCAAGAAATTCAAATGTTTGTAATTGACATATAAATGTCACTGTCAAAAATATTTGTATGCCTCTGTCAAAAATATTTGTATATTATTATGAAGATTATGAAAATAAAAAAAAGTCAACAACGCAAAAGATATACGTAAAAAAGAATATAAAAGGAATTTGCGAAAAAATGACGAATATAAAGAAAAAGAAAAGGAAAGTAGAAAAAGAAAATTTCAGGATATTGAATATAAAGAAAATGTAAGTATTGTACATAATTTATATCCCATAGATTTTGCAAATATATGTGAGAATTATTTTGTAGTGAGACATGAATATATGTATTTGTATTTAAAAATATTTTTCGTTTTATGCGTACAACCAGGTAAAATATCTGGCGAGAGGTTATGTGTTGGCCACATCAGATTTTTAATTAATGGATTCAAATCACAATCTGGGAAGCAACAATAGTAAGCAGGCATAATTAAAAACTTTACAAAAATCATAACAAAACATTAGTTTTTTTAATGTTTATTTTATTGATTATTTGCATATATTATAAGGGTACGACTATATAAAATAATATTTTGCTTTAAAAATACAATTTTCCCCATAAGATAACATTGGTTTCATTTCCGCTGTACTCCCAACCCTCCCAACTATATGATTGGTGCATTCTGAGCGTGCGCATTCAAATAGTAATATAGTCTATAGCTACTTTCCAGTTATCAACTCTCGTAACTCTTGAGTTACACCGGAGTAACCTTGTAAAAAAAATGTTTTCCAGTTACTAGAGTTCAAATAATCCTAGTAACCCAACGCTACTTGCCCGTACCTTTTAAGCACCTCCTATTTAACGAAAGTAAAACTTACTCTCTGCTGTCTGTCACTTTAACTCTTAAAACGAAAGTACCTCTTTACACGAAATCACAGTCAAACACCAATTATTCTCTTACACAACCGACCTTTCGGTAAATCGCACGCTCCTTCATTTGGATCAATAAGATTTTACAAGAAATGCTCACAAAATACATTCTTTTTTTACATTTAATTTATTCAATATTGTATAAAACTTATTAAAAACACATTATACCTACCTACATCTAGAGATGGGTCAATTCCCGAAATTTAAAGGTACGGGAAAATTCCCAGAAATTTTTCCGGGATTTTTTTTTTTTGATAAATTTACCGGGGAATTTCCAGAAAAATATCCTTCGGAAAATTTCCCAAGGAATTTCAAATATGAATAAAAATTGTAACTGTAGGTTTATTTAGTTTTGTTTTTGTGAAATTATGGTTAAAAAATACATAATTATACTCGTATTAATATATTTATGCACTATCGGTCGTACGAGTAGAGCGACTCTGTAAGAACTAATAAAAAATACTCCCCCACATTTTAAATATTCAATATATTTTCATACTTCTTACATAAAGTAAAGGTGCAATATTCATAAACCATAAATGAGTAATTCAAAAACATCGTACTAAATTTCACAAGTACTTATATTTACTTGCAAAAAATTAACCAGAATAACAATTTATTTTGAAGGAAACTCAAAAAAATGAACAGTGTTACATATTTAATAATTATTTATAATAACTTGCACCAAACATCAAGGCCAAAATCTTTTAAAATTTACGGGAAATTTGCGAAAATTATATTCACGGGATATTTCCAAAAAAGATCCGGGAAAAATAGAAACTAAATTTCCGGGAATATTCCCGGGGAAAAAACAAATTCCCGGCGGAAATTTCGACAATATTAATATCTTACTTACCCATTTGAAGGTACAAGAGTGAATTGTAACATCGGTTGTTTAAAATAATACAGGGTGTCCAATAACTTCAGGTACATATTAGAAGGGCATATAGTTCTTAATGTCCTGATTACGGAACAAAAAGAATTTTTTCTAAATTCAAAAATTAGTTTTTGAGGTTTTTGAAGAAAACAGTTTTGGGACACTGGTTGAATAGGTAGTAAAAATAAAGTAAATAATTTGATTTTTTTCATTACATACACATCTCCCAAACTTAATTGGTGTGACAAAGCTTTACGTAATTGCATAAATTAATTTCATTGTTAAATTGTTTTATGTAATAGTTATAACTAATTTCACTATTCCAAATATTATAGTATCCAGGGGTACAAAAAAATGTTCTTCTTAAGTGAACTACCCTTAATTATAGGAATTTTGAAAAAAATCATTTTGTTCCGTAATCAGGACATTAAGAACTATATGCCCTTCTAATATGTACCTGAAGTTATGGGACACTCTGTATATGCTGTTTGACTTTAAAATCGTATACAAATCTAGGTGAAAAGTTTCATTATGTCTCGCTTCGCGCCTTGGTTTGCTATCTTCGCCTTAGACCTTTCCACCTCGGTTAGTAATATACTATAATTCACAACCGAAGAAGTATACTAATTTTCACCTATTTTAATCTCGGTTTAACTTAACTTAAACATGAAATTAGATATTCAAGCGAAAACAAGAATACTTTTAACCTCACTTTAAACTGTTAAACAAAATAAAAAAATAATATTTTATGCAAATTTTGAATATAGATGAATGATTTTCAATTAATTAAAGTTTAACTTATTTTCAAAATCACCGTTACCGTTCTCTATTCCAGACTATTGTGCCGCCGCCTTTATTTAAGTTTAATAATAAACTATTTTTAAGTAGACGAAGTTCGTATGAACTAAGCGTAGTGTACCGAGGAATAAATGTAGAATTAGTTGTTGTATGTTTATAAGTGTGTAATTAAATCATAATGGTATAAGTGTGTCGAGTGAGGTATGAACTTATCACCTCCTATAATGACGTTTAAATGGACAGAAGGCAGTGACAATTAGGGCTAATGATAGTGGATTGTCACGCGGTTGCTAATGTGAAATAAATTCCATGTGTCGTGCTAGTTAGTTGATTACTTATTAACGGCTCAGACTGACCATACTCCACTCTGCGGCGGGATAATTAAGATCGTTACGTTTTGTTAGTTCGCGCGGTCCGAAGGACCTTCCAACGAACGCTATGGCGGGTAATGAATTCTCCAACGCGGATGCGAGACGGGGATTCATTAAAACGCTATAACAGCCACACGCGTAACAGCAACAGAGCCCTCCAATAAAAAAATGTCTCTTAATCACTTCAGAAATGAATTACCGACAACTACAACCGCCTAATTAAACTGGGTTCTCTTGCAGTCTTACACGATACGCTACCGGCCATTTTGATATTGACACAATATAACGAACACGTCGTTTGTAAACGCATACGCACAAGCGCAGAGCATTAAAACTTTAAATATAATCCGCCACATAAAGCATATAACTAATAAATATATCATCACGGCTTAGTACCCATTTCTGGGTGTGCCAATCTGCTTATATTCGCAGAGTTTGGTAACGACGATATACAGTCCTGTGCAATAAAATTGGTGGAAGAGATTTTCAGTCAATATCCGGTTTTGAACAAGAATTCGGTCATAAAACCGGAAGTTTTGTCCCGGTCGAATTTACTGAAAAATTCTGAATGTTAACCTTTATTCTTTAAAACTACTTACACCTACCCGATAGATCATATTGTAACGTGCAAGAGTAAAATGTAGATAAACACAGATCCGACCAGAAATTTATCGATTTTAATTTTAAGGAAAAAACACGATCCGATATAAGAGAGTGAAAAATAAGTTTTTACGGGGTTTGCCGCTGCTATCTCGAAAACTATGAGTTACGACTTTGATTAAATAAGACTTTTTGTTTACCTTTCAGAGGTCAACTTAGATGTGCTTTTGTTTTTTTTTTAATCATATAATTGTATTAAGTTAAATGTTGTGGCAACCTTGGCCAATATTTGATTTTCAAATAACTTCGTTACTATTAAAAATTCAGAAAAATGTTTCAGTCTATTTTCTGACAGACAAAATTTTGTTCAATCATTATCTTTGTCAATTTTCTTCTATTCTAATAGTAAATGGCCTGTTTCTCGGAAACAGTTGAAGATCAGACCCATGTTGATTAAACCTTTTTTTACTCAATTTGGTCAGTACTATATGCCCTTTCATCATAATAATATAATAATGTGGTCATATTGAAAAAATCTGATGTGGGCACCACACGACTTCCTTGTACGCAAGACCAATATGAAGATGAAGTATAGACCCAATTATAAAATTGCACGTGTTTGACGTAATTTGACACTAACATCTATTTTTTATTTTTTTGTTATTTTTTGTCCTAATCCATAGCAAGCTTCATTACAAAAACCAAAAAGTATATGTTTTATATTTACATATCTCATATATTACAAAGGGCTAATTTAATAATACTTGATGTGCTAGACGCAGAATTTAATTCTCTAAAACTTATTTAAAGCATTTATTTCTAAAATCAAAATGAAACCATTTTATTCAAGAAAAACTGTTAACAACTTCAGGTAATATATCACTTCCGGTTAGCCTGTTTTAACCAAAATCTGCTATGTTATTCTAATTGATATAAAAGTCTTATACACCAAATTTGAAACGTTTTGGATTATATTTTAATATAATTTTTCATTCAAATCTATTATAGGCTTCAAATAAAGTACCATTTATGGAAATTATGTAATGACCAAAAAGGGAGGTGCACAACTAGATGTTATAGAAGTCCTAAATACAAAATTTCAACCTCGATTTAAACTTTCTATGGCTTACCGTTTTAGAGTTATGCGAGATACGTACGTACATACAGACGTCACGACGAAATTAGTTAGAATGGATTCAGGGATGGTCAAAATGGATATTTCCATTGAAATCTCAAAACCGAAATTTTTCGCGATTACAATACTTCCTTTACTTCGTACAAGGAAGTAAAAACCGTTCATATCGACTTTTAATCAATCATCATCAATTTGTAATACTTTTGCTTTTATGAATATAATTGTCAGCCATTAAACATAATACCTACATAAAAAATTAAATATTGAATTTTGTCATTTTTATCGTTACTTTTACTTAAGTAAAGAAATTTAACATAATACTGGTAAAATTTTGAGAAAAAATAGTATGTGTTATATTTTATATCGGATTAAATTCAAAATATGTACATATATAAATGCGGCAGATAATGTGTGGGCCACATCAAGTTTTCGAAATTATATCGTTGTGTACGTATTTGTTCGCCATAAAAATTATTTACATTATAATAATACTATTCTTCAGGATACAAGAATGGCATGTTTTCTAATTTACATATATTCTGTGAGAACTTTTCATTATTTACAAAGTAGGTGTTCATTTCTGGTATATTTTTACCATAACTTAATCGATAAACATGAAGTATTTTTTAATGAAAAAAGAGCATTTACATTCATCTAATAATGAAAGACGTGTCGTCTAGCGATTTGAATACTACGTCATATTTGACGCAGTTTTATACTGTGTGTAATTATACAAATTCATGACACATTGTAATGACTATTATTTACTTGCGTATGTACTTATCTAGTAGACAGAAACAATTTTTTGTTTTTTTTTTACATAGGAAAGTCTTACATTATATAAGTTTGACCTGGGAAATAACACAATTTAAATTGTTAATTAGTAAATGTGTTATAAATAATTGTATAGTTTATAATTACTTATTAGTCTTACTATAGAAAACTTAAAATGAATAATATTTTTATACGTTCATCTTTGTATATGTATTCAAGAGTATTTACTGTGCAACAACTCTTCAATTTATTGATTATATACTGTATGTTATAAATTAAAGAACAGCTAATCATAAAATCATTTTTTCCCATAAAACTGTTTTATTAAGTACAACAAAAGTTGTTTTTCCTTTAAGAACGTTTTCTAAGTTCTTGATAACATATTAATTTCTTTAGATCATGAATGTTATATCCTGTTTCTTTTACAATAAACTGTGCTAGGAATAATAATAATTATCTGGAAATAGGCCTTTAGAAACAAATAAAAAATCTGATGTGGTCAACACAATACCTCCCGCCATTTAATTTTTATAAATTTGTATATACATACTTACATATTTACTTATGCCGAAAACTGTATTAAGTCCCATTCCATTTAACTATGCTTCTGTTTACTATTTTCTTTTTAAAACGTTACTATTATTAATTTGAAATTAGTTCTTTGACAGTGACATTTATCTGTCAGTTGCATACATTTGAGATATGAACTGTGTAACGAAGGAGTTGTGTTTGTTTAAAACGTAGGCTCCGGGATTTAAATTACAGATAATTTTATAAATTTATCCATAAAATATATAGAAAAAGTATGAATGCAAATCTGTAGAAAATTTAATAATCTTTAATTTTTATAATAATATAAATCTCGAAAAAAAAATAACATTTAAAGGTATTTTTCGGAGAAAAACTATTTTGAGCTTCAAGTAAAGTGCCATTTCCGGTTATCTGATTTACACCAAAATGTGTAGATATATACATATATATATATATATATATATATATATATATATATATATATATATATATATATATATATATATATATAACAGGAACCACACACACAAATACACCCAGACATCATCGTGAAAATGTTAAAATTGGATTCTAGGGACCTTAAGAAGAGCGTTTATGAATGTGATTATGAATGTGGCCGGGGCGAAAGAAGTGTGTTTAGACAGGAATGTGTGGCGAAGGATGATTGTTTCGTAACTATTACTGTGGTCCGGTTGCGGTATTTCGCTACCGAAAATCGGTCACTTTAATATGTTAAGAGAGGAATATTTGTTGTATGGTGTCATGTTAGTAAGAATGTTGTTGAAAGAGAGAGTGATATATATATATATATATATATATATATATATATATATATATATATATATATATATATATATATATATATATATATATATATATATATATATATATATATATATATATATATATATATATATATATATATATATATATATATATATATATATATATGGGTCTCGTGACCAGGTGCCTGAGTGTCTGGTCGCGAATCTGGGGAACTGGGTTCGATCCTGACCGAAATTTTAAGTGGCACAAAATTGACCTCTATGGTACACTCTCCACGCCAGCAATGAGTGCCCGTGAGGTGACGCCTGGTAAACGCTCGCACGGTACAAATATATCATCATCATTACCGAATTCTGTGTATAAAGCAGATTGGCACACCCAGCAATGGGTAATATGCCGTGATGATATTTATTTATTTATATTTATTTATAAATATATTTGGAACTATTTTAGATTTTACTTTTATTAACAATAACGAAGTATTTCTTTCATTTCGTTTCGAGTATCTTTGAAAGTCATGATAATATTTTATTCTCCCGAAATTAATGAATTCAGTAGATAACCCCTGAAGTTTATAGTTTTTGTTCTGGGCATAAAAAATATCTGTGGGTTATAATAAGGAAAGGGTTCGTTCTCCCTAGATTAGCATCGCCGGCAGGGCAGGTAAGGAAGGCCCCTGCTTGTGCAGCCGGGAAATAAATTTAATGCCGAACCGTGGGTGGTTAGAACTCGAAACGCACGCTACGGCTACATCCATTATTTCCATCCCTTCACGGCAGTCGAGATGGAGAAGAACATTGTACATCTAATTACTGACATAAGCCCAAGATCCCAGATAGCCTAGCATACTTGATACTCTCTTGTTTGCAACGCATGCTGGATGAAATAAAATGGAGGGAGGCCACATCATCACAATAAAAAGGATTTTGAAGGGGAAGCAGTAGCATACATTTCACCAAACAAATTATTACAAACATGAACTCCTTGTAAAAATTGAAGCAGTATTTTAAAAACTCGCAAAAGATGTATTACATTGTTGTTAGAATTCCAGGTATTTCCGGAAAAAATTAGGTATTGTTTAGATAAATAGGTGCAGGAATTGCCGAGGAATATTACTAGGTATTCAGTCCAATTCTGTAACCGAGTTACTACGCAAATAGTAACCATTTGAGTTACTGTTGCTATAAACATGCTCATTCATGGTTACTTTGCACTAGTTGGTAGTCTGTAATTCGAAAGTTTTTATAAAACTAGTAACTTGTTATTATAAAAGTTCCTATTCATAGCAACTGATGAAACGTGGTAATTATGATGTAACTTATTACAAAAATTTCAAATAAAACTATGTAATAAAATAACTTACTCATATTTTATTACAAGAAATAAACTGTATATGATAAAAATGTTTATAAGGGATAAAAAAAATCGTTTAGTCTTATGGATAAAAGTATTTTTTAACCTTTCAAGGGAGAGTGCTTTCAAATAATTATAAGGATGCTCTCATCATTTCATTTGAACAAATTCTAAAAACTAAACAAACCGAAGGTAGTAAAGAGGTAAAAGATAGTGGTACATTTCCAAGTAAAAGAAATAATCCTATATGTTTCTCACTCTGAATCGTTAAGAGTCTCAAACTAGAGTTTCGAGATGTGTAGTGTTACATTTTATATTTTCGTTAACTAGAATCTCGTGTGGTAGTTTTAAGCCGCACTATACTGAAACATGTGATTGCTAGTGTATTAGTGTTTTGTATTTCGTATAGGTACTCCGTAATCGTAGGTACGTCGAATTAAACAAATGGTTTATTAAATGAAAGTAATTTAAAACATATTAAATTATAATTAGCTTCCAATCTGAACTATTACATCTTGCACTTTTAGTAAACTCTTTATCTAAATTATTTCATTCTTCCTATTCACTGAAAAATATATTTAATGCAATTAACAAATCCTTATTTTTTCTTGGACTTTAAACAAAATTTCTAACTGCAGCGAATTCACTTTCCTATGAATATGAAAAATACCGAAGGGTCTATCCAAGTTACTATGAAAGTTATATCATAGTAACGTAATTATGTAGTAACATCCGTAGGAACTATTTGAATCAATGCCTGACATTCAAGATGTGATTTTTTTAAGCTTTTTCGAATGGCGATTCTCATTTTTTGACATTACTGTTGATTTTTGAGTTATAAAGTGACACGAGGGGGGGGGGTCTAACTTAGACCGTCTAAGACGCTGATGCTGATGCTAATAATGCTTACTTGTTTTCCAACGATGACACACTTTATTCTGACTGGTGGACGCTTGGATGATTGGCATCCACGACTTGGTTGAAAAGGAAGAACACACACACTTGATGACAGTTGTGGGATGCTGACGAACATTTAGATTCAAGGACATAGACTTCATTGAGATTTAAACCACTAGTTTTTATTTACAACACTAAATATTAGAACTTAATTAAACAAATACTAAATTGTAACTCAGTGGCCTGGCGATTAACCAACACCCAAAACTAAACACCTACATGTCTAGACAACAAACGTCTACACGACATGGTAAACTAATGCAGACTAGCCCAAAAAACAAAGCGTTATCTTCATGAGCAGATATCTCGAGGGTAAAAGTAAAGACATTTCAGCTCACAAGGTGTTAGCATGTTGATAAAGTGTGTTTTTACCCACTTGTCCCATAAGTAACTATTATTCAATTATAGGGATGATAAATGAAAAGTATAGAATGTTATTAGAAAGTAATAAATAACACCAGCAGGTATAAAAAGGGTCGAACGCGCAAGGGCCGCGTTCCGCAAGTAAAGAGTACAGTCACGTTGCAACAAAAGTAAAAACGCGGCGGATAAAAGCGGCTCGCATCCATCGACAATTGAATACAATTGAAAACACCTGCCGACTATACATTCTATACCTGGTACCTATAATTTTAACAAATATCTTAAAAAAGAAGACTGGTTTCATGCGACACGGCTTATACAGTTACTCGAAAGAAACGCCAGTTGTACGAACGAAAAGATTATTAATAAAAACTCAACTCGTTACTTGATGTTGCTCTGCGGCCATTATCCAAGTGTTTTGACTTTTAAATTTACTACCGAGTGAAACAACGCTCATATTCACCAATTAACTCTGTTTTTACAGCACGCAGGTTTAAAGGAACACAAAATTACGGAGCGGAACTTTCACAAAAGTTTGTTTTGGTCCAATTCGATTCGGAGATAAAAAAATACAGCCGCATTAATTAAAGTGATTGATTGGCAATTAACCAATTCGTATCAAATATATTTACATTCGTCGAAATAAACTATTTTTTTTATTAGGGATATAAACAAATGAGTGTATTGTAATATATTAGGCGTTTTTTACTTCCTTGTACAAAGTAAAGGAAGTATTGTATTCGCGAAAAATTTCGGTTTTCAGATTTCAATGGAAATATCCATTTTGACCATCCCTGAATCCATTCTGACTAATTTCGTCGTGACGTCTCTACGTACGTACGTATCTCGCATAACTCAAAAACGGTAAGCCGTAGAAAGTTGAAATTTTGTATTTAGGACTTTTATAACATCTAGTTGTGCACTTCCCTTTTTGGTCATTACATAATTTCCAGAAATGGTACTTTATTTGAAGCCTATAATAGATTTTAATGAAAAACTATATTAAAATATATTCCAAAACTTTTCAAATTTAGTATATAAGACTTTTATATCAATTGGAATAACATAGCAGAATTTGGTTAAAACAGGCTAACCGGAAGTGATATATTACCTGAAGTTGTTAACAGTTTTTCTTGAATAAAATGTGGTGCACTCTCCACGCCAGCAATGAGTGCCCGTGAGGTGACGCCTGGTAAACGCCCGCACGGTACAAATATGTCATCATCATTACCGATATCTGCATACAAAGCAGATTGGCACACCCAGCAATGGGTAATATGCCGTGATGATATATTTATTTATTTGAATAAAATGGTTTCATTTTGATTTTAGAAATAAATGCTTTAAATAAGAGTTTTAGAGAATTAAATTCTGCGTCTAGCACATCAAGTATTATTAAATTAGCCCTTTGTATAAGCGAGATATGTAAATTTAAAACTTATATACTTTTTGGTTTTTGTAATGAACCTTGCTATGGATTAGGACAAAAAATAACAAAAAAATAAAAAATTGATGTTAATGTCAAATTACGTCAAATACGTGCAATTTTATAATTGAGTCTATACTTCATATTAGTCTTGCGTACAAGGAAGTCGTGTGGTGTCCACATCAGATTTTTTTTATTCGGAGCGGTTACCACCGGTTACATAGTAACCGCATTTTATGGAGCATCCCGGTTACTTGCGGTTACATCAAACATGTAACCGCGACTTGTAGGACGGTTACATGCCAGGTTACTGTAGCTATCCTTTGCTAGTTATCAAAACGCTGACATTTTGGCCGTCACAATTTCAGTAAAAGTAAAAATAGTATCTGTGACATTTTTATCAGTGTATTTTGTATTACATCAATATGCTTTAAATTAAATGTTAACTTAAAACTGCAAAACTCTTTTAATTTGAAACAAACAGGCTAAATAAATCGGTTATTTTTAAAAGAGATAGACTCTGTCTAGTTTTGCAGGAGAAACAAGAAGGCAATTTGAACTCTGTTTTTGAAATATTTAGGAGATGATGAGAAATAATTGAAGATGCAGTCGTGGTAAACAGTGTTATTAAATCGTAATTTAATTAACTTTCCTTCGTTTCGATTCCAAATGAATCATCATCAGGGGTAGTTAAAATACAATTGGAAAATAAGATCATTACATTTTTGACTTTATTATTTTCCAACTGTATTTTAGCTATTCCTTTTCTCCTATGTCTTTGTGGACAAAAATTTCTATGCTAAAACTTGTCTTGAAGCGAGGCCACACGAGAATGCAGGCCTGAATGCTCAATTCGTGACGTCACAGCTAGCCTCTTGCTGTCTCGCGACTCCATGAACGACAGCAGTGTACGCATAAGAAATATACGGAATTTTAAACAAATAGGATTGTAAAATGTGATAAGATATAAAATTCATAAATAATTATTCAAATATTATATAATAATTATTTTATATACATAACTAAACAAATTAAAGAAAAAACGAATTATAAATGGCCTAAATATATGAATAAACTCATGTTCTACTTTAAATTATTTATTGTTGTTTAAATAATACAAGAAATCATAAAAATAATAATAACATTAATAAATCTTTAGATCTGGAGCTAACAGATGAAAATATGTAATATGACAGAACATAATATGAAAATGAGAATAATTCAAACTAAAAATGAAAGACATACATTGGTACGCATACTATATACTCGAATTTAAAATAAGCATTACTTTGGAATAAATATATTTAGGTGCTCGCTATTTTTTTAAACTGCTTCTTATTACAAATATGTTCTTTATAGTTTTTTCTATAATTATTTAGTAAAATGTTGCTGAATATCCCTAAAAAATTTCAACATAACAAATTTGATGTTCTGCATGATATACATTCACCATATATTAGAGAAACTTGTAATTTCTCTGTCAGGTATATCAATTTAGCCGGGTTACCGTAATTACTCCTGCACATTGACACACAGCATTTTAAAACCATTTTTGCAACTTCTTTCAACGAAAAACAATCAAAATTTGACGTGATGCGCTGTGCCGTGCGTTCACTCGCGCTGATTGCTGTAATTCGACTGTTTTTAGAGGACTAGCGCGTTGGCCTCATAGTATGTCGTGATGCATTGAGCGGGGATAAGCATTCAGGCCTGTATTCCCGTGTGGCCTCGCTTGAAGATTTACGACAACATTGACATTTCAAGGTTAGTATTTTGTAATTGTGTATTGTGTAACCTCAAATTAGTCTATTTTAAACACACGTCTTTTGCTGTCTCCCCGGTTTCCAAACTTCATCCGCGTCCGTTCTTGCTTCATCGGCCTAATGACGTTAATAATTTTGAATGCTTGTAGATCCTGACACATTGCATGGACTGCACCGTATATTTACTGTCTTTGTCTTTTGTAATAAAAATAATGTGTTAAATGAAGTACACTGGATTAAATCATTGTTAAATGTCTGGCGGCGCAATATTTAAAAAATAATTCGGCTTAATCAGATTTCTGCGTCTGTGCGATTTATTAAAATTCAAATACGATTACCACTGCGGTTCCCCTTGTAATATTTCACTAGGGTGCAGATTATGGTAATTAATATAGCGTTAAGTCCTTCATAAACATTTCAGTTTCGATCTACATCAACTTTAAACACGCTAAACATACATTTAATGAATGGAGTCTACATAATTTGCTTGCAATTAGAGTGCGATTGCTGAATGGAACAATATTAGGTGTTGTTTTCGTTTGTTTCTGCTTGCACAACCATCCTTTCGCAAGTGTCGTGAATAACGCTAGCTATGGTGGGACTACATTTCACAATATGCATGTACGCGAACATGTCCCTTTCTAGTTGTGCTTTAATGATATGTTGCTAGACGTATTCACGCGTTGAGTATACCAGTGAGTTTGCAGTTCTTTCTAACAGCAAGGGACTCGAAGATGATATTACGAGGTTAAAAGAAAGATTAGGACACTACAAGTATCTCTACCATAAAACGGTAGAAAAAGTTATTAGTTTTTATAATATTAAAGTTTTAATTCCTTTAGCATCTCAATTCCAAATTCTTACTAATTTCAAGCCTTCTGCCATCTATTTTTTGAAATACGGAATCCAATTAAATGAGTGCAGAAAATAACAAAGCAACGAAAATAAACCAAGTATAGTTTAGTTCAAGGTCATTTTTTTGACTCCTATAATTCCTACAATTTCAACTACAATAGCGAAAACCTCATATGGTGAACTTAGAGCAATAGCACAGAATATATACATGACTAACGTCAACAGAAGCGACACTGTTGTATGTATTGCCGTCCGTGTGCTCATGGCTATGTGTGCGTGAACTTGGACCAGGGAGGGGTAACGTAAGGAGATTGGGCGTACTCGGGTACGCCAGGTTTTGCCAGTAACGGAGTGACGACGTTTGTATGCAGGGCGGTTCAGCGCAAGAATATTACGACTACCAGACTAGACTACTAGACATAATGCTGGTTGGTATAATATATTGTTGTGTAAAATGCTGTCCAAATAATAATAAAGATAAAACAATTCTAAAAAGCTTTTTTAGATTACCGACTGACCCAGAAAAATATTATATTTATTTTATTTTACATTTCCATGGACCGCCTCAGTATATTATGGTTACACTAAAATTTATATGTAATTCTTAAGGGGTTTTATTAATTTAGAACAATTATTATATTTTTATTTTTATCAAACGGAGATTTAAATTTGAATTAGGTTTAAGATATTTTCTGTATGTTTACCTTTTAATTTAAACCGGAAAAGGTTTTAAAAGAATGCTATTTTAAAAATTTTCATAGTACTATACTAAGATTGATATCAAAATAAATAATCTTTCCTCTTAGATACCTAGGCAGACCTTGTACGTACGCCTATGCTAGCGCGTAAAGCGAGCCTGTTGAAGGTCACCAAATTCAAATACACACGTATAGGGTAGTGTCGTACCAGTGGCAATAGTAAATATGTTTTACTTACAAGCTCTTTCCTGTTCACAATCCCTTACACAACGACTGTTGAAAATTGACTTGTGAAGAACGACCACTAACAAATTGTTTCACTGGATGCTGTTACTCGAGGGCCGTATTCCACTGTTTGCTGATAATATACAGGAAGTATTTAATATTTAACTACACCTAAAGAAATACATCCAGCTCATCCCAGCTGTAAAGAGAAGCGTTTAGACTACACATTCGTTTTTTGACAACGATAATGAGTGAAATGGAAAACAGAATTATGTATTTTGTTATTGATAATGCAATATTAACAAGTACGGCTCTTGTAAGTACACCTAGAAATTGTAAATTTTTCTAGATCTCTATTGGCGACTAAAATTAACGTGAATCCCTCAAGTGGACGATATTTGCAACTCTTGAAAATGGTATTCTATTCAACTTTACAGTAAATATATATAGTGCATTGGATTCCTTGCCGGTTTCTTGTTTGTCTTTTTGTTTTAAAGTACATATAAATTACTTTGCAATATGAGCAAAGAACGAAGAAATATTAACGTGAATTGCTGCGTTTATGGCTGTCATTCTCAGGGTAGTAAGAAATTATCTGTCCCAAAAATTGGTGAGAGGAAGGGTGATATCCAAAATAAATTTCGTAAAATGGAGAAAGTTCTTCATTGTGTTTAATTTACCTACTATTAAATTACAAATATATTCCAGAAAAATGAAAGACCAACCAAGTATGTATTAGAATTTCTGTTAAATTCGACATCTTAATTGACACTAGTGACATTGACAAGTTAAAAATCAAGATCGTCTCAATACAGCAAAAAATCGGTGTACGCGATTTTTTTGCAAGCCGGTGTACCATAAGTAAAACCTATTTTGTATTGCTATAATTTCACCATATGCGGTTTTCGCTATTTTAGTCGAAATTGCAGGGATTACCTATAGAAGTCAAAGAAATGATCTTGAACTAAACTATAACACTATTGCCATTTCAGATAGAAACCACGCGCGGTTAACTGAAAATAAAAAATGTTGAATGACAGGCAATAACATCATGCCACTAGCAATCAAAACTTGGAGTATACGTAGTTTTTTATTTATTATTTTACTAAATTGCTAATTATCCTCGCAAATTTCCAATTATAAACCACAAAAGTTATTTTAAATATATTCAATTATATTTATCAATTTAAGACTCCTATTATTAGAAAACTCCATTGTTGAGAACAAAATCAGATTAACATCTACATACAGATGAAAACAAATTATTATGGCTTAACGAAGACTTTCTAGAATTGCAGATATTTTTCAATTTAGATAAAGTTTCAATAATATAACATTCATAATGGTAAATATCTCTCGGCCTTTCTAAATCCGCTACTGTTTATTTTAATGTTTGTGCTTGCCTGCTGCCATTTATGTAAAATCTGAAAAAACTACGATAAATTGCCGGCTTGTTAGAGAACGGAAAGCCTGTGCGCTGTACTTGACTTTTTGTTGGCAACTTGTTTCAATTTTTAACATATTCTAAGAAAAAACCAACCGCGTTGTACTTTGAAAGATAATTCGCTATGAAATTGATTGATACAGATTCTGAACTTTGGATCGTCGTAATGACGTTTTTACAAGTTGGCAATTTTTGTATTTACAACTTTAAAACTGTTTATCGCCTTTCTAATCATAAATTTTAATTATATTCAACTAATAAATATTATAAAAGTAATTAACTCCTTTTTTTAAAACACAAAGTTTAGAAATGATGAAATACAACTGTATAAATCGCAGACATATTCTCAAGTGACATTTCAAGCGGTCATTTACTAAGTTTACGTGCAGTTTTCAAACCGTTTTCAAAACGTTTTTAGTGTGAAAACGTCATGTATACAGTGTCAAAACGGATTTGAATTCTCACAAACCGAAACTAAATTTCATGGGTTTGGCTTGAAAACTAGTTTCAAAACTACTCATGTAAACACTTAAAATTCAGTTTCGATATTACGCATGCGTACATAGCATAACGTTTCTGTCTCTTTGTGTTACTTGGTGTTAGTAACCTACAAATAAACTGACAGTTGTCTTGTTTTAGTGCGCAGTGGAACAAAATAGAAAAAATCTGGTCACAATACCTCCCGCCATTTATAGCCCGAGTCACAAAAAAGATTAAGTTAATCCTAATTTTGGATTAGCGAATTTTACTCTAATTTTTTTATTTCTTAAAATATAGTCTAATCTAATCCAAATAACTACCTTTTTTTAAACCCCTCAACAGGATTAAATCTCAATTACAGAGTGGGTACACATTCACACACACACATCCATGCCTTAGTAGGATTCGAACCCATAGCCCCGAGGGCACTCATGACATGAGGCGTTGCTCTAACCATTGAGCCACCGGAGACCGGAGTTATAATAAAATGAAGATTAAATTTTAAATACCGGAATAGAATAGAATTCACTAATCCAAAAATGAGGATTAGCTTAAACATTTTTGTGAATCGTTAATTTTTATTATTCTAAATAAATATATACCTACATATTTACTGGATTGAATTCCTTTTCTATTATTCTATTTACTTTTTTTCTTTTTAAAACGTTACTAATATTATTTTAAAATGATTAGTTCCTTAATAGTGATATTTACCAGTCAGTTACATACATTTGAATAACTGAGTTTTGTTTGTTTAAAGCGTAGGAATGGGATTTAATTTATACATAATTTTATAAATATATCCATAAAATATATAGAAAAAGTATTAGTGCAAATCCATAGAAAAATTAATAATCTTTAATTTTTCTAATAACATTAATCTCGAAACTATTTTGAGCTTCTAGTAAAGTGCCATTTCCGGTTATCCGATTTTCACCAAAATCTAATGGGCTCTTTCCGTTACAGAAAATGTTCGAAATACAAGGTTTCAATGATAGTATTTGAGTTAGAGTGGAGGATCCACACATACATCATCGTGAAAATGTTAAAATTGGATTCTAGGTACCTTAAAACGTGGTCATTTACCAAAATCTCAATATGCGATTTTTAGCACGATACCTATACCTCCTTTACCAAGGGTAGCGGGAGGTAAAAATAAATGGGAAAATGAAGAATTTAAAGTGAAGAGAATGTCACTTTCATCAGCCAAAGGCGCATGCGCCGAAACAGTTTTCAAACCAATCTATAAACCTGTTTTGAAAATTGCATGTAAACAGTTTCGCTTAATTTTGACTGAAAACTCAAACCATTCTCAAAACTGCATGTAAATGTAGTTAAGTTTTAATTTTTTCACGGATTCGCATTTATTTTTTATGAAAACGAGCAAAATAATGTTTCTTAAACGAATGATGTGTTATGTATGTACTTGTTCTCGTTTCTTGGAAGTTGATTATCAAATTATAGTCTTCTTGGAAACTAAGTACACAATACTTTTCGAGGTGGGACGAACAAACTTGGGTCTCTCCCATTATTCTGGTACCGATACTAGTCCTGTCTGTGTCATGCTTTATAAATAGACCATCTCCCGCTATTATAGGCACCGTCACTGATGCACCACTTGCCAGTTCATATTTTATCAGCCGTATCGTGCATTCAGCATCTGATTAATTATTTACCGAGAGGTTGACCCATTTCTTCTTATTTTCCACACGTACTAGTTTTTGTTACTTGTTTACGAGGCAAGAGCAAGATCGTTTTTAACTTCGCACGGTATTTTGTAAAACGAGCGGGGTACTTTTTTTTTGTTAAATACGCAATTTATCTAAAATTGTCAATTTAATTAATTTAATATCTATGCTAATTGAGCGAGTTTTACATAAACTCTATATATGTACAAAATAGAGTACAAATTATTTTAACTTTATCAACATGATAGTATTTATACTTATAATCATTTCGCTACTATGCTGGGACTTATATGTCCCCACTACAGGCAAATAATTTTCTTTTTCTATAGTCTATATACAAAGTAGCCATTTGCGCTCTCTTTTGTCGACGCAAAATGTCACTTTGCCGCTCTAGAGCGACAAAGTAGAAAAAATGCTCGCTCCTCAAATTTCTAACTATACAATGTTGAGAAATGTTACTTGGTTACATTCTTAATTGAAACGTTTAGTCAGGAATTAATGACACTAGTTACACATTACCCACTTACAAACAAAATGCCGCACTGCTGTGGAAATAAAATAGGGCATTCATTTACAAAAACGAAAGTATAAAATGCTTAGATTAGATTGAAGCAATAGCTCAAGAAGAATGGAAAATACCGATAAGTAAAAATAAATAAAAAATAAATTTTTGTTATGGTGGAGGACCCCATTGTGGCGACTGTAGAAAAAATCGTGTGTGTTTCGAGCGCAAATGGACATTGTCGATTTCGAGAGAATGCCTCGCTCCTGCGTCGCGCGGCAACAACCTCTCAATCGACAATGTCCCACTTTGCACTCTTAATACACAAATAGCTATTTTCTACAGTCTATATACAAAGTAGCCATTTGCGCTCTCTTTTGTCAACGCAAAATGTCACTTTGCCGCTCATGCGTGACAAAGTAGAAAAACGCTCGATGTCTAAATTTCTAACTATACAATGTTGAGAAATGGCACTTGTCTACATTCTAAATGGAAACGTTTAGTCAGGAACTAATGGCACTGTAGTTACACATTTACCACCTTCACAAGTCAATCTGACATACATATAACTGCTCTGTCGGTATATTACATAACCAAACAAAATGCCGCACTGCTATGAAAATAAAATAGGAATAGGGCATTCATTTACAAAAACGTAAGTATAAAATGCTTACATTAGATTGAAGCAGAAGCTCAAGAAGAATGAAAAATAAAGATAAATTAAAATTTAATATAAAATAATTTGTAATTGTGCTACCACCTGGAAAAGTTTGGTGTGAACGCTCCCAATGGACATCCACTTTTTCACTGCACTAGTTTAATGTACTTGAAACAAACAAAAAGCTATTGTTGCTCACTTGTAAAATTTATTTATTGATATTGTCTACTACTTTTGAAAATTAATCTTTTCTTTTCTAACTTGCTAATATTTTGCAAGTTAGTTACCATGTTAGTAACGTTGTTGACATGTGAATATTGTGTTTACTTTATGTCATACGTATTAAAAAAAGTGTCAATTGCAACTGACAGGTTTAGGTTATAATTTTAAATTTGATTTACAAGTACAAAATAAAATATTGTACAATACACACCAGGTAGTTTTACTGCCTCAAGGAGGCGACAGGCTCGCCTACTCGGGTCGCCAGTCATTTCCTCCTTTCACCAGCAAAAATCGTTTACCTGGATTGTAATGTAAAATACTATTATAGTGTAGCGAATGAAAATTGACGTTTAAACTATTTTTTCTATTTTGGTTCTTTAATATGTACTTTATGAAACAACCGAAATTGAAATTCCTGGACATGAAATAACGTACATTTTTTTAAAAATGGCCAAAATAGAATAAAATAGTATAAAATACACGTTTCATAAGACATTCCAGCGCACTTGTCCCCTTAGAAATCTCGCGGCGAGACGCTCGTTTCTAAGAATGACGCGTGCGCTAAAATCATGTCTTATGAAACTTGTATCTTAATGTACTATTATAGATGTGGTTACTTTTCACATTTAGGTATTAGAATTTTTCTAACCCATTCAAACACTGGACTAGGAAATTCTAGAAATACATTAGCATATTTTTACCAAAATAGATGGATGACTGTGAATGATGAATACTTTTGCCACAATGAAAAACAACTTTGTAAAAATCCAGTGTATACTATTATTCACGAAAGATGACTATTCAAGGTCATTTGTTCGAAGAAAGAACACACATTACTTTACAGCAGTAGCTTAGCAACATTTTGTATTAGAAAGAGAAAGATTATTTGATCTATGTCTATTTAATTTATGTGCTGTGACGGATATACGTAAATAGTGGCATTACTTTCTAACACACTATAAATAATAATGACGTATGTCGTAAAATTACAGATACCTAATTATCTACTGCTCTGCCCTCTGTGCTAATATTAACCCAGTGGCATTGCCGTTTAAATCAAATTATTATTCCTTGGTTTATAGTTAAGTCTGTGCTTTTCAATTTTTGCAAAAACACAAGTGAAGAACATAAATCTTTCAGAAAGGCATTATTTAGAAAGAAACATAATTTTTCAAATAAATTACTCTTATTTTTTCAGTTAAAATGTGTCCATAAATATTTCATGTTGCACGCCTATGCATATGAAATGCAATGAAGTTATCTGCAAGTAATATTATATCAGACGGTTTACAAATGGCCTTGAATAGTCATCTTTCGTGAATAATAGTTTCTACTAAAACCTACATGTCAAGACATATGGGACAATATTCACAGAAAAATTTGCAGGGATACAATGTCTAATAGAATTATAGCTGATATTACTAATAATGGCGATGTAACCCAATATTAAATGGTGAAATACTTTAATAACGTATTCAGTTTTTGTAAGTTTAAAATCAAAATTTGTAGAAATTTGCCACCATTTGTGTAGATTTTATAATTTGTTTCTTTAAAAGGTTTTGGGCTCGTATATGTCTCCGATCGGAGTCGAATCCAGGCCATCAAAACCACTGCCGGACACATAACGCATTCAACAATTTAGCTACGCGATTCCTAAAGAAAATAAATGAACAAAAATTATATTCACTGTACATATTTTATATTTTATTTTCTTGCAATTATTTGCGCAGTGTAAAACCCGCTTAACACACTGGTGAAGAATTTATATTCAACATATTTTATATGCATGAAACAAGTTCTTCGAAAAAGCTTTTAGCATTTTGTAAATAAATTTTTAAAAGGTTATATTAGCAAAGCACACAAATTACCGTCTTTCTGGTCTAGGACGTCCGTTAAATATTTATCATATAATTCATATATATTACGTTTAGACGCGGGATGTCAGAATCCTAGACTCTTTCGTGATGAAAAATTATGGAAGGGTTCATAATATACAGGTATGCAGATCGGCCCTGGCCCTGGGAACAAAATACAAGGCCCTATGTTTGCATGTGGAGTTGTGGAGGAAGGGCACTAAAGGGTTTCTTTCATAGGGTGCGGCTGTTTGTTCTCACAAGAAAAGAACTTTCTTTATGGCCTGAAGGGATAACAATCATTTTGAGGTATTTAAATATTATTATGCTATATATACATCCGAGAGATCGTGTTCGACTTTAGTCTCAGGCGAAATCTCTCGCGATGAAGTTGGTTAAATTACATTAATTATATTAACGTGTCCTTTGTACGTGAAAGTTGTAGGATTCTAATTTGATTTTGAAATTAGAAATATATTTTTTTCGGAGTGGTCTCAAAATAGATGGTGTGGAGATCTCTCAGTAACATTGGGTAGTAGCACGAATGGAATTACTCAAAAAAGGGAAATTTTGTTTTGAAAATTGATTCTGTAGTGAACTTTTAATATCGGAAATACCAATCGAGGAGTTTTGAAAAATATCGAAAAATTCTTTGAAGAAATTACAGAACGTAGGTATATGTTACAATTCTATACCCGAATTCGGAAATTATCTGAAAAATTGGGCCCGAACTAAATAGTTTTGAACGCTTGAAAATTCCTGAACCGGAATATAAGAACTTCACAGTCAGAATTTAATAATACTCTGGTTTCCGTCAAACAAGTATGGACTGAAAATTTCTACACCGTTGCCAATTCAGTGACCATGTTGAATGTTTTTGTAAAAAATAAACATCAGTCTTTGTAAATTTAAATAAATCTACAATGCCTTGTGGCTGTTTTTTACCTCCCGCTACCCTTTGAGGTATAGGGATCGTGCTAAAAATCGCATATCGAGATTTTGGTAAATGACCACGTTTGAAGGTCCTTATAATCAAATTTTAACATTTTCACGATGTCTGCGTGCGTGCGTGTGCGTGTGTACGTGCGCGCGCGTGTGCGTGTGAGTGTGCGGGTGTGTGCATGCGTGTGTGTGTGTGTGTGATATCCGGACATGGCACTTTATTTGAAGCTCAAAATAGATTTTCTTCGAAAATTCCCTTCAAATGTTATTTTTTTTCAAGATTTGTGTTATTATAAAAATTAAAGATTATTAAATTTTCTACAGATTTGCATAAATATATTTCTATATATTTTATGGATAAATTTATAAAATTATCTAGAATTTTAATTCCCGGAGACTACGCTTTAAACAAACAAAACCCTTTGGTTACACAGTTCATATGTCAAATGTATGTAACTGACAGATAAATGCCACTGTCAAAGAACTAATCATTTCAAATTAATAATAGTAACGTTTTAAAAAGAAAATAGTAAATAAAACAATAGTTTATGGAATGGATCTTAGTACAGTTTCCGCAATAACTAAATATGTAAGTATGTATATTTAAATTAATAAAAATTAAATAGGGGGAGGTTTGGTTTGGCCACATCAGATTTTTTATTTGGGCAATTTCAGGAATTTAATAATAGTTCTGAGCAAATTTTTCGGACAGTGCCCAATTTTCGGCATAAAATGTAAATGTAGACTGCCCGGCAAAAATTTCTGGTTTGTTGTTCCATATAATTTTGTTATCAATTCAAATTCGCGTTTGTGCGAGATGATCAAATGTACGAAAATGCTTCTGCTTTTAGCAGAAGAGGCCTTAATATTTACAGTAAAATTTAGTGATAAAATAACAAAATTTCTACGCAGTGAACATGTTAATATTTAAGGGTCATCGGTGCATCCGGACATAAGTGAATTACATAAATTTACATCGAATACGTCGATGAATAATTAAATCGTATTCATTTTCTTTGAATACAGGTGAGTTCTGGAATTTTATCAAAGCCTTTTTAAGTAATTTTCAACCGATATGTCACAGAAAGTATTTTCAATTAAATTTTATGCAATATTTTTCATAATATATCTACAATAATTTGGTATTATTTTCATAAATGATAAAATAAATAGATTGGTGCCAAAAATAGTAATGGAAAAGAACCCCCTACTCCAGTGACGTCAAATTACATGCAATACGTCATTCATAGCCAATAGGGAAACAGTTTGCCCATCACCTACGTTATTTATGTAACTAAAAGTAGGCGATAGTTCGCTGTATGAACTTTAAAGTCACTGTTTCAGATTACGTGACTTTTTCAAAATATTACACAAATTAGAAAATTAATTGTGAAATGTCTAGTGATGCCGCGAGACGAGAAACGGCGAGAATCAATCCACTCTCGTCTCGTCTCGATATTTCGAGACGAGATTACTCTGTGTATCGTCTCGACATAATTTTTCTTAACTTCTCTCGATCTCGACTCGTGAGTCTCGAATTTATAATTAGCAAAGAAACGAGTACCACTAATTAAAACTGATTATTTTACTGTCTGATATTTAAATGGTTGGGTATAAGAAATACGCAATATCTTATTATTATTTACCGTTGCTTGGCGTGTCAATCTGTTTTGTACGCAGATATTGGTAATTATAATTATATATTCGTATAGTGCGGGCACTTGAAGCTGGTGTGAAGAGTACACTATAGGTATCACTTTTTCTTCAAAATAACTTTAAAATGAATAAGTAAATATGAATGTAAATGAAGAGACAATTTAAATATTTATATATACCGATAAATATTTTGTTCTTTTATAGGTACTTATTTTTTAATGGGAATTTTTTTTTTAAAAAGTACATTCGAGATCTCCACTTTCCACTCTCGTCTCGAGCAAATCTCGAGGGCATTACTCTCGTCTCGTCTCGAATTATCGAGACGAGAATAAGGTGAATCTCGTCTCGAAAATTCGAGAAATTCGAGACGAGATCTCGAAAATGCAAGATCTCGCGGCATCACTAGAAATGTCTAATGGATATTTCGTGATATTTTCAAATTTGAAGCTATTTTTGGAATAATATTTTTTGAATTTAATATTTAGAAGGCATATAATTGCAACAGCTCTATTTTCAAAGGATACTAATTATAAAACAAGTATTCTTGGGCCTGATAGTTTAAATGCAATTACAGATGACTAAATTTTGAGGATGTTTAAATTACCCATTTAAGTAGAGTGCTAAATGCTAAACGTAGTGTAATCTTTGCGTCCGTAAATTCTGTAAAAATGAAAAAACCCGCTATATTTCAGAATGCATAAATAATTCGTCTCATTTTTGATGCAGATGCCACGAAAGTAAAGAATGTTTGGCATTCATATGTAAATGGCCGGCATTTTAATAATCTGACAGCTTTGTTAGTAAAATGGTAGGTGATTTGTTTGTCATAACAAGAACTACATTCACTTTGTTCATTTACATTCATGTATATGGATGTGTGTTTATTAATTACTTTTTTATTTTGCATTCCTAGAGAAGTTGACTCGGATTAAGATTAGTTGAGAATGAGAACTAGCACCTGCATAATAAATACACAAGTAAAAAGGAGAGTGACTGTGACTACCGTGGAAATCAGTAATTTGCAACTGACTTCTTATACAGACTTTGTAACTGACAAGTCATCACTATGTTTCAAGATAATTGTATAACCTACTATGTAACAAAAGTTTTTAGAAAAAAATTTACATTCCAAATTTTATTACTTCGTAAGGTTTAATCTAGTTGTCACTGGATATAATAAAAACAAAATAGTTGTTTATAATATCATGTTAAAAAAATCTGATGTGGCCAGCACATTACCTTCCGTCAATTCTATGTATTTTGTACAAATTTCATACAGAAAGTTCCTTTGCTAAATATTATATTTCTTGTACTTTACCTTCCGGCAGTTGCATGTATTTTATGCAAATTCCATACTGAAAATTATTATTTTGTGACGTTTTCTATATACAGTGTAATGTATCTGCAGAAATAAAAGATTTATTATTATTATTATTTCTTGTAAATTACCTTAAAGCAGTTGTATGTATTTTATACCAATTACATACAGAAAGCAAAAGATCCTATATTTCCAGTAATATTATAAGACACACACTATGTCAATTTCACTTGACACTGACATCTTTCAATAAAAATTTTCTTAATATAGTAGCTGTTTTCATAGCTATGGCTACTTTATGAAATTTAATTTCTTTATAATTTTTTAACTCTATATCCATTTAATATTAAGTATAAAATGCAGTCAAATCGTATAAAGAATAAAATATTCTTTAATATTTATAATAACATTAAATGTGAAAAAATGACATTTAACATAGTTTTTTCAAGAAAAACTGTTAAAATCTTCACATGAGGGTACTTCCGGTTGTCCAATTCTAACCAAAATCTAATCAGCTCTTCACATGGATGTAACGAAGAGAAATACGAAAGAATTATAATTTTTAGAATTGTAGTATGGCAGTTATCGTAGACGAAAATTTTGTTACACACACACACACACACACACACACACACACACACACACATACATACAGACATCATCGTAAAAATAGTAAAATCGTATTCTAGGGACCCTAAAACGTGCTTATTCATCAAAAACTCACCACCGAATTTTTTGACCAAAGACAATACCTTCCTTACCTAAAGGTGACGGAAGGTAATTACCAGAAAAAGTTTTGAAGGATGTTATACAAACTTGAATTACGCAAATCTATCTAAAGTTTAGTTGACTAGCCGAAACGTGAAATTGTTAATGTTTTGGGTGATCAAAATATTGGACACACGACTATTTACCGAGCTATACGGGAATGTAAAGAAAGTGTAGTATGTATTATTTAACCAAAAAGGCCTCCAAATCGAATCAACAGACTCATTTAAAGTGCTCAAGACAAAGTCAGAACATCATGGCGCAAATTAACGATTTAAAATTTTAAAGATGATTGTAAACAGAACAGTGGTCAGAAATGATTTAAAAGTAAACAATTTATAGAAAACAGAGAGAAAGAAATAAATGTTTCTCAGACGCAACTGATTTAAGAGTTTTTGGTACTACTTAAAGCCGGTATCCCACTGTAAAAAAATTTATAAAAATTTTTATATTTTTTTTTATAAAAACGTTCCATGAAAAGTACTGCATCCCACTGTAAAAAATTTTTACGGAGTGTTGCATAACTCATGAATGAGAATTGGCGCCAAAGATACTACTAAACTTCATTTTGTGGACGTTGTTCTGCAGAGGTAATTGCGTTTTGTAATTTCATTATGAATAACGTCAATTCAAATAAAAAATTGTTAGCTGCAATAATTGGTGTAATGGGTTATAGTTATACAAAAAATAAAAAAATCAGAACATCGCTGGTGGACTAGTCTATGGCTGGAGAAAAGAAATAAAAATCGCAGTGTTTTAGTTATCGCACACAACGAATTACGAATAGAAGATGAAATAAATTACAGAAACTTTCTTCGATTGAAAGACCATTTCTTAAAAATCATGGACATAGTTCGAAATTAAAGTGAGAAACGTGACACTCAGCTAAGGCAGTGTATTTCGGCACATGAAAGATGGGCATTATTCTATCTAGTGTACACATAAATTTTGAAAAATTAATCCTTTTATCGTCACTACTTAAGGGTACGACGCGAGTATATGGGTGAATAAAGTCCATCTTAAAATGCTTGAACGAGGCGGATTTGTATGGGCTTCTCATTTACTTCATATTTTATTTTTGCAAATTTGTATAGGTAATTCAAAATACACTTTCTATAAATTATAGATCAAGATATTTATGCTAATACTACGTAAAATTATTGGTTAAAAAACTATGTTGGTTACGATTAATGAGTATTCTAATAGGATTCGGACGGAAACTTAAAAGGAGAAAAAAGAAATGCAAAGAATAACGTATGTAAATATTAATTAACTTTAATACTTATTTTTACCTCTCGCTAAGAAAGGTATTGTATTCATGCTAAAAATCGCATATCCAGATTTTAGTGAATAAGCACGTTTTAAGGTCCCTAGAATCCGATTATAACATTTTTACGATGATGTCCGTATGTGTGTGTGTGTGTGGATGTGTGTGTGTGTGGATGTTGGATTCACCATAACTCAAATACTATATGACTTAAGACATTTTTAACTACGGATTCCTCAATCTAACAATAATGGGAAGAGTCGAGTCAGTTTTGGTAACAATTGGACAACCGGAAGTAGTAGTTACAAGAAAAAAATCATCTAAATATTATTTACCAAAAATTTATGTAAATACTTATATTAAAGAACGTTAAATTCTTTATTCGATAAATATAAATTCATTATTATATCTTCTATACATTTAGAGATAAAGAAAGGCACATAAAATAATTTGATGTAAAAAATCTCAGATCAAACTACTACAAGGCAAGAAATTCAAATGTTTGTAAATGACACATAAATGTCACTGTCAAAAATATTTGTATGCCTCTGTCAAAAATATTTGAGCATTATTATGAAGCTTATGAAAATAAAAAAAAGTCAACAACGCAAAAGAATATACGTAAAAAAGAATATAAAAGGAATTTGCGAAAAAATGACGAATATAAAGAAAAAGAAAAGGAAAGTAGAAAAAGAAAATTTCAGGATAAAGAAAATGTATGTATTGTACATAATTTATATTAAAATAATTATTTTGTAGTGAGACATAAATATATGTATTTGTATTTAAAAATATTTTTCGCTTTATGCGTACAACCAGGTAAAATATCTGGCGAGAGGTTATGTGTTGGCCACATCAGATTTTTTGATGTTGTATTATATGATAATAACATTTGGCAGTTGAAAATCGCACTTTGCCTGGCGTATTTATTATAATATTCAGGCGATTTTGTGTGGTATAAAACTTCTTCATTTCTTTACAAATCAATTAAAACGCTGTCTGTTCAGGCAACCACACTACACATTTTGATTATTATGCTTCATATTATTTCCAATTTCAATATAAAAAAACGCTCTATTAGATGACGTGGTCTAACTTTTTCCGAAAAGTTTTGTTAAATACGTTATATTAGCGTTTTATAAAAAATTCATAAATTTATTATAACATGTGATTGAATTCTCCCATTTCTGGGTTAAAATTTGATTGTTCCATTTTTATCAATTTGTAACTCTAGGTATTGAAAGTATTTCTATTCCAATTCGTGAATGCTATGCCGTCCCATCAATTAATTTTCTGTCAGGACAAAGATAATATAATTTCCTTTCATGCTTTTCCTCTTTGACAAGTTTCTGATGATATTCGGTTGTATAAACAGTCACGACACATATTGTTAAATCGATACAATAAAATAAAAGACCTTTTAACTCGGACAAAAAGAATTATCAAATGTACTATGTAGTTACGTTTTTATAAAACGAAACGTCAGCTGCTACGAATTATGATGTAAAAAATCTACGTAAACTGCAAATTCAGCACTTGACAAATGGTTGTAAAAGACTGTTATTTCAACGTATAAAGTGTGGAAAACACCATATGGTAATAGCAGAGGAGATACCACATTCGACTTGACTGCAATTTTGTACCGACCGCAAAGTCGTAAAATCACTAACACAATGAGATTCCCACAAATAGAGAAAAAATTCTATTGTCGCATCGTTCCCTGATAGATTAAATCAATAATTCTCAATCCATTCAACAGGAAACAGAGAGCTGCCAATGACTACGTTTGTCTCGACGTTTGAAGCCGCTTGAATTTAGTAAATCCCTTTTCGAAATAAACGATCGAGATTAATACTTCAAGTCAAGCCTATAAAGTAACAGACTTGGACTTATGAAGCGGCTTGACTTTTGTCAAAATAGTGAAGCTTCAATAATGGAACTACGCATGCGCACATCCGCAATCTGTTGGAGTGTCAATAAATTCATATCATTTGTTGGTTATTTGTATTTTGCATCATTTTATAAAAGTCACGACATAAAACTTTATAAAAATGTCCAAAAGCGAAATATTTGGAGACAAATATTTTTTAATGTTTTTGAAAGAGATGACAAATATCATCTTAAAATTTTTTAGATTTTGAGGTTACATATCCAGCATGATATTAGATCATATACCACTCCCTGTCTGTCTGCATAATCTAGTATTTAATTATCTTTTTTAGTCGATACGTATTTAAAAAAGATTGAAAATAACTCAAACCTAATTTTAATCCGCTGAGATAAACCAATAGGATTTTTCAAGTCATACTTGAAGCCGCCTGAATTGTCGAGATGAACGTAATCATTATGTTTATGTACTAATTTGTAGAAACTTGCAAATAACCTTAACTAATAAAATTGTCTATGCCTATAAACAGACAATGGCAAATTCTTCTGCGGTTTCATATTTTTACCATTTGTGGTTCTTATATACCTACACCATTCTTCACGTAAGAATGGCATTGGCATTTATAGGTATTTCAATTTGCTGTATAATCTTTGCTGGAAGCTATCTTTTTCTTTCTTCATGAAAAAACGCACATGCAGACATGACCATTATTTTTGCCTATTTCGATAGTTGTTTTTACTGATAAATCACGTAAATTAACACGAATCACAAAAATGACGAAATACACGCCAACTATGTTGACAATTCCAAATTATTTCCTGAACAGAGTTACGACATATGTTGCCGTATGCACACGTTTTATAACGTGTGGCAAAAAGAAACTAGAAATAATTAAATAATTCGCCATTTAAATATTGGGCCAGCAAAATTTTTGTATTTGTCAGCAATGAAAAAAAAAAAATCTAGCTAAATATGTGGTTAGGTTTGGTTAGAGATTGTATTTGCTGGCAGAAAGCATTTTAGAGCTGACCAAAACCTTAATATTATGCTGACCGTTTAAATGAGGGTAAAAGAAGCTACTTCAAATACGTGTATGTCGTGAGATCGTACTATTTTTTGCGCAATGCCATTCATGTAAAAATAATAATGTACAATTTTTGTAGTTCTACAGATGTTATACACCATACCCAATTTCGAACGTTGTCCGACAAATTTACTCAACTAGTTTTGAACACCTAAAAATACCCTTCTCCCTCCGAATATGTATACACCGTATATATTCCATGCTTTCAATACTGGGTCTCGATTTTGTAACTTTAAATTCTGTCTGATTCCAAATTCTGTCAGAACTGGGTTTTCCCCAGAACGAATTCTACTCCTCCAGACCAGTAGAATTTGAAATCTATCCGGAGAAAGAATTAGGGAAATCTCAATTCTGTCAGATTTTAAATTCTACTGGTCTGGAGCAGAAGAATTCGTAATGGGGAAAAGCCAATTCTGACAGAATTTGAAATCAGACAGAATATACAGTTACAAAATCGGGACCCTGTTTTCTACTGAAACGTTTAGAAAGAAATATAATGCTACTGTTTTTATTCTTTGTTGGATTTTGCAATCTGCTAATAATTATTTATTGTACAGGCGTACAACTGAATAGACATATTTTATTAACAAGCCATTTAACGCAAATTTTGTTGGTTGCTTTGTTTTTATTTTAGTATCGAGAATTCCGTAGATATAAAGTGCCTCTTTCTAAGTATCAGCTCAAAATCTTATCACCTTTGGTAAAATTAAGAGTTTTTCAATATCTGCAGAGATCTGAATACAAAAAAATGAATGGAGGAGTGAAGCAGCATTATACTTTTTCTTGTCAAAAGAGAGCATTGGACCAAAAATTATTCATGAAAGGATGTTTGGCATATTATTATTATTTTTCAATGCTATTTCGGATGACCCAAAGAGTACAAAATCTGTGAAAGCAAGAACGAAGGGAAATATATGTAAAAGGTTGAAGTTTAGGTTTTGACAGAATTGATTGTAAATGAACTACTTTACGAACTCTCCCGTTGTTGATATGTTCCCAAATACATCAGAAAGTTGTCAAAGGAAGGAAATTATATTATCTTTGTCTTGACAGTGAATTAATTGATGGGAAGGAATCGCGTTCACGAATATTCGGTTGGTGAGCGTGTGCGCGTGTGGAACACTTTGACAAGTAGCTCGGTTGCTCGCATGCCTGATAGCTGATCCGGCCCCGATAACTTCGGCCCGACCAACACGATACCCTACCTGCCTGCACAGCCTTGCAGCCTGCAGCTAATCATTACCGCCCAGGAATTTCGCCAATACCCAACGAATTACCCAAAACTGCAAACCGCAGGGCACTGTAGTATCCATGCAAGTTGGACTTGCGCAGAAGGCAACTATGTTTTTTTTATTATTATTCTACATTTATTAACAGGTTGTCTCACAAACATTCAGCCACATTTTAACAAAATAAATAAATAAATGTACAGTCAGTTAACTTAGACAGAAGTTGTTCTATTAGAAGGTCATTGTAGCGGTGAAGTGTATATAAAAAATCTGATATGGCCAGCACATTACCTTCCGTCAGTTCCATGTCTTTTGTACAAATTCCATACAAACAGTTTCTTGCGAAGGGTTCTATATTTCCAGTACATTACGTACCCTCAGTTCTATATATTTTGTACAATTCCATACAGAAGTTTCTTGAGCGCAAAGCTTAGTGTAGATGGCAGCATATGGATATTCTCCTAAGTACGTATTACAATGTACAGACTTTTGTAAGACTACACAGATATTATTGTGTGTAATCGTGACTTTTCATGGTTGTGGCACATTATATAAACACAAAATGTAGAATAATATAAAATAGGTGCAATAAAACAAACGTTTTTAACTAATACGTGGTCTAAATTTATTATTTTTATTTTAATTAAGTTATGTGTGACGCTCGTTTGACGTTTCAAAGTCTTTTGAAGGTTAAAGTAACTAGCCCAGTAGCGAATTTATCGGGAGAAATATTGTGCTAAGGCTCTCATTGATTCTATATTTGGAGTAAAATTATAACACAAACATACTACGTCAATTACACTTGACATTAAGTCTGTTCGTTTCGCTACTTTGCGTCTACGGTTTACTGTCGCCTCTATACAAAGTATAGATGGGCGCGGCTGTAAACCGTAGACGCAAGGGTGCGAAACGAACAAACCTAATGACATGTGTCTATCAGAATTTTTTAAATTATATTAGCTGTTTCCAGTGTTATTGCATAGTTACTTTATGAAATTTAATTTCTTTATAATTTATAACTCAATATCCATTGAATATGAAGTATAAAATGTAATCAAATTGTATGGAGAATGCAATATTCTTTAATATTTATAATAACATTAAATGTGAAAAAATGATATTTAACAGCGTTTTTTCAAGTAAACTGTTAAAATCTTCAAATGAGGGTACTCCCAGTCGACCATTTATAACCAAAATCTAATCAGCTCTTCTTATGGATGTAACGAAGAGGAATACGAAAGAATTTTAATTTTTAGAATTGTAGTGTTGGAGTTATCTACGGAGAAAAAATCGTCACACACACATTCACACAGTCATACAGACATCATTGCAAAAATAGTAAAATCGTATTCTAGGGTCTATAAAACGTGCTTATTCATTAAAAACTCACCATCAAATTTTTTGACCAAAAACAATACCGTCCTTACCTAAAGGTATGACGGAAGGTAAAAAATTGTCTCAATAGATATAGGCGAAAATACAAATAACAGTTTTATATTTTTGAAAATTAGTTCCAAGTATGAAATAACCCTTGATTTTAGTTTCCACTTCTCTAGGGTGGGCCAGGTTTTTAAGCTGTGGAATGGCGATCCACAAATTGTCACTCTCGGATTTCGAGTTATGATGCCAATGTTACAAATTTTATAAAGAGCAAATAACCTAACGCTCAAAACTACGCCCGAAAAACGAGCTGTCATTTTTGTTCTTCATGCTTTTCAATTTGCAAGCCAAAAATTTCAAATGTTGAGAGAAACAGGAATAAGAATTGTGCATTTCCGACATTGCCTTTTTTATCCAATATAATCCATAAATTATTGACAAAAAAAGCTAGTAAATTACTTCCTACTCACCCTTAAATAGTCATATTGACGTTCTCAAATTTTAGCCAATAATTAGAGAATCAAATCTCATTTTTGTCTAAAATTGACATTAGTTTTTTCTGCTTTGTCACAGAAATGTATTGACTCTGTATATCTAAAAGTAAAAAGTGTTAGAAGGTTAAATTTTATTCGGAATATTTCATAAGAAAGGAGTAAAAATAAGTTGATATCGTAAAATCTTTTCGCATATTTATAAAATTATACGGTATTTGCAACAATGTAGTATGTTGATGCACTTTATTCAGTATTCATAAATAAATTGAAAAATGCTAAATATTTTAATGAAAGACTACCCACAATAATTTTATATAAAATTACTTTTATTAATAACAGTTCGAAAAAAAAATTCCTCGTTATTTTTTCTCGCGGTTGTTTTTTCTTTCCGCGATGTTGCCAAATATCTCTGCGCGGATGTTGGGCGTGTTACATTCCTGTGTTTTGCATGCGTGCGTGTATTGCAACTATGTAGCGTTCAACTGTTTATTAGCGGGCTACAGGCTAATGGGGCTCCGCCGGATGCGGAGTCCATGGACAACTAGATTGACCAGAATGAAGAACTTGTATGAGTTCGTTTGTTTCTTCCTCATCTTCACTTATTACCAAGGAATGCTAGACTTAATTCCGATATGTTTTTAGTGGTTTTTTTGATAGATTTAAGGTCTGCTTATTAATGACTCAGTTAAGTTTTTGGTAAATTTGTTTGCTATGTTTTCGTCTTTTAAATAAATTTGTCAGGATTTTAACAGTAGATGAATTAAACGGCTCTTTAGTACATCAAAATTTCAAGCTTAGCTTGATTGGAGTTGGCTGAAAGCAAAGCTTGCCTTGGTCTTAAAATCTCAAGATTTTAAAGCTTTTTCAAGCCTTTCAGGCTTTGTAAATAATCCTACGGCCCTATTACGATTACCAGCTTTTCGCAACACATCCGGTTATATTGTGTCTGACGGACACATGTGTTAATGCCTTATCACACTACAATCATATCTCTTGACTCTTTTTTCTGACTGTAACAACCGTTTTCTCTGACTTTTAGTGGATTTTCATACTTGAAGTTGGTTATGATATGGTTTCTTGAATGACAATATATTTCTGATTCGTTTGACATATTAAATTTTTTCAAGTAAAATGAATGTAAACGATAGAAAAGTAATGCAATTGTGGGCAAACATAATAATTTTATGCGCATCAAACAAAAAATGTCAACTTCTGACATTTCTGCAGTTATAATCCTGTATTTCAGAAGCAGTTGCACATGCGCAGTAGAGAAGTTAGCGATATATAGTCAGAGGAAATGAAACCGATTCAATTTCATCTGACAACAGGATCCATGACTACCTTGTAGCTATCACACACTGGAGTAAATCAGCGATATGAACCGAAGTCATGGATAATGCGTGACAAGTCAGAAATACTACTTCTAGTGTGATAAGACCTTTATTTGTACTGTATTAAACCACATAAATTAGGGAAAGTATAAATAATAAAAAATCCTATTCCTTTACCAACGAAAATATATTTATTATTAAAAAAATATTGCGTAAAAAACGTATTTTTAGAATTTACAAAAATTCGGTGCGGTACGTAGAACACAGGCAGAGACACTAATACCATTAAAGGTGCATTCACAAATGAAAATTAGGTTTAGATTTATAGTTTGTACTTTAGATTTAAAGACTTTGGCCGCATATTATGTAATGACTTCATTCGCACTTCAGAATTTAAATAAATTAAATATAAATATATCATCACGGCATATTACCCATTGCTGGGTGTGCCAATCCGCTTTGTATGCAGATAACGGTAATGATGATGACATATATGTACCGTGCGGGCGTTTACCAGGCGTCACCTCACGGGCACTCATTGCTGGCGTGCAGAGTGCACCACAGGGGTCAATTTTGTGCCATTTACAATTGGAAATATTTGGCGTCGGTCGGGATCGAACCCGGTTCCCCAGATTCGCGACCAGGGTCTCTAAATCCAAGTCATAAAGCTAAACATTGCAAGGTCCAAACTTTAGGTTTATGATTTAGTTTGACGTCACAAACTTCATCATCAATGAGAACGAGTCTGAAATGATATAGATATATACACCCATCTTTATTTAGTATCCACTTGGTGGATTCGGCTTTTTAAACAAATGCGAGAAGAACATGGAGACTATCATAACTTAATTGCTGACATATAACCAATAATGCCAAGCGAATGACAGTTTCACGGCGCAGAGGTGTCTTGTTGAGTACTGCTCTACCGATATTTTAATGTTGTTTTTGAAGCATTTACACATATGTCTGTACATATCAAAACTAATTTTCAGGAAATTTAAACTTACATTTATGAATGACTTACTTAAACATAAACAAAAACTATAAACCTAATTTTCATTTGTGAATGCCACCTTAAGTCCTTGTAGACGCTTGCAGATTTATATAGGTGTCTGTTAGACACAAGTTAGCCGTCTAAGCTATATTACATTTTTAAATTGCTTAAAATTATACCTTTTCAACAAAAACGGTTTATCTTTCCAAAAATTATTTATAATACCTTAATTTAGAAAGTCGATGATGGAAAGGTCCTAAACTTTAGCATTTATTAAATTTTCATGCTTTTATATCCAAATGTGTCCGACGGACACAGCAAATCGAACTAAGGTTAACCGACCATAAGTCTGACTATCGAGACATCGGATTGTTCTAAAATATAAAGGAACAATAAAGCATGCCATGAAAATAAAACAAATTTGTTTTGATTTATTTTATAAGTTTTTAAACTATGTGATGTTAGTACTCATAAAAATCCTGCGCCCCAATAAATCCAAAGTTTAATCGCTCCCTGATCGCCGTTTTCAAAATGGTCTCCGTATCAAATATCCAAGGGCTTACTGCTCTCTCCAACGTAGGAGAGGAGAGGGGGACTATCACTCTCCTAGCAGGGCCAAGGTTAGCTAATTGACATCTCCCCCCTCCGTTTCATCAGCTTGTGTGCGTGTGCGTGCCAGCGCGGTGACGTCATTGCCAGTATGGCTGCTGCCCACACGTGTGTTGCAGCAAATAGTATCACTGAGTTTTGGCGCGAAAACCGGCGAGGTTAACCGCAGGAATGGGTTAGTGTATGAACACGTTTCCTGTGCAGATTGCTTAAGATAATAACTTTCTAAAAGGAAAAAGATTGTGAGACATAAATAAATATAACAATGATTTTCTCGTAATTTTTAATGATGTAATTTTTTTCTTGAAATGAATTGAAAGAATAATTATTACTTATTACGTTATGTAACAGTTATTTATATACATTTAAAAATACTAAATAATTTAATCAAAATTTTGAAAAAAAAATGATAAATATATCTGCACTATTTATTTTCATATTTTTGTTTTTAGATGATGTAATATTGTGTTTCAAAAATCACTATACGAGATATATATTTAGACTTTGATTTTGGAAAACGGTTACAACAAACATCAAACCTAAACAGTATTCGATGTAAAATTACATCAGGCAGAATTTTTTGCAACATTTGTTATACATATCATTATATTTATTTATGTCCAGCTTTGACAAACGATTATAACTTTACATATCTATATTGTAATACATATAATACATTTATCAAGATTTGTATGAAACTTTAATAATTTATGCTATCAGCATGTGTTCGTATATTTTTGAATGATGCAATTTTGTGTTCGTTTGACTATTAGAAAATAATATATTATTAGTTTTTTAAAACATATGAACGCCAGTATCGAAAATAAAACAACTAAACACGAAAGAACGTAATTATTTATTTGGGTTTATACATACCGTTTTAGAAAATAATATCATAACTGTGGGCGGAATGACTGGTGATAATAGTTCGACCGGTATTTTAAGGGTTATCTTCTAGTATGTTATGACTAGCGAATGAAAGTTGACGTTTAAATTATTTTATAGATGTGGTTTCTTTTGAAACCTCAGAGAAGAATAGAATTGTACGAAATGTTCAGGTACGAAATTTTTGCATGAAACCATGTAAATACTGGACTAGGAAAGCGCAGAAATACATTATCATGTCTGGTTGAAAATAGATAACCGATTAGGATAACCGAAAATCAAAACAGGGATGCCTTTAAAATATTTTAAACATTTTTTGTTTATGTTGATTATAACAAAATATTTTGATCTTTAAACTATTTAGGGCCGGTCTTTTCATCTTCGGATAAAGTGCTGGATAACTTATCTGTCGGATAAATTAACATTATCGCATCAAAAAATGACATTCAATATAATTTACCTTATTTATACTCTTAATTCGATGCGATATTTTAATATTTATCTGATGGATAGTTATCCCGGAGATGGAAATACCGGCCCTTAGTTTGGCAATTCTATGAAATGGAATTATTTTTAATTTCATCTAACAGTAACTCCGACTCGAGGGTTGCTTACACCTGAGACGAACGAACTAGAATTTGCGGTATTAAATTTTTTAAATTCATCCCTGAATCCTGTTGCTAAGGCCATTTTAAATGCCTCCTGGTATTGAGTACAATTCTAATCTTCTTTAACGGAATATATAAGGGTCAGTTTCCTTTCAAATCAAATATAGTCGTACTATACAGATTTAGCCTCTACCGAGACCCTTTACTTTTGACTCCAAAATATCGAGAAAAAATAATAAATTAAATGTATTTTATAGCAACATAAACAAAATAATAACAATATAAAACTTAATATTTTAAATATTACGAGGTAAAGTAATACACAATTTACTTGCAAAACACATTTATTTATAATTTTTCAAGGCATTCCTGTCCACAATCAATACATTTTTGCATCCGTGAAAACCAGTCTCCAAAGCATTTTCTCCAATCTTCCCGCGTTAGTTTCTATATTTCATTTTTAAATGCGTCAACAGCTTCCTCGGCCGATGTAAAACGTAAACCCCGTATACTATACGGCGAGTGACCCATTATTTCAATGTTTTGAGCATTCAAATAATCAGTCGTTCGAGCAGCAGTGTGCGACCGAACGTTGTCTTGATGCAAGATAATCCTTCCTCGTTGAGGTTTTTTGGAGAACTTGAGGCAAACAAACGGTAGTGTACCATTCAACATTAACAGTACGACGATCCTCCTGTGATACAGTGCAAACATGTCCAATAATTAAAAAAAAATGTGGCGACCATCTTTTTGTTTCGGCTTTTTTCACGAATAACTTTTGTTGGAGCCGACTCATTCTCAAAGACCCAAACTGCGGACTGTTGCTTTTTTTTTCGAGATCATAGCAGTATATCTATGTTTCGTCACCTCTAATGATGTTGTACCACTAAATGAGACGATCCGTTGTCAAAGATCTGCACCATCTCAAATGGTTGTCTTTTTGACTAGAGTCAAATTGTGAACGAGAACAAAGCTTACGTACCATTAAATATTGGGCAAAAATGGTTTCAATTGCTTTCACACCAATTTTTAAAGTTGCTTTGATATTCCTGACAGTAATATGCCGGTCCTCTTTAATCATGTTCTGAATAAGGCCAATATTCTTTTCGGTAACTGCCGTTTTTGGCTTAGGAGCTCGAAAACTGTCATTTTCCCACCACTTTATGGTATCTAAGGAACACGACTTGTCACCAAACACTCGATGGATTTCCTCAAAATATTCTTGATGGCTTAATCCACGCTTGAAATTGTAAAAAATCGCAGCTCATTAATGGTCTTTGCTCAATTCAATGTTTTTCTGGGGAAAGGATTACTTAAAAATTATGTATTTAAACAACATTCAATTATATTTAATAACCGTCACTATAATTAACCTCGTAAACAACTAATAACTAGATTAAAATGTCAAACAAAATTTGTTTCAAAGTATCGTAGCCTGCTAGATAGGCTCAGTGGAAAGAGATCAGCTCTCGTATTAATATTTTAGGGGGACGGAAATTAAACGGACAATAATGGCTATTGACCTGAGGCGTTATTGTCCTTATAACACTCTTGATACGTTAATTACTATAACGTATACGACCTAAGCTAGGATTTTTTATTTTGACAAATTACCTATTTTGGGAGCAGTTAAAAACCACAAATTTCTTATCTGAATTTTCTACCCATACTCTCATTTGGCTTTTAGTCCTCGTGTCGCAATCAGGGGAAAGGGGTACCCCAACCGTCGCTTATTTGCATATGCAACACATGCCACTAAATTTATAAACATATGCCGTTAGCTTCACTAATCTTATCAGCAACGTGGAGACCTGGAAATTTTATAAACATTACTGTGTTTATACACTCGAATTTATAATAACTTTCTTCGCGCTAGCTTATGATAAGTCGCTGGTAAACATGTATAGTAATGATTGTAACTTCTTTGTAGGTTATTCAATTGAGGATGGGAAGTCGATGTGTGAACGTCCGCTTCTGCGAGCACGCATGTTGGTGATAGTGCCTGCGCTTTTGCCACATGTCGCGAAGAGAGGAGGCTTCGCGCCAGTTGCCAGTTGCTTCACAGTTCACAGATCTCTTCTCAACGTGGCCGAACGAAGATCTACAAGGTGCATGTGTTTCTTCTTGTAATACGGTATAGTGCTTCGAAGATCTTTGAGGATATTTTACACAAGAGTGAGTACGAAATTTTAGTTTATTTTACGGTAATTTGTTACAAAAATCACGTGTGTGATTTAAATTTTTTGGGCAGTGATATTAATATGAAGCTGGTATTAGACAGCACTAAAAAGTAAGCAACATATTTACTTGGTATAATTAGAAAATATTTTAAGTAACTTAATTTTTTAAATATTTATAAAACTTAAATAATACTGACAACAGTTACAGTCATAGTATATTATTTTGCAAATTCTTACGTATTCACTAATATTTTGTACAAATAATATGCATTTAATTCTTATTATTTTAATTAATAATTGTTAAATTTATTTATATTGCACGTTGTCCAAAGCAATATATTTTTCTTAAATGTTTCGAAATGTAAAATTTTATCTTACACTGGAAAAACTCCAATAGTTTTCAATTACATGGCTAATAATGCTACTCTTAAACGTGTATCCAGTACTACAGACTTAGGAATAATTTTTGACGAAAAGTTAACTTTCAATCCTCACATTCAGTATTTAATGAGTTCCTCGTATAAAGTACTAGGTTTTATAAAGCGCAATACACAATCTTTTACAAACTTGCATGCTATAAAAGTGCCTTTTTTCACCTTAGTACGAACCAAACTCGAATATTGCTGTATTATATGGCATCCATATTATGAGAAATTCAAAAATCTTATTGAAACAATTCAAAAAAAAAATTCGTTAAATACCTGTATTTCAAACAAAATCACACTTACTGTTTACCAAATTTTTCATACGATGACTGATTTGATATTTATATTATTTTTCATTAGGTTTGTAATCATTTTATCATTTCCAACCAAAAAGTACTGAAGGGAATAAATGATCAAATCACAATTGAGAAATGACTAAATAAAAATTAAATTATCAAATTTATTATGCATTTCTGAGTGTGGCATTAAAGTTTTTATTAAATGTTTATTAGGCAATCCAATATGACGTCATAAGTGGAGGGCAGGTGTGATTTTAACCTTACTTTTGAATATTTTTAAAAATTATTTAATTATATATTTTATTAATACCATATAAATCGAGATATTTTGATACAAATTATTCATAAAATTAAACCAAATTTTTTTCCATGGCTCCATCATTGAACAAAATATGTAAGCAATTTATTTCTGACAGCTGCCCTCCACTAAATTCATTTGTTATGGATTGGTCTATAGACACGTGTTAGGTTAGATTCAGTTCGATTTTTTTAGGTTAGGTTAGTTTACTTTTGTTTAGAACTACTTGAAGAACGCGCTATTTTGTAAAAATCATTTTTTATCTTACTGCTTTTCAATAAATATTTCAGAAACATGGGCTGCGAAAAAATTACCGGCTCCTCGTTCGGGATTAAAATAAATAAAAATAAATATATCCATCACGGCATATTACCCATTGCTGGGTGTGCCAATCTGCTTTGTACGCAAATATCGGTAATGATGATGACATATTTGTACCGTGCGGGGGTTTACCAGGCGTCACCTCACGGGCACTTGTTGCTGGCGTGGAGAGTGCACCACGGGTCAATTTTGTGCCATTTAAAATTCGAAATATTTGACATCGGTCGGGGTCGAACCCAGTTCCCCAGATTCGCGACCAGACACTCAGGTACGCGGCCACGGGTTTAAATACAGCATTTAAGACAATCGTCAATTATACGAGGGTCACGCTAGAATTATTGCCAATAAAGCATATTTTATTTTAACTATGTTCAAAATAATTCCATTTAATAATAATACACTTCGCCATTCTTTCCTCACACTTCTTAGAAACTTCCAACCAACCTTCTTTTGGAAAGTTTTCAAAATTGTTGCTCATTGCCAAATGAGGTGGTCTATTAGTTTTTTTTTTATCAAAAACAAAAAATTGCTGTTTGATTAATTCCATATTTTTAGTCAATCATAGGAATATTATTAACTAAATTGTAACTAACTTAAACTTTCCCAACTACAAAATAACATATAAATCACTTTGTAAAATGATTTTTTGTACCTCCGTCCATTTTGACTAGTATTACAAAACTCAAAAACGTCCAGAAATGCACTGTTGCTGACCGAGGCCGGCAAAAGGAGTTGACATTACTGTTCTAGTGATATGTCAATTTAAGATTATTTTCAACACAAGAATTAGCAAAATGTTTACAAATTTTGGGGCTAAATCTTTAATTGTTGTAACTTAAATAACTAAATTTTGTCATAAAAATAATAATATGCTGTCATTACTGACATCTCTTATAGATTAATTATAAGTTCCAACTTTAGGACTAGTTTCTTTTGTAACTACAACTAACTTCAAGTGATACAATTGAGTTTCCGCCATCTGTCATTAAAAATATGCGAAAGTATATAAACCCCTATTTTGTAAGGAAGTTGTTAAGTCTTAGCAACGTTGCTAATGTTTGTATGTTATATTTTCAATAGATATAAAATAATTACGCATTTTAAGCTCAATTGTAAGTAATTATAATTAAACTTGCAATGCAAAACCGATAAAAATATATGTTCATTTTTTAGGTTATGTAACATAGAATAAAGTTTAGAGAAATATACGAAGAATTTATGGAGAAGTCGGTACAAAAAATCTTGTGTATCACACGCCCAGAAACTGTTTTGCGAGATCTCGTATTTGCCAAAATAAACTCTCGCAAATGTTCAGTTTCATTGAGCTTTTTTTTAGTTTTGTTGGACATTTTTGGGATTTTTTGGGCATTATTAGGTATTTATTATTATGAACTTAAATGCTAGCTTGCCTGTCATAATTACACAAGACTTAATACTTAAAATAAAATGTTTGATAATTTTAAAACAATAATTGTCGTTAAATAACAATTATTCCCAATTTTCGTTTCATTGCGAAAGTTGTATTGTTCATCAATTTATCTGTTGTGAAACTGATCTGCATTTGATGAAACTTTGGGAACCTCTGCCCCTAGGGATGAGTGCAGGCTGTATTCGTGCATACATTATCGCCCCCTATGTGCCCTGTCAACCGTCACAGCAAATAATGGCGACTAGTACCACCTCCAGTAAAGGTCGCTAGGTCCCTTTATCAACGATTAAATTCGAACCGCGTAATTCAATACGTCGGCCATTTTATCACGCCACTTCTCATTTTATTTCCTTATTTTGTGTTTTCCTTTTTAGGGAGTTATTTTTTTCTGGAATGAGTAATTTTGTATCTCTCTGCTGTTGTTATCTTGAAGGTTATCACCGGTTTTTACTTAAGTGAATTTCTTTGTTAAACATTATGTATCTACTAACACTGTGTACAAAAGTGCAAATGTGTGTTATCCCAGTAATTAGTTAGCAACAAATACTAGTAGCAAAGGTTATACCAAGTTTGGGACTTTAGAGTGTGTTGTACCGATAAAACGAATTAACAGTTAAATTTAGCTGGTTTTATATTGTACAAACAGTTGTACTTTAATGCGAAATATCGGTAAATCTCAACGGAATCAGTTGGTTGTTGACATTAATATTTATTGAAATATTGACCTTTCCTAACTTCAAATGTATCGTAGTTAAAAATAAAATAATATGAAAATTTCTGGTTGTGTACTTATATTAGCTTATTTCGGTAATGATGTTTGTACCGTTGATGGCGTTTATCAAGCGTCAGCGCACGGCCTATGAAAGCTGTCGTGGAGAGCATAACCCAGAAGTCATTGTTGTGCTTTTTTGAAAATTGGATATAATTTTCAAAAATCTGGTGTGGTCAACACAATACCTCGCGCCATTTACAGCACGAGTCACAAAAAAGATTAAGTAAATCCTTATTTTTGGATTAGCGAATTTTACTCTAATTTTGACAGTTTTTTTTTTAATATGTCTAATCTAATCCAAGTAATTACCTTTTTTCTAAAATCCCCCAACAGGATTAAATCCCATTTACTGAGTGGGTTCACATTAACACACACCATGCCTTAGTGGGATTCGAACCCAAATCCCCGAGGGCACTCATGACATGAGGCGTTGCTCTAACCATTTAGCCACCGGAACTATAATAAAATGAAGATTAAATTTTAAATACCGGGATAGAATAGAATTCACATCCAAAAATGAGGACTAGCTTAAATATTTTTGTGAATCGTTAATTTTTATTAATCTAAATACATACCTACATATTTACTTATGGTGGAAACTTTATTGAATTCCGTTTCTATTGTTCTATTTACTTTTTCCTTTTTAAAACGTTACTAATATTATTTTGAAATGATAGTTCTTTAATAGTTATTATCTGTCAGTTACGTACATTTGAATAACTGCATTTTGTTTGTATAAAGCGTAGCACTGGGATTTAAATTATAGATAATTTTATAAATTTATCCGTAAAATATACAGAGAAAGCATTAATGCAAATCTATAGAAAATTTAATAACCTTTAATTTGTATAATAACATTAATCTCGAAAAAATAACATTTAAAGCTATTTTTCTAAGAAAAACTATTTTGATCTTCTAGTAACATGCCATATGAGTTAGAATGGAGGATCCACACACACATACACATATACATACACACAGTCATCATCGTGAAAATGTTAAAATTGGATTCTAGGGACCTTAAAACGTGCTCATTTACCAAAATCTCGATATACAATTTTTAGCACGATCCCTATACCTCCCTTACCAAGGATAGCGGGAGATAAAAAGGGCCGGTTTATCCAGTGCCTTTCTTAAAATTATTTATTACGATCTTAACAGTCACGAATTTATGTTGTAGTCAAATTTTAAGGCCTTATCACACTAGAAGTAGTATCTCTGATTTGTTATTCATTATCCATGACTTCGGTTCATATTGCTGACTTACGCCAGTGTGATAGCTACAAGGAAGTCATGGATCCTGATCCTATTGTCAGATGAAATGGAATCGGTGTCATTTCCTCTGACTATTTATCGCTGACTTCACTGTTGCGCATGCGCAACTGTCTCTGAAATACAGGATTGTGACTTTATGGAGTAAAATATAACTGCATAAACGTCAGAAGTTGACATTTTTTTGTTTGATGCGCATAAAATTGTTGTTTGTCCACAATTGCATTATTTTTCCATTATTTTCATTCATTTTGCTTGAAATAATTTGATATGTCAAACAAATTTTAAATATGTTGTCAATTTGTTAGAAAAGCAAGAATAAATTTGATGATGAAATAACGCAGCATGAGATAAAAATTGTATTTGTTTCAATAACATTTTTATTTTATTTTTTAATAGGACTGTTGCAAGAATTTTTATATGCTTTCTAAGTATTAAATTTAAAAAAATTGAAAATATCACCAAGTATCCATTAGATATTTTACAATTAATTTTTGGATAATATTTTGAAAAAGTCATGTGATCTGAAACAGAATGTGACGTCACAGCACATACATCTTCATCGGCTCCAATTGGTTCCTTTATAGTGTCAATTCTTTGTGTTTTATTACAAGTGTCATGATAAATATATTGTCAAAGTTGTCAATCATGTGTCAATTTTTTGAGTTTGGTTCGTGTTAGGTAATAAAAAATTCAGTATAAAATGAGTAATTTACAGTATCGTATTGTGCCTTCTTGCAAAAATGCACTAAGTGTAAACCTACTATTGAATTTATAAATAGGCCAAAAGATGCGAAGAAAAGAAGCAGTAGGTCGTATCTTATTTCGGCAACAGTAAAACAATTGTTTCCTGATATAAATTCAGCCACCATCCAGCTATCGACTTTCGGTAAACTGTCCGACTTAACTTGAGTGTAGTCTGTATTAGCTTTAATTATTTTATTACTCATTTATAATGGAAAATTTCAGCGTCAAATGTCAAATTAGAAGTTTGTTATTAACATGTGACAAACTATCGCCTACGTTTATTTATCTAAATTACAAAAATAAATGTAAGTGATGGAAAAACTGTTTTTCTATTGGTTGTGAATAACGTAATGTATGAGCTTCTATAACACAGGAGTGGGGGATTGTTTTTCATGACTATTTTTGGCGCCAATCTTTTTATTTAATTATTTACGAAAATAATAAATTATTTAAAAAATAATTATTAATAAGAAAAATATTGCATAAGAGTATATTAAAGAACGTGTTTTATAAGACATGTTTCTTTCGCACGCGTCAAAATTTAAAAAACGAGCGTCAGCAAGTTTTCTAATTGATAAGTGCGAAAGAAAGTCTTATAAAATGAGTTCTTTATACTATTTTTTATATTTTGCGCCTTCTACAATTAACATTTACTTACTCAATTTGTGATTATATTTGTAACCATTTGTACATTTTCATGTAAATAATCTTCCCTAAATAATAAAAAATAATAATAATTTCAACATTATATTATTAAAATGAATTGTCAATTAACTAAAAATAAATTAGGTAAAAATGGGTTAAAGAAACGTCATCTAGTACCAACCGTCTAAAACAAAAAATTGCGTATCGAAATGAGTGTCATTACGATACGCAATTGCGTATCGTAATGACTTCATTATGAACTCAAAATATAAAAACTTACATTTAAAATACTTTTTCAAAAATGTGAAACAGGCTCATCATGAAATAGTATTTTCTAAAAGTAAAAGTATAAATTATGCTTTAAAGTTTTTCGGGTCACAATATTTGAGAAACACTGTTTTCCCGTGTTAAATGACTACGTCAGGGTTTTTCGTGTTTATAATATACGTATTAAATATGTAGGTACAGTCTATTTGCTACAAATAAAACATAGTGTAACTTTTTATACAGTAGTCTGTTTTGTTTCGTATAATATACTTTGTAATTTGTGCTTTACAATATAATATATTGTTGTGTATAGAGCCCGCTTCACCGTATACAGTGGCTTATTCTTTGAATGAGTGACAATGCTCCCGACGAGTTGATTTGCATACGCGTACTTTACGAGGCCAGTTACACCCCTCTCAATAAACCGTAAAAGTTCGTTTAGCTCTTCGTCTATTCACCAGGAACGTACTCCCGCAAATTGCTCCGCAAGGTAATTGCTCATAATCAAATCAATTATGACTCTATACGCCAAGGATTTTTAAATGAATTTTATGCATCATTCGGCTTCTAATAGAATGAGGATTAAACCGTATTTTCAGTGGCAAACAAGTTGTAAATTGAAAACAAGTAAATGAACAACTAGAAGTAAATATATTCTATGGTAAATAAAATAAAGCGAAAGAATAGTAAAAAATAATAACATTGCCAGAAGCCACAAACCATTGTTTTTATTCCATAAATGGGGTACCAACTATACCATAGTCAAATTTTATTTATCTTAGATAATAATGCGAAAATATAACTGAGGTAAAGTTGGAAGAACACTTTCGTCATATCGAAAAAAAAAATATCTTAAAAAATGGTGTAAATATGGTGCTAATATGGGGTGAAAACCAATGTTTGTTGCACGCGTATATAAATATAAAAAACTAAGTTTTGCTACCTTTATGGCAAATTAAAAGAACACATGTGAAAAATTATAAAAATTGAAGTATGTACAGCCCCAACTTCATCCCATTTAAAACCACGGTTAATGTAGTTCTTGCCGTCCTTGAAAAGTTAAGGATGTTATATTAAGCATTTATTAGCAGACCTGCGAATACATGCAAAATGCATATTAAGTGCATATTTTGCGAATTTCTGACAATTGATAAATTTAAATTATTACTTCAAAGAAAAATTGGGGGTTCGTACTTAGGTGAAGAAGAGATTATAATAAAATTTTATGATAGGCTGGATGACCTTCAGGGTGCTACGTTTGTACGTAACTGCAAAATAATAGAGAAATATAATTGTGTATTTAACAAAAATTCTGGATTTGAAAAGTTACACAAACAAATAAATTAATGAAATATTAAATGGCGAAGGCGATGTTGAGGTTAATGTTAATTTTAATTTAAACATAATGAATAGAATGCACGAGAGAAGATCTGGCTAAGGCAACACTAGTTGCTATAAATTGTATAATTTTTAGGATGAATACTTCGATAGGCCACGTCTCTACCAGTTTTTGCGGACGGTTTTTCCTCTGGCATGAAGGAGAGAATCTTCGGAGAAGATGCTTCTTCTCTGTCCTAGTTAATGCCGGGCGATTAGGCCTATTCCCACAATTTCGTGTGGCCAACACAATACCTCCCGCCATTAACCGCCCGAGTCACAAAAAAGATTAAGCTAATCCTTATTTTTGGATTAGTGAATTTTACTCTAATTTTAGCAGTTTATTTCTTAAAATATAGTATAATCTAATCCAAGTAACTACCTTTTTTGATAATAAAATGTAGATTAAATTTTAAATACCGGGATAAAATAGAATTCACTAATCCAATAATGAGAATTAGCTTAAACTTTTTGGCGAATCGTTAATTTTTATTAATCTAAATATATACCTACATATTTACTTATGCTGGAAATTGTTTTGATTTCATTTCCTATTGTTCTATTTACTTTTTTCTTTTTAAAACGTTACTATTATTAATTTGAAATGATTAGTTCTTTGACAGTGACATTTATCTGTCAGTTACATACATCTGAATAACTGCGTAAGGAGTTTTGTTTGTTTAAAGCGTAGACCTTGGAATGTAAATTATAGATAATTTTATAACTTTATTCATAATATATGTAGAAAAAGTATTCATGCAAATCTGTAGAAAATTTAATAATTTTTAATTTTTATAATACCGTTAATCTCGAAAAAATAACATTTAAAGGTATTTTTCGAAGAAAAACTATGCCATTTCCTGTTATCCGATTTACACCAAAATCTAATGGCCTCTTTCCCTAATAGAGAAAGTTCGAAATACAAGGTTTAAATTTTTTCTGAATAATAGTTGAGTTAGAGTGAAGGATCCACGCATACACACATACACACAAACTTCATCGTAAAAATGTTAAAATTGGTTTCGAGGGACCTTAAAACGTGGTCATTTACCAAAATCTCGATACGCGATTTTTAGCACGATCCCTATACCTCCCTTACCAAGGGTAGCGAGAGGAAAAATGTATTTTATTTATGTTATTTATGCTTTAATAATTTCTTCGTAAACAAGTAAGAGTATAAGTTTATATATAAAAATATTTCACATATGCGAATATGAAAGTTTTGTAGCTATCCTCTAGATTCTAGAACAAACAGTTTGTTGGCTATACTAGTGAGGACATGCTTGCTTATTACGTAAAATTTTAAGTCGCGTTTGCACTTAAATTCTTATGTCATGCTGTTCTTCCAGATTTTTTCTCTCGCTAAGAGGTATTGTATTCATGCTAAAAAGCGCATATCCAGAATTTAGTGAATAAGCACGTTTTAAGGTCCCTAGAATCCGATTATAACATTTTGACGATGATTGTCCGTATGTGTGGATGTGTGGATGTTGAATTCACGATTTCTCAAATGCTATAAAACTTAGACATTTTTAACTACAGATTCCTCAATCTAACAATAATGGGAAGAGTTGATTAAGTTTTGGTAATAATTGGACAACCGGAAGTAGTAGTTACAAGAAAAAAATCATCTAAATATTATTTATCGAAAATTTATGTAAATACTTATATTAAAGAACGTTAAATTCTTTATTCGATAAATATAAATTCATTATTATATCTTCTATAGATTTAGAGATAAAGAACTGCATATAAAATAATTTGATGCAAAAATCTTGATCAAACTACTACAAGGCAAGAAATTCAAATGTTTGCAATTGACACTTTATGTCACTGTCAAAAATATTTGTATGCCACCACTATGCCACTGTCAAAAATATTTGTACATTATTATGAAGATTATGAAAATAAAAAATAGTCAACAACGCAAAAGAATATACGTAAAAAAATATAAAAGGAATTTGCGAAAAAATGACGAAAATAAAGAAAAAGAAAAGGAAAGTAAATAAAGAAAATTTCAGGATATTGAAAATAAAGAAAATGTATGTATTGTACATAATTTATATTAAAATAGATTTTGCAAATATATGTGAGAATTATTTTGTAGTGAGACATGAATATATGTATTTGTATTTTAAAATATTTTTCGTTTTATGCGTACTACCAGGTAAAATATTTGGCGAGAGGTTATATGCTGGCCACATCAGATATTTTTTATTGGTATAGTACCCCATTTAATAATAGTTGCATAGCTGTTTGTAACAAACGAACATAGATAAATTGTACATTGTACTGTGGTATAGATTAGGTGTAAAAGTTACTATTTTTTGTAGCGAATTTTTCTCATTTGAAAATTATTCCATTCTGAATACGACCCTGTGTAATGAACTCGTATTCGTCGTTGAATTCAAGAAGTTGATCGTCATGCTGTGCCTCTCAGCGTAGTTCAAAGCAGAGCAATTATTTCGCCGCAGTAATATAACTTCTGAATTGACATTTTTAGACCTGACCCATTCTCATTCTACACTTGATTTTGCTTTTGCTGACTAACAGTTGCTTTGCATTTTTTCACCGACTTTGCCAAATTGCAACATTGCAATTAAAAGCGGGACACAGCGGAATTTTTACCGACTTCGCGGCGGACATTTGGCAATGCAGAAGAAATATTACATTGCTTCACTTTTATTTATTGGATAGAAATATTTATTAATTATGTTTATTCGTGCGTTTTTCATATTTCTAGACGTGCATACAACATACCTAAGTAGAAAAACAATTGTATTTTTATGTATCAAAAATATTGCTACATACATATTTGCAAATAAAAATAATTTGTGAAGCGAGTAAATAAAATAAGATATGGCTCATAATTTCATTTATACTAAACGAAATTTAAATTATTACTCATTTGAGTTTCAAAACATTGTTAAACATAATTTATGTAATTTAACAGCACATTAAATATGCCAAGGATATATTAAGGACCTGGCCGAAGTAAGAATTATTTGAAGAAAATTTTGGCAAATAATTTAAGAAAGGATTGGATTCGTACGCAACTGCGGTAGGTCGAACTATAATAATAAATTAGAAAAAGGGTCAATTATAGACCTATAGACTAGACCCCGTACGTTAAGGACTTCCGAAGTTGAAAGAAATGATTAGATTTTACAATAATGGAGCTTTTAATTTACTCGTCTCTATATGTACGTCACATATTTACTATATTCCAAATTATCCCAACTTGCAAGCCTTCTACTATCGAATTTTTTAAATACGGAATCCATTTTCAAGTATATTAATGCAGAAAATAACAAAAAATAAAACAAACCGGTAAACCAAATAACACATTTTAAAATTTATTATACCAAATTGAAAAATTGAAATATATGTTGAATGACATGAGCTACCAGTGGTACTCAAAACTTGATCAATAATATAAGTAGTTTTTTTTTTTTATTAATTATTTTGTTAAATTCCTTATTATATCCACGCATATTTCTAATTATTGACCATAAGAGTTATTTGTGTTGAAAAAGAACAATTTATGTGACTCCAATTAAGGTGCATTCACAAATGAAAATTAGGTTTAGATTCATGGTTTATACTTTAGATTTAAAGACTTTGGCCGCATATTATGTAATGACTCCATTCACACTTCAGAATTTAGGGTCTCTAAATCAAAATCATAAAGCTAAAATTGCAAGATCCAAACTTTAGGTTTATGATTTAGTTTGACGTCACCAATGAGAACGAGTCTGAAATGATATAGATATATAAACACATCTTTATTTAGTATCCATTTGGTGGTTTCGGTTTTTTACACAAATGCGAGAAGAACATGGAGACTGTCATAACTTAATTGCTGAAATATAACCAATAATGCCAAGCGAATAATAGCTTCACGGCGCACCTGGTGTCTTGTTGAATAATGATTTACCGATATTTCTTGTTCTTTAAGCATTTACATAGATGTCTGTACATATCAAAACTAATTTTCAGAATGAGAAAAATAATTCTGAACTTCAGAAATAACAAGTGGACTATGAATGCGTTTTATTCTTAATAATTCTAGCCCTGCCCAATATAACGAGAACATAATAGCAGAAGGGCGTATTAACAATTTTTACAAAAATCATATTATTGGACGTATGTGACCGTTTTGGTCATCTCCACATCATATCAGAAAGGCTTATAATTCTAGATGTCCAATGCCTTGTTTTTCACTCTTTTTAATTGGCGTATTAAACCATTTTCCAATATTTGATATAACAGAAAAGCGGTATGAAAGTACATAGTGGTACATACATTACAATGTCATACGCCTTTACATCAGCCCTGATGCAATTATTTATGTTGTACAAAAGGACATTACTAGTCATAAAAACTATTTATATAAAAAATAATATTAGCAATAAAACATTTTGTTTGAGTGTTGAGTTTTAAATAGCTTTTTTACGTTTCCTGTAAAATTTATATTTGGTTATTACGCCCTTCTATTTATGATGCCCTCGAATGTTGGCAAATTTTAATTATACAGGGTGTTTGGCGTAAGTCCGGCATTAAGAATATTTCGTTTATCTTGAAAGATACAAGAAGATGATAATAAGCAAACTTAAACTAGAGAAAGAGGCTCATAAGATTACCATACTAAGAATATTGCACCACTTCCGGTTTCAGCGGAAATGGGTACAACTTTAAATTTAGCATATGGAATCTGTATTTTTATATTCTATGATCATCTTATGAGCCCCTTTGTCTAGTTTAAGTATACTTATTACCTTTTTTTGTATCTCAAAATAAACGAAATATTCTTGGTGCCGGTTTACGCCAAACACCCTGTATATTATAATAAGTATAAGTAAAGCTGGATTATGTCGTCAAAAAGAGAACAATTTTTATAGGGTTGCTAAATCTTAGCAACATTGCTAAAAACTATTGAAAAGGATGTCATTTTCATATATTATTCAGTTTGCTTTTTTTGTTATTTGCGATACCAATGTTGCTAAGACTTAGTATCTTTGGTTGGTGTATGATCAACTGATTGTGGGATTAACGAGCAGCTGACTAGCAGTGTTGTGTCTCTGTTAATTGTTTATAGATTATTTTAAATAAAAAATTTCAAAACAGTTATAGAAAAATTAATTGTACGCCTCTTTTATTTGAAGTATTTTTCATGAATAAATGCCCATTTATTGGACTTTTATTATTTTGTTCACTTTTTTACACATTGAATTTACAATCTGTGATTTTATAGTAATAGATAAATTGTATATGGATTTTTTCTTGCAGGGTAGCTCCCTCCAGGCAATCTAATAACTTGCTTATAATAATTAATTCTGGCGTTATTAGAGTAAATTACTAAGCGTAACTTGTAGTAAATAAGCCTGAACGGAAACAGTAATAATTTGTATCTACAAAACATTAGCTGTCCATATTTCATCGACCGAATTCCTTCGGTACGGCTTCAAACGAGTGGAATCGCAATTACTTTAGTAATTATTAACCATATCCTGAGTAATGGTCATTTTTAATTGAATCAAACTATCTTAGCCTCCCAACTAGAGCATAACTAACACAGCTCTACTCTCGGTTTGTGAATATGGCATATGTGCCGTTCACACCACGTTATATTTTTACTCAAGGACGGGGATAGCCATCAGTATTCTATTTTCTTTTTCTTAATAAACCTTAACTAATCACTAAACATCACTATGCTCGAATAATCTAATACTGAAGCAAATTATTTTTGATGGAGATGCGTTTTAATAATTTATTTTTAAATTAAATTCGACTAGCTTTTCTTGCTGCAGGTGATGAGGTTTTTGTAGGTTATTTTGAAGAAGGCAAGTTTTTTTAGAACTTAAATAAATCTGATGTAATTCTTAATAATGTTGCACTTTTGGTAAATTATTTTTGAAAAACTATAATTGATTTGAGAATTTTTTATACCTACTTTTAATAAATGAATATGTTTGCAACATACATTATGTGCGAATAATTATTTATACAGACACCAACATAAAGAAGATATTTGATACATAAAGGTGTTTCAAAAATACTGTAAAAAAAAAATTAAGGGCATATAGTACTGACCAAAATGAGTAAAAAAGCTTAATCAACATGGGTCTGATCTTCCATAGTTTCCGAGATTTGAGGCAGTGAAAAATGAGTTTACGAGGTTTACGTCTGCTATCTCGAAAACTACGAGTTATGACTTTGATTAAATGATGGGATATTATGTTTACCTGTCAGAGGTCATCTTAGACCTTTGCCAATATTTAATTTTCAAATAACTTCGTAAATATTAGAAATTGAGAAAAACGTTTCATATAAAATTTTATTGTTTTTTTATAGTCTATTTACTGAAAGACAAAACTTTGTTCCATCACTATCTTTGTCAGTTTTTTTCTATTTCTCTCTTTTCTCGGAAACAGTTGAAGATCAGTCCTATGTTGATTAAGCTTTTTTACTTATTTTGGTCAGTACTATATGCCCTTAAATTTTTTACAGTAGTTTTGAAACAACCTGTATAACATTTTATTAAGCTTGTTTTGTTGTCTTACCAATATTAGTAACAATTATGATAAAATATTTCTAATATGTTTACTAAATAATTTTATTCTTATTGTACTTGAATTATGTATATCATTTTATTGTTAAGGATAATAGGTGTTGATGAAATATGAAATAATATGAAGAGAACATCACTATTTTATTTTATTTTGGAATCATAATAGTTATTTATTATACAGAGTGATCAAAAATAACTGATTCAGTTGGTAATATAAAAATTTACTTTACATTGGTAAGACTGATGCATAAATTTATTTCCTGGCGTTGACAATGCAATTTTGAAAATTTTAAATTTAATTACATTTACATTTTTTTTACAATGGTCGTTATTTTTCTTACCCACATGCTTTTACTGCCTGAGAATTGTAAACTAATAACATTTTAGAATTTACAAATTAAAACATGTCAAAACATTGACCTTGTCGAAGGACATTGTTCTTGTCAGTGTGACATGCGCACACATATCAACTGATTCCAAGCCCTTCAAGGTTGCTCGAGTCACGTGTCTGCTTGCGCCCTATATGAGTCATATTATATGACAATGAAATAAGTCAAAGACATACGTTACATAAAATTATAACATTCTTCTTCTTGTGACGCAATAGCGCTTATACGTTGAATATTTGAATTTATTCGAACAATTTTGGTTGACATTTGACATTTTACAACGTTAGCGAAATAAAATTGTTTATAAAAAAACAACTTTAATGGTCCGTATCCAAGGAAATAAACTTGACATTATAAAGCAAAATTGAATAAACTTGTTTATTTCCCCTCAAAAGCGGGCGCAATTTGGCTTGTATTGCCCGAGGGCCTATAAAGTTGCCAGGCAACAGCTATTCAAATATATCAAAATTACGGTTTATATATCTATGTCAGACAACGCAACAAATTCGATAAATCACTTTTTTTGAACACAGCCACTCGCAAAACGTTCGTATTCTTTCTAGTTTACGTCTTTTGACTTCTGTGGAACTAGCTTGCTCCGTGCAGCATCATATTTATTCGATATTTCTTTAAAATAATTTGACACTAAATTAAAACTGTTAATATCAAACAAAGTAGCACCACCAACAAATTATGTGAAACCACAGCATACTTAAAATTCACAACGGCAAGACAACAATAACGAATATAAAAATATACCTATTTAATTCTTGAATTTAAACATTCCCCGTGCTACAATCTTTTAATTATACCCTAAATATATAAATAACTATTAAGTTATCAATGTTCTAATATTGTGTACATAGATATGTAAAGAAGTGTATCATCGCTTATTGTTCTTATAGGTTGTTTAATAAACTCTATTGTTCATCAATCTACAAAAGGGTATCGTCCATGTAAATCGAAGAAAATGAAGATATTTCCACGTTCTTCTCATCAGTTTTGGTTGACCACTAGCGAGGTATAGAGTTCCTACGTGAATTACATAGTAGGAACTTCATACCGTGCTCTTGGATCGATCGAAAATCATCATATTCCATGTATCATCGCCAGAAGTAGTTTTATCGTCAGGGATCAACATGAACATTGGCGATTACTTGGAAGGAGCTTTGTAAACGTTATTTTAAAAAATTTTAGTCTGCGTTTATGATCCTTTTGTTACCAAATTATGGGTACATATTATATTCGAATGTAGTTTCCAACAAATAGTAGTGTGAGTAATGCGACATCGCCTTAATTTGAGTTTGGAAAAAATCATAATAACTATATTTATAAATATTAAGTTCTCAAACTTTAAGTGTAGGTACCTATACATACATCATGATGTGTCGGCGCGAGTAGACATGTATTTTTGTTACTCCTGCAGTGTGTGTTTTGCCGTAAAATATAATTTATTTCGTTATTTTTTTTAAATATATATATATATATATATATATATATATATATATATATATATATATATATATATATATATATATTTGATTCTACATCACGAAATGCTGCCCTAGTTGCTGAAGTTGTTGCTAAGTTACTTAGTGACGGTAGTGTGTTGACTAAATTAATTGATTTAGTGTTCGATCGTGTGAACAATAAACTCGAGTGCACTATGAGGAAACTATAACCAAAATTACGAGTGAAAACCGCGTTCTTCATGAAGAAATTGATCGTTTGGAGCAGTACTCCAGGAGAAACTGTGTCCGGATCTTCGGCGTCCCAGAGGAGCCCAAGGAAGACACCGAAACCTAGGTTTGCCAATTCTCCAATCTAAGTTTTCCCTCAATGTCCCCCCTCAAGCCATCAACCGATGCCACCGTGTGGGGAAACGAGTGAATGTGCGTCTCCAAAATTTGGTTGTAGAAACTGTCTAAACAGACGCCAAGAGTTTTTAACATTTAATCTTTTCAAAAATATAAATCCTTTATTTTTCAGCTTTCACTATTATATGATCATAAAAAGGATTTGATATAAAGTAAGTTAATGAATATTGGAAAATGATCTTCACTTTAAAATATTTATTAGTTTTATTCCAACTACTGTAGGAGACAGACGTGCTTATAATTGCGCTCCGTAGTGATTGTGTAATTTCATTAAATCAATAATTATGATGTTGAAGGTGAAATCAAGTGAAGTAAAAAAGTACAAAAAATATTTAAAATCAACATACGACATGATGGGATTCATATGCAGATACTGCAGATAGTAGAACGTAGGAAATGGTAATATAGGAACACTCATACCTACTTTAACATTAAATTGAAATAAATAGTAATAAATTAAATTACATGAGGAAATTAAAATTTTATAGATATTAAAATATTCAAATTTCTTCGATGTTCAAAAATTAGTATGCAAGGAAAATATTAGGGATTTTTTGTATGACGTACGAGAAGATTCCGTCAACGCTAACGTTACGTCTTTAATAACGGATGTACAAAGTAACGGGTTTTCAAAAGTTTAGATTTTGCATTACATTTTAATCACACGTACGTTAATTTTGACGTTTTTAGATTTTGATTTTACGTTTACGTTTAGATGACAATTGTTTAAAAAATATCTGGTATTTTTATTTCACTTCAATAAAAAAAAAACACTAATGGAAGAACTATTCTACATGTTTAAAAAATTCAGTATTTTTTTAAATGATGTTCCCACTGCACATACATATTTTCATAAAGGTTAATCTCTAATTTCTGTTACATTTCTTAGCAATCTCAAATTATCGTCGATGGTTAATTTTCTCAATTGTAATCATTTTACCCCCTTTAAGGAATAAATAAGAAATTGTCGAATTTTCATGACAGTTCTGACTGTAAATAGGGATCACCAAGCCAAGCTACTTGGCTTAAAATAAAAAAGCTTGGCTTGGCTTGAAACTTCAAGCTTTTTTTAATGTTGGGCTTGGCTTTGCTTGGGCTTGATGGAAAAAACCTTGGCTTGGCTTGAAATTTTTAAACTTGTTTTGAAAACTGCATGTAAAAAGTTTTGCGTAATTTTAACTGAAAACTGAAACCATTTTCAAAACTGCATGTTGTAACATTAGGGGGGTGCGGATCTGGATGACTGCTAATACTTCTTACTTCAACGATGACTGACTTGTTGATAAGGAGGAGCACACATACACTTACACTTTACACTGATGAACACTACGGACATGAACAAATACTTGTGTTTTAAAAACTAAACTTTATTTACATGATTATTATAACTTATTATTAACTATGGATTAAACTAAACATACACAACTAAGCCATTACTAATAAGTTACATTTTGTAACCCAGCGGGCGGGCGTCGCCCCAAAAACTAAACACTACATTTCGTCAACTAACGTATTCCAGAAGCGACGAACTGGTTTCGGCTCCTCCATCTTTACCCCATAACTATCTAAACTCGACTATCTTTAAAAACAAAACGCTATCTTCAGGACAGGATTATCTTAGGGGTAGGGTAAAGGCGGGTAAGAGTACGCACATTTTCTTTTTTGGCCTGTAAAAAATTTATTTTGAAAAAAATATTATCATTTATGAAAATATATGTATATTGTTTGTACATTTGGCAACAAAATTAAAACTATTCTAAGTGGATTCATTTATTCATATTTTTAATATTAATGAAAATGAACAAAATGGAAAATGCGTACTCTTAGACGTCCATGAACCTAAGAGTACGCAACTATTAAGCCAAAGAGTACGCATTTTATTCTGGTACACATATGTCGCATTTAAATATTTTTTGGCCAGAATATGTGGTGCAAATTTCATGCCACCATAGTTTGCGTAATTTGCACTGTATTCAGTCCATTTCTGAGGGATCCTTGTACTATAAATTGTCAAGCATTTTAACATGTTCTGCAAGCTTCTTTTTTATATCCTGATTGAAAATAGACTTATACCTGCCTAGAGAATCTGGAATTGTGTCTCCCTTAAAGCGCTTTCTTAAAGTAGTTTCATGTAAATCTAGTGATATTGCAATATGTCTTTTAGATTCACCTTTACTAATTCGATTTTTTTTCCTGCATTAATTCAGGAGTAAATTTTAATTGTCGATTACTTTTAATTTAATTACCCATCTACAGTGCAAAAAAATCAAAATGCAGGATAACAAAATAATATATTATTTAAACTAAGGGTACGCATAATAGTACGCATGCGTACTCTTAGTTTTAATTTTCTGCGTACTCTTGGATTTTACATATATTTTCTTAAATATTAATTTTACCATAACACGTTAGATACCTCTGCAATCGCTTCTGCGTACTCTTTAACTACAATAATTAAAATAATGAATATGTCAAGCTGAATTTAATCGACATTACTGTATAAGTAACCCAAAATAACAATATAGAACACAAAATTTTTGTTTCTTGTCTACTTTATAATTGTCTTACCTTAGAAAGACGATTTTTTGTACTCAAGATGGACACATAAATACGTCTTGTTTTGACTGTTACACCAGCTGAATGATATTTTCTATTCCAAGATATTGATACTGCGTACTCTTAGAATGAGCGTATTCTTACCCGCCCTTACCCTACGGGGTGCATAGGCTAGGGCATTCCAAAGTTACGCACGTATACATAATAATTTCTAGACTAATGATAAACAAATAAATGTCGTGACTTCTAAACTGAATTTTGACTTAAATAGATAAACAGAGTTAAAATATGAATATTGAAACTATAATTTAGAAAAGTTTATAAAAAGTCATTTATCTATTATTGCTCTTACCCTCGCCTTGTCACAATGTAAACGTAGTAATTATCAGTTCGTCGAATCCATTTACATGTTCTGCAAAGTGCTTTATACTGATATGAAACAAAGAAATAAATATAAAATACTTGTAAATTATTCTTACAGGACACTGTAGATATTATAGTTAATCCATACATTCACTATGTAATTGTTTTTAATATATGAGACAAACAGAATTTGTTTTTATATAAAAGACCTTTAATTATATCAAAACACAGTGTATAATTTCTTCATTGCAATAGTTCCTTTGAGCGGAAGGCAACATATAATTTGCTCAACAGCATCAATACTTTGTTATGCAAATTTTTGTTCAAATGATGTGCAATTCACTTTGTTTTGTTTATAAGAAGATCAAACAGTTTTTATTTTTATAGCGAATCACTTGGATTGAATATTATCTCATACATTTTTAAATAAGACAATCTCTTTTAGCACGTGTGTTTCATGTTCATTTTTCTACCAGTGCCGGCTCCAGGCGGTAAGCAGAAGATGCGTTGCATCGGGGCGCCTTCCTTAAGGGGCGTCGAATTGAGGAAAAAAATTACAATGTAATATTAACAAATATTAAACAAATGTAAGGACTAAATAAGTTAACATACTTTTATATGAAAATTCACGATTAATTCATTCTATCAGTGCCCCTTCAAAGTCGTAAGTAAAAGACGCCTTTGTCCAAAATTATATTTCAGCGCCCTCCACAATGTATAATTTACAAAGTAACACACGCTTTAAAATCTATATTTTGATACCTTTGATTCCGTGTCCGTAAGGTGACGCCTGATAAACGCCCACACGATACAAATATGTTATCATCATTACCGAATTCTGTGTTAAAAGCAGATTGGCACACCCAGCAATGGGTAATATGCCGTGATGATATATTTATTTATTTTATTTTATATACTTTTTGGTTTTTGTAATAAAGCTTGTTATGTATTAGAACAAAAAATAATAAAAAAATCTGATAGGGCCAGCACATAATCTCTCGCCAGATATTTTACCTGGTTGTACGCATAAAACGAACAATATTTTTAAATACAAATACATATATTCATCTCTCACTACAAAATAATTCTCACATATATTTGCAAAATCTATGGGATATTTTAATATAAATTATGTACAATACATACATTTTCTTTATATTCAATATCCTGAAATTTTCTTTTTCTACTTTCGTTTTCTTTTTCTTTATATTCAAATTTCTTTTATATTCTTTTGTTGGTGTTGGCGAGAGGTCATGCGCTGGCCACATCAGATTTTTACTTCCTTGTACAAAGTAAAGGAAGTATTGTATTCGCGAAAAATTTCGGTTTCCAGATTTCAACGGAAATATCCATTTTGGCCATCCCTGAATTCATTCTGACTAATTTCGTCGTGACGTACGTACGTATCTCGCATAACTCAAAAACGGTAAGCCGTAGAAAGTTGAAATTTTGTATTTAGGACTGCTATAACATCTAGTTGTGTACCTCCTTTTTTGGTCATTACATAATTTCCAGAAATGGTACTTTATTTGAAGCCTATAATAGATTAATGAAAAACTATATTAAAATATAATCCAAAACTTTTCAAATTTAGTATTGGGATTTTCAAGTATCAAGAGATGGCGCTGATCGCATTAAACACTGGTACACTTTTTGTTGACGTGTGTCAACGTAGCATTTCTGTCAATTGTATTTCTTTAGTTTTCGTATTATTTTCTCATTTATTAGTATTTTTTATTTATAATTCAAGTACGTATAATAGAGTTTTTGTAGTCATATAGTTGTAGTTTCATGTAAATGTCAAATGTGTACCACTGTTTGCAGTTCTAATAATTGCCGCTAGTTAGCGTTTTCTTATTTGAAAATCCCAATATAAGACTTTTATATCAATTGGAATAACATAGCAGATTTTGATTAAAACAGGCTAACCGGAAGTGATATATTAGCTGAAGTTGTTAACAGTTTTTCTTGAATAAAATGGTTTCATTATGATTTTAGAAATAAATGCTTCAAATAATAGTTTTAGAGAATTAAATTCTGCGTCTAGCACATCAAATTATTAAATTAGCCCTTTGTATGAGCGATATATGTAAATTTAAACCTTATATACTTTTTGGTTTTTGTAATGAAGCTTGCTATGGATTAGGACAAAAATTAATAAAAGAAATTAAAAATAGATGTTAATGTCAAATTACGTGAAATACGTGCAATTTTATAATTGAGTCATTACTTCATATTAGTCTTACGTACAAGGAAATCGTGTGGTGTCCACATCAGGTTTTTTATTAAGCGTTCATAAACTAGTTTCGTATCTTGATTCACTTAAATTTTAGGGTTTTTTTACGTTTTTGATGATATTTCCCTCCATATTCGTAATAATATTTAATATACTTAGTTTAATTGCTAAAATTTGTTTTCTATGATTTGTCAGCGTCCTTCATACGTGCAGATAGTTCTGTCATCATTAGTGTCCATGTCCATCGTAATCTTAATCTATAATAGAGCATATCCTTCGCTTATCAGAATCTATGACCAGGCAAGATTAGTCATTCATAGCTAATGACAGATGTGCATGTGTTAGAATTCGCCAACTTAAGTATCTAACAAATTGCAGTAAATTTCGTGACAGCTGAAGAAGCCTAGTCGTTTTTTATCAAAAGGATTTAGATTTTAAATAATTAATAAGGGACTGTTTCTACCTGTGGGCCAATTAGCCGCACACCTGCTGATACAAATTTAATTTTTACTGACGTTTTTATTTGTGCAGATAAATTTCGCATTAAACAGAGAATGCCTTAGATTATAATCTTTTTGTTTTAATAAGGGGATTATAAAATTTTTATTCTTTGTAATCCTTTGCGTTTTCAGTTGTTCTGTTTATTGTCATTCGGTGATAAAAATGTTATCGAGTTCTATTTTATTGGTTTTATTGTTAGTAAAAATTTTGAAGAGAGCACGAGAATAATTAATTTTAATGAGTTTCATTCTGCCTAAATATTATCATTCAGAGCCGTAACCAGATATTCTTACACCCGTGGCGGAATATAAAATTGCGCCCCTCCCCCTCCATTTTTAGGAAATTATGTATTTTTAAAAATATAATTAAATTAAATATTTTTTTAGTGGGGGACACGAACACGTGAAATATGTAGATTAGAAAAACGCAGACATCTTTGCGCATTCATTCACAGTCAGTGTAATACTGTGCAGTATTAATTCGCAAAGTGTACAATAAGAAATCCAAGAGTGTCTTGGTTTTATATTTAAGAATTTTTTGGCAAATGAATTTATATCTGCGCCCTTTAGATGCGCTCGGGACAAGTGCAATACATAGAATTGACGGAAGGTAATGTGGTGGTCACATCAGATTTTTTATTATGGTACTATACTCTATCCGTTTTAACTATAGACTAGATGGCGTTTCGAGCGCGGTCGTTTTTACATGTATTAAATAAATAATTCAAATTTTGGCGCCATTCCTGGATTTAAAAAAATTCTTTCCAATTGACATTTTTATATACATAATTATCTATTTCTATCTATAATATTAACGAAGAGAACAATAACAGAATTAACGAACTACTAACTAAAACTAAGAAAACGCGCACAATGAAAACTATGTAATATGAAATATAACACCAAAACACTTTGAAAATTATATAAACGAAAAGAACAATAATATACTTAACAAACAGAACTGAACAGAAATTAATAATACGTAATAAATCGTGTACTATTGACTTTGTTGACTTTTATTTATTTTATGTCACACGTCAAAATAATTGATACAGTTGACAAGCAAATTTAAATTTCGCGTCGATTATTTTACTGTGTAAACTCGGTTCACGTTTAAACCAATCAGAGAGCTAGAATCTCACCCAACGCTCTATAGTTAAAACGGATAGAGTATAGTTCTTCTTAATTTTAAATAAAAATTATTAGCAATAGCCATGACATTGTAGAAATTATTATTATTATTATTCGTGTCCAAACCATATACATAATATAAATAATTAATACGCAATAAATATATAAAACATTAACAAATATTTCTCACTCCTTAAATACTGACGTGACCGATTTTCGTTAGCGAAATGCCGCATCCGGACCACATGGAGTGAGTTAGCTGAGCTTGTTGTTATAACCATATAAATAGTCAAATTTGGAAATTATGGAAATAGGCCTTATGCATCGCCCGGCATTAACTAGGACGGAGAGGATGCATCTTCTCCGAAGATTCTCTCCTTCATGACAGAGGAAAAACCGCAAAAACTGGCAGAGAAGTGGCCTATCTAAATAGTATTAATCCAAAAAATTGCATAGTTTATTGCAGCTGGTGTTGCCTTAGCCAGAACTTCTCTCGTGCATTCCTCTTCTAAGTTGGCGTATGTGAGCAGTTAAACATGTTTATTGCACATAGAAATAATATTATTTTATTCATATTCTGTCAATTTTTTTTTTATAAAGTTAATTAAATATGGAACATGTTATTATTATAAAGAATTATTGTGGTGGAAGTGGTAGCACAATGACAGCTGTCATTTACGGCTGATGAAACGAAAACTAGTTAATGGTGACTTACTTCGGAATTAAATTAAAAGATGCTGCTTGTGCTTCTAAGTGAATACGTTTTAAAGGAAGGTCCTCATTTTCACCCATTTTATATATTTTTCTTTCAAATAATTCCCAATGACAGACAATATTTATTACAGCAAATTATTTCCAATAACAATATAACAAAACCATTCAATGGTTACTTTGTAATTTAAAATACTACATCAATTGACTTGTCAGTGTCAAACGACGAATGAAAACTAAAAATGATTTAAGAAGTTTATAAAAAAGTGTTGGATAAAACTTTGTATTACACTCGTGTGGAATGTATATTAGTCACTAAAGAAAATTATCCACTCGCCCTGCGGGATACGTGGCTAAACTTTTTCTTTCGTGACTAATATGATACAATCCACACTCATATAATAAATAACTATTAAAAGTATTTTTCTAAAAACTGTTTTGAGCTTCAAGTAAAGTGGCATTTCCGGTTATCTGATTTACATCAAAATTTAATCGTTTCTCTTGTATTAGAAAAAGATAGAAATACAAGGTTTCAAAATTTTCAGAATGATTGTATTTGAGTTAGAGCAGAGGATCCACACATATACACATACATACACACATACATACACACATACATTCACACAGACATCATCGCGAAATGATAAAATTGGATACTAAGGGCCTTAAAATGTGGTCATTTACCAATATCTCGATATGCGATTTTTAGCACCTGTACTCCTTTACCATGGGTAGCGGGAGGTAAAAGAAAACCAATGTTATGGCTATTGCTAACAGAAAGTTTGAAATTTCTTATTAAAATTGTGAAGAAACTAGAGACATAATAAAAGATGTAAAAATATTTTTATATTCAACAAGTTTTTGCTGTAAAATGAAAAGGAGAGCAGGAAATTGCATAAAACAAAATTCCCTATGTTCGCACCTGTATAACTATGTGTACCTATGTACAGTGGCGTAGCTAGCGGGGGGCGGGCGACACTTTTTTGGGGGCGGCACTTTTATTACTTAAATAATAATTCGTTAAAACTATACTCGAAACTAAAATTACTAGTTGTGTATTTGAAATCTTTTATATAGGGAATACAATGTATTTTTTTTTATTTTGTTGTAGTTACAGAGTTACCTATACCTACCCATTAATTTCTTACAAAAATATGTTAAATAAAGATTACAGATAAAAAAAATATATACCTAAATCACAAATCAAATTTTATTTTTGCAAAACCGAATTTTATAAATATAGTTCATATGTGGTGATAGCCATGGAATTAAAACAAAATAACAAAGAAAAGCATATCGTTTGAACTGTCTAAAATTTGGTTTTATAGGTTTCAAAATATGAAAATAATAACAATACTTATTAAGTGTATAATATAAGTATAAAATCTGTTCAGTGATCTATATACCTATAGGTGCTGAATACGTAACATATTATTTGAAAACAGAATTTTTAACAGTTCAAACAATATGCATTTGTTTGTAATTTTTTTTTCAAGCTATCACTACAAATAATGAGCAATATTAATAAAATTTCAAATTCGATTTCCCTTTGACTTTTTTTAGTAGTGATCAAAAATAACTCATTCAGTGGGCAATAAAAAAAATACTTGAAACTGGCAGAACTGATACATAAAATTTATTTTCTATTGTTGATACTGTTGACAGTCACATTTGACAATTTAAATTCAAATACATTTACAATTATTTATTAAAATGGTCGTTGTTTCACTTTCCCACATCCTTTTATTTCTTACATTACCCCACAGTACAATAATCTAAAATATTTCAATCACTCGAAATAATATTAAATGTCAGGCTCCTGCTCTGACATAACCTTAAAGTATTTACTGTAAAAATGACCTGTTAAATAGTATTTCCGCCTTTATATAAAAACCCCAGAATTATTGCCAACTGAATCAATTATTTTTGATCACTCTGTATTTTTGGAGTATTGAGAGGGGCGGCAAACCTATGGACCGCCCCGGGCAGCAAAAGTTCTAGCTACGCCACTGCTATGTATCTATAACAAGTATCAGAGTAAGAAATTTTAATGATTGTGGCAAGTGTAGAATTTTCTAGGGGAAATTATAAAAAACTATATAAAAACTAGTGAGCCTGACTAGTGGCGGTAAATTTTGTTGTGGACAGCTGAAGAAGAACTTCGCGTGATAGAATGCTTTTTATTTTTCGCAGTTTTTGCTAATTTATGTTCCATTGTTTTGAAGTGATAATCTTCAAATTTATTTAATTTATTCTAGTGCATTCTGCAAGATAAACTGCAATTAATATTTTACAGCGAACAAAATCTATAAATCGGCTTATTACTTATTTATTATAGTAATTTTCCTCTAGGGATCATTAATTTCCATCACTTAATAATTAATATATATTTGAATTGCTTGTAATATAGCATGCGTTCTATTGATAACCTTAAAAATGACCGTACATCTAATATTCATATATTTCGATGCACTAAATTAAACTTGTATCATTTATTTTAATTAAACTAGAGCCATAATCCTACAAAACTTATTCTTTATTAACGACATGCCTATTTCCTCAAGAATTTCTCCAATTATATTCTTATTTCAAGCGTAATACTTTTAAAATTAGTAAATATTATTCAAAATTTAATGGACATTTTACGGCTTTAAAAGAACCTTAGGTGCCATTTTATTAGGGGCTTCTAATACAAATTATAATTTAAAATTGAACAATGGATTTATTCCCGATTAATTAACGTTTTCTTGTCACGACATGAATTCACATAATTTTACAATTCTTATAAATTTTGATTGGTGTCAGACAATAGCCTATGAAATAGGGCAGTGTAACTATTAGTATATTAACATATTTAGACTATAAAGGATTCAACAATTTTTCAGGGACGATATATTATGTATAATATGCACTTTACATAATTATAGGCAGTTATATAAATGCTATACATGCTCATTTGCTTCTATCAAAAATTCGACATACGCAGCTGCATCTTTTGGATAAATAATCAATATATGTTTATTTTATTTTGAATTTTTGTAATGTACAATTGTTATTTTCATTTACCTTCAAACAATTATTATTTCCCGACCGACGCCAATTTTTTACCTTTCGTCACCTGTATAGGTCAAGAAGGTATTGTATTCGGTGGTGAGTTTTTGATGAATAAGCACGTTTTAGGGTCCCCAGAATACGATTTTACTATTTTTACGATGATGTCTGTATGTGTATGTATGTATGTATGTATGTATGTATGTATGTATGTATGTATGTATGTATGTATGTATGTATGTATGTATGTATATATGTGTGTGTGTCTGTGTGTGACAAATAATGTGATAACTCTAGTACTACAATTCCAAAAATTATAATTCTTTCGTATTCCTCTTCGTTACATCCATGTGAAGAACTGATTAGATTTTGGTTATAATTGGTTAACCAGAAGTACACTGTAAAGTTTTAACGTAGCTGCAACTACCTTTATGGGTTGAAACTATATGCAACCCCAAGGTAGAACAATCCTTCCTTTTTAAAAGGTCGATGCACCAATCTCTGTTTAGGGTAGTAAAACCTACCATACTTCCAGGTAGACACGATACGACCCTTCATATAGTGGGATGCAAATGCCCGCAGTGGTTTATAAATATTTTAGTTTTTCTTATAATTTTATGAACACGGGTAAATAATGCTATAAATCAATTGTAATCTGTTATGTTTTGTATTTCACACATTTTTTATCTATCTTGTAATATGTTATGCAAATTCAATAGTTTGTTACAAATCACTTTCTAGTAAGTAACGTAGAAAACGATGTATGTATGCACGGAATTATAAAAAATATAATAAGATTAATAAACAAATTTAATTTGTATAAACAATGTAAGTTCAATAAGTTTGCAAATTTCAGTAAAACTGAATATTTTGTATTATTTCTGCCGTCGTTTTCCTATTATTCCTTTGTAATTTCACATGTATGACATTGTTACGTGCTAATTAATGTCAAGTCCATATTTTTTATGATAGGAACTGTACCTCAAATTGAAAGTAGAATATTCAGCTCGAATCAACCCTAAAGGTCTAAACATGTTACAAAGGTAGTAGCGCCTACCTAATATACCTACAGTGCAACACAGATGCCTGTAAGCGAATTGAATCTGCCCTACCAAAATTTCCTACCTTTTTCTTACCATGTTTCGACCTCCCTACCCTAAATCAACTTTAAGGAAGATTCAACAACTCGATTGGAAATTCATCTTCCCTGTTTCTACCCCAAAACTTTACAGTGTACCCTTATTTGAAGATTTTAACAGTTTTTCTTGAAAAAACGATGTTAAATATCATTTTTCACGTTTAATGTTATTATAAATATTAAAGAATATTTTATTCTCTATACGATTATAGGATATAGGATCTTTTGTTGGAAACTTTCTGTATGGAATTTGTATAAAACACATACAACTTCCTTAAGGTAATGTACAAGAAATAGAATCTTTTGCAAGGAACTCTTTGATGACATTTATACAAAATACATAGGAACTGACGGAAGGTAATGTGCAGGCCACATCAGATTTTTTTCGAATTTTAAATGCCTCTACGCCTGATATCTGATCAAGGCACAGTATAAAAACTATTATACAGTAGCGAAACTCATGATTCTCTGTCACAGCGTGCATGCGTTTAACTTTTATCACAATTAAAATATTCAATACAATTATTTATTTGTACATAAAATATATTGAACATACATTTTAAATTTATAACAATTTAGTTAAAGTTTAGTATATTTTGTACATAAAATAAGGCTCAAGAAATAAGAGGAATGGGGTATGTATACTAGACAAAAAAATACCTGTATTTTTTTAAATCGAGTAATTATTCGTACTTTACGAGAAAATAATTATTAAAAATTTGGGGAAGGGATATGTGATGTCAGCATGGTAGAAGCGTGGAAGAAGACGGATAGACCGGCAGGAAAAGAGATAGTTATACCCAGCTGTCGTCATGCCACACCTACCACAATATAATCGCAACGTGTTCGGCTAATCTATAACTATCTCTTTTCTCCCGCAGTCTATCTGTCTTCTGCCGCAATTCTACCATGCTCACATTATATATCTCTTTTCCAACAACATAGGATTGACCTTCAACTGTTTCCGCGAAAAGCGAAAAGTCGAAAAAACTGACAAAGATAGTGATCGAACAAAATTTTTCTATGTGAGTAAATAGATTATAAAAAGCAATAAAATTTTATATGAAACGTTTTTCTCAATTTCTAATAGTTACGAAGTTATTTGAAAATTAAATATTGACCAAAGTCGCCAAACATTTAACATAGTACAATTATTTGATTAAAAAAAAACAAAAGCAAATCTAAGATGACCTCTGAAAAGTAAACTAAAAATCCCATTTAATCAAAGTCGTAACTCTTATAGTTTTCGAGATAGCGGACGTAAACCACGTAAAAACTTATTTTTCGCTGCCTCAAATCTCGGAAACTATGGAAGATCGGACCATGTTGATTAAGCTGTTTTACTCATTTTGGTCAGTACTATATGCCCTTAAATTTTTTGACAGTATTTTTGAAACATCCTGTATATTGAAATTTGGTCATCTACTCCAATCTTTTTACATTGTTTGGGTGTGGAACAATATAATAATTAAAAGAAATTTTCTTTCGATTATTTTTTACTATATAAAATGCTTTCTAATTTTATGTGTGTGCAGATGCAACAGCTAAGAAAATCTCCTGTCACGTATCTTGGGATTCCGTGGAACATAAGGAAGAATCTCCAGAAAAGAATACGTCTTTCCCCTCCCACATAATTTCTCAAAATCAATTTTAAACTAAGGTTACTCTGACATGCATAAATATATCAATAACACTTCATAAAATCATGTAAAGTTTAATTAATTTTATGTATAATTGTCTATGTAGCATAATATAGTTGTAAGGAAACTTGAACGAGAAATGTAAAATATCAATCTCGTCTCGTTTTCGGATCCCTAACCTTGTTCTCGTCGTGTATCACTAGAAAATAATATAAAAATTCATTTAAAACAAAAAAAATGTCGTCTGTGTTACTTACTATTTTTCCACAAAATCATAAAGTACATTGTACATATCTTATTATATAATGATAATGTTATCCATTGTTAAAAATTATTTACTCTTTAATTTGTTACATAATTTTCGGCTCACAATTATCGGTCAGTCTACATATCGATCATAAATTCATCTAATTCCTATGTACTAGGCGTAATATAAGTATAGAATAAGTGCAATGTAATAAATAAACGAATAATAAACAATAATTAAAGTTATATAATCTTTTATTTCAAATATAGTTTTATACACCCCAAATTGAATTCTCAAAATCTTTCATAACAATCAAAATCATTTATCAATTCTGCAACAAGTAACAGGAGCATGTACGTATCCGCTTCTGCCATTAGTTTATTACAGGTAGCATCTATGCACGAGTCACTGATTTTAAATTCCCAAAAGGTATATCCAATGAAGCATCCATGCACGATTTACTGAATTTAAATTCCCGATAAGTATATCAAATGTAGCATCTATGCACGATTCACTGATTTTTAAATTCCCAATAGGTATATCAAATGAAGCATCCATGCACGATTTACTGTTTTTTAAATTTCCAATAGGTATATCAAATGAAGCATCCATGCACGATTTACTCGGTTTAAATTCCCAATAGGTATATCAAATGTAGCATCTATGCACGATTTACTTCGTTTAAATTCCCAATAGGTATATCAAATGTAGCATCTATGCACGATTTACTGTTTAATTTTTTTATTAAATGTAGCAAATATTTGAAAAAATGATGGGTACCCTTTTGTCGAATTTTGTTGAAAATTATGGATGATAACCGGTCAACATGAAAGAAAAGAGTACTTCAAAAATTTAAAATGTAAGTACGTTTTTTCGCTGAAAATCAATAATAGGTATTGTAAAATAAAAGAATATATTATTTTTTATAAGTTTTATTCATTTTAAAACAAATACAATGTATTTTACAATAATTGACACCCAATAAAATGTTACATTCTGAATTTTTTTATCACTTAATAACTCCGGCCCTAAATAATTTTAAAAACCTATTTTAAGAAATATAGTATCGGAACAGAATTCTAATTAAAAATGTATTTTTTACAAGTAACATTTTTTAAACTTTAATAAATCATGCCCTAATTAATTTTAAAAAAACTAACTTAACAAATATAGACGTAGAACTCTAACGGAGAGTTTAAATTTTTGAAGAATCGATGCGGATTTCCGTTGGACGTACAAGAGTATATTTTCGTGAAATTGTTCCTCATGACACGCCAATCGTCTTGTAGTGGACTACGGATGCTCTGCAACAATGGGACCATCTTCAACGCTGAAGAACTGGATTCACCAGGCCTTCGGCAGCTGGACATCGGATTTCTCGATGTGGTAAGGATTCTGTAACAATTAATTTCAGTGTAGAATAACATTTAATAAAAATATTTAGTACGATATAGTAATGAATACAACATATAAAGAGTATTTACCAGTAAATAAGTAAGTGTTAAATAATTTCAGTACAAAATACGAGGGTGATATATTAAGGATTATAATTTTAATGCTAACCTTTCTTACAGTGGTATATTTTGAAGCACCTCCAGACATTTCATAGTTTGGCCAGATGTTGCTTGGTATCTGGCAACAATGGTAAAATACAATTAATAATACTTTACTTCATATCAATATTTGACACAATAGTTTAGAAATAATATAAATTCGCAACAATTATTCATAAAATAAAGTATTTAAAATAATGTATGAGGAGTTAAATTGTAATGGATGCCTTACTCTGTACTCTGCACTTCCTCGAGATATCATGAAGATAGCGCGTTGTTTTTGAGAGAATCTGCATTAGTTTGTCACGTCGTAAAGACGTTTGTTGTCGAGACATGTAGAGTGTTTTAGTTTTAGGCTTTGGCTAATCGGCAGGCCACTGAGTTACAATGTAACATGTAACAATTTATTATTTGTTTAATTACGTTATAATGTTTAGTGTAAAATGTAAATAATAAAATGTAATTATAAGGCATCCAGCCAGTCAATGGGTTTACGTCATAAATATATCACTAGAAACAATGACGTCGGGTGTTAATAAGTTTACATGAGCATGAAAAACGGATTAAAATATGATGTGTGGGTTGCCTCCATACATACAAATCTTTTTTGCGGAGAGAAATAATAATACATCGATGAAGATCACTTAAGCTTCATGTCATTGATTTTTGAACCGCAAAGTAACAAGTAAATGTAAATGTATCTCTGTCTTACTTATACATTCCTTCATTCTTTCTTCGATATAGGTATGTCTAATAGCTTCATCTGTGTCTTAATAATAATAGAAAAACCAATAAAATACCGTTAATAAAGTATATTTCAAAATGTGTAGAATATTTCAAAAATCCCTAAACGATGACATAAACCCATTGTCTGACTGGATGCCCTATATATACTATTATTCACGAAAGATGACTATTCAAGGTCATTTGCTCGAAGAAAGAATACACATCACTTTACAGCAGTAGCTTAGCAACATTTTGTATTAGAAAGAGAAAGATTATTTGACCTATGTCTATTTAATTTATGTGGTGTGACAGATTTACGTAACTAGTGGCATTACTTTCTAACACACTATAAATAATAAATGACATATGTCGTAGAATTACAGATACCTAATTATCTACTACACTGCCCTCTGTGCTAATATTTACCCAGTGGCGTTGCCGTTTAAATCAAATTATTATTTCTTGGTTTATAGTTGAGTCTATGTTTTTGGATTTTGCAAAAATATAAGTGAAGAACATAAATCTTTCAAAAAGGCATTATTTAAAAAGAAACAAAATTTTCAAATAAATTACTCTTATTTTTATATGTCCATAAATATTTCATGTTGTACGCCTATGCATATGAAATGCAATGAAGTTATCTGCAAGTAATATTTTATCAGACAGACCACAAATGACCTTGAATAGTCATCTTTCGTGAATAAAACTTTTAGTAAATCTCAAGTATTGTCCGTGTTCATAATGTAAGTGTTCGTCAGCATCCCTCATCAGTCAACAAGTGAGTAGATAAGTGAGAGTGAAAGTGGAGCTGTGAGTGTTCTTCCTTTTCACTCGTGGACGCCAATCACCCAAGCGTCCACCAGTCAGAATGAAGAGTGATGTGAAGTTATTATTTTTTTAACTCTAGTATTTATTTTTTAATTCACCTTCAAAACTCAGCCGCATCCTGTATGTAGTTTCTATTTTCAATTTGCCAATGTCTTACACACAACCCAATGAATATTTACATTGTATACAGTAATCAATATAAACACTATTTTTGCATTTTTCGTGTCATCTGCTTACGAAGCCATATATGCATGCACGGTGCATGTATTTCTGTGGAGCATAAGCATACAAATGACGCTTATTATTGTGGAATGTCCACTTGCAGTAGATGAGAAGCACGTGTAAGCCAAGCCTATGCGTTCTATTGTCACCAGTTGATTGCACAGGTGGTGATAACATAAATAATAAATATATCATCATGCCTTACAACCATAAACGCCAGCAATGCAGAGAATGACAGATAATGCTTGTATGTATATTCTGTTCCATCTTAAGAATGACAATGCCAAAATTCAAAAATGCGGAATATATCAAATGCATTGGTAGGTACATGGAGCTAGAAAAACTATGGAGGATGGATCAAATGGTGATGCCGCTTATTTCGGCGTTTCTCCAACTTGGCGTTTTCCCAACTACAATACAAACCATTTATTTGGTGTCTATTTATTATAAAGTTTGAAATATTAAAAAATCTGGTGTGGCCATCACAATACCTCCCGCCATTTTCAGCCCGAGTCCCAAAAAAGATTAAGTTAATCCTTATTTTTGGATTAGCGAATTTTATTCTAATTTTTACATTTTATTTCTTAAAATATAGTCTAATCTAATCCAAGTAACTACCTTTTTTAAACCCCTCAACAGGATTAAATCCCAATTACAGAGTGGGTTAACATTCACACACACACATGCCTTAGTGCGACTTGAACCTATAGCCCCGATGGCACTCATGACATGAGGCGTTGCTCTAACCATTGAGTCACCGGAACTATAATAAAATAAAGATTAAATTTTAAATACCGAGATAGAATAGAATTTACTAATCCAAAAATTAGGATTAGCTTAAAATTTTTTTAATCGTGCATAGATGCTACTTTCAGGTAGCATCTATGCACCCCGAAAAAAAATTTAATCGTGTATAGATGCTACTTTTAGGTAGCATCTATGCACCCCAAAAAAATTTTAATCGTGCATAGATGCTACTTTCAGGTAGCATCTATGCACCCCAAAGAAAATTTTTAATCGTAGGAAGAATATAATTGTGATATCGCTAGGGGTGTATAAATGACCGTTTTTGAGATATGGCCCAAAAATGGAAAATTGAAAAAATCGCAAGGGATATATATATATATATATATATATATATATATATATATATATATATATATATATATATATATATACACTCAAAAAAATATAAGTTTTAGTTACAACAAAAATTACTTTCGTTTCTAAAAACATCCAAAATGAAAAGAATTACTTTCAACTTAAATAAATTGCAGGTAAAATTAAAAAACGCTACTTTGAAATCTTACTTTTAATTTTAAAACTATTATAATTTTATTTTAAAACTAATATACTTTTCGTAGATTATTATATATTTTTAACTTAAATGTTTCTACTTTTGTTTTGAATAAAATTTGCTTAAAATAAAATTATACTTTTGGTATAAAATTAATACTGTTTAGATAAAAACTTAATTCATTTGTGTTCAAAAATTGAGATTTTGGATTGAAAGTAAAAATAATTTTTTAATACAAATAAACATTTTGTTAAAATCAAAGTAAAATGTTTTTTCTTCAAAATATTGATGATTTTAAATGTAAAAATAACTTCATAAACAAAAATTATTACTTTCATTTTAAAATATTTACTTTTACGTTAATATGTTTAATTTTAAATTAATTTACAAACAATTTTATATTAAAAGTACTAAATTTTTACTAACTAGTTGCCGGTTTTTGACTGCACAGGCATACAACGATCGTCATAGTCAGTTTTATGTGTGGTTAGAAATGCGCTGAAAGTATAGCAGTAATAATTATATGCATAGCAAACACAGAAAATATTATTAAAGAAATAGAATTTTATAGGTAATTACCTTAAAGATAACAAAATTGAGGATGTTTATCCATACATTGAAGGTAAGAATATTGAACATAATAGTTTTAGGAAATATACATTCGAAATGAAACGTATAATATTATTTGTTCTTAGGAAAACAACTAATTGTAGACTCTCTGCATTCTGCGTTACTTAAACAGCTTGGATCTGAAGGAATTGATTCCTTACTCGAATTTCGATTTAAAGATACCAACCCAAATGAATCTTTGGAAAGTATGTATTATTATTAATATAGTTACTTTTAAGATACTATTATGTTTATTTACTATATTTTTATTACTAGTTCTGTAAAGGATGTATGCAGATGAAACTTTTAGCTGACTACAAATCTACACGAATTGCTAATCAATAATTATTATCAACTTCAATCACAACCACCTTATACGTTTAAGTAAAAAAGAAATTGTGGTATGTATTTCCAAATATACCTATAAAATTACAAGTTACAAATATGTTGTAAAAATTAAATTCATTTAGACTTAAGATCCACTTAACATATGTTTTGTTAATAATTATTGTATTTATTGTTGTATGTGAAATTATCTTGTTAGAAATAAGTTTTCTTTTCCATTACAGAAATCAGAATGAATTATTTTCAAACCTGTTTTGTTAATTATTGTATAATTATTAAAATAAAACAAGAATATTGAGTATAAATTAAGGAACTTTAATTTTAAAAATTCTGTTCCTCAGGTTAAATTAAGATTTTTATTTCAAATAAATAAAAAAATAATTTGAAAATAGCATAATTTAAATGATATAAATATTTTTCAAATTGAATACTAACAGCTTTTAATTTTATTGCTTTGATTATTTGGGTTAATGTTTTAAAAACATTGTTCTGAAATCATACGTTTTTAATTCGAAATTTAAAATATTTCAATTAAATACGAGGTGATTTAAAAAAGAATATAATACTCTTAACAAATTCATTTTTGATATAATAGTATTTACTTTTGTCTCAAAATCCTAAAAGAAGGTTGAAAGCAAGGATACTTTTAAATCAAATATAAACTTTGTTGGAGCCTTTTTGAAAGCAAAAATATTTGATTTAACCTGCAATTCCATAAGTATTAAAGCAAAATTTCTTTGGGTGTATATATATATATATATATATATATATATATATATATATATATATATATATATATATATATACAGAGAATTTATTTTAAAATGCAACATATGGTTCATCACTTCCATGGTTACACACTACAGTCAAAAAATGAAAGCAATGTAATATTTGTCCATTTTAAAATGCAACATTATAAATAGTACTGCAACACATAGGGTTTCACGGGCTTGGCTTGAAGCTTGAAAGCTTGGCTTGGCTTGGCTTGAAAAAGCTTGAAAAATCAAGCCAAGCCTGCCGTTCAAAAAAGCTTGACTTTTCAAGCCAAGCCAAGCTTCTGTTCCACCAAGCCCAAGCCAAACCAAGCCTAACATTTAAAAAAGCTTGAATTTTCAAGCCAAGCCAAGCCTTTGACTGTCAAGTAGCTTGGTTGAAAACAAGCTTTTTCAAGCTTTTCTTAAGAAATGTTGTCGAGGCCGACAAAACCGTAATTTTATGGTGATAACGTACTTTCTCACTGCTTCGGCACATTTTTGCGAACTTCTAAGAATTGGAGTTTCCAAAAGGACCAGCCTTCATTACCTGCCAGTCCAGTATGCTTCAAAACTTTGTAAATAGGACACTATACCCTTCATCATTCTTATTATGCAAAGACCACTTATTTTCTCAATCTGAACCAACAATCTGTTTTAACTATAGAGTGATGGGAAGATAGGTGCAGTTTGATCTTTTTGTTTGATTGGATAATATCGGAATATTATCCAATCAAAATAGATATAGATAGAATATAATCAATATTCATTTAAATTTTAACTAACTTGATTTTAAATACCAAGCATCAAGCTTCAACACATAATATTTATTACTCGTATTTATTGCTAATTTTGATAATTTTGCTGCAGAATAAAAATTATAAGTAATAATAATATACTCTACATCTACACCGTAAGGTAAATTGAGTGACAGACTACATAAATCATGATAATTATTGCATTTTGTACAATGTTTTGTTATTCTGGTATTTCCGAATCATAGAGACGAGACAATTTCTGTTTGTGTATATGTATATATTTATATTCAAAGATTTTCAATGCTATTTTTAGCTCAACCCCTAATGTACCCCTAATAAAACGTGAAAGGTATAATAGACAATAACAATGTACCGACGAAGAGAGCATTCTGTTTTAAATATTATCTTGATACAAGTTTTCATTGATCCAAAAATATGTGCTAATAAATAAGCAAATAAATATATAATCTCGGCTTATTACCTAGTTCTGGAGGTTTTTAATTTGCTTTTATTCACAAATTTCAGTAATAACGATATATTCGTATCGTTAAGCATATTAACTTTTGTATTATTTGAATTTGCACATGATTACTTTAATTATATTTATGTATTTAACTTACATGATTCTGTACTCAAAAATCAGTAGAAATTTCATAAGAAGAGGCGAGTAGGTATTTGTCACGAACAAACAAAATTTCGGGGAAATTTCCGTCTGTAGGGTTTTATGATTTCCAGATGTATTTCAAGTAGGTATAAAAGGTCAGTTTCAGGTCATTTCCATCCCATTGTACATTCCAAAATATTTATGTATTTATTTGAACACAGTTATTTGGTGTCTTGTTTTTTTTTTTTTTTGACAAACTTTAACAGTTGAGAGGACATTTAAGATACAATACAATAAAGTCCAACTAATGCATATGCCTACTTAAATAAATGCAGTCAACGAAAATAATAAAAGAAACATGAAAATTGAAGGGTAAATATTTAATAAAAGATAATAAATTTATGCAGTTTGTTTACTCTTAAAAATAAAATAAATGAATAAAATATACATTTCAATATTTTAATAATTACAAAGAAAAAACACTTGGTGTAAGTTTCATAAATTTTATTTTATCGTTTTGTTTATCTTTACGCATAAGAAGATATTTTTCAATTGTACCACAATAAATTTATGTAAAACAAAACATGATTTGTACATTAATACGATACAATGAAACATCGACATAACATCGATATATTGATACATCAATATTCCAATACATCGATATATCGGTATATCGATATATTCAATAAAATTCACATCGAATATTTATATTAAAATCTTGATACCGAACAACTACTACTGGTTTTCAAGACCTATATACCTACTGTGCGCATGAGCATTTATAAAGCTTGAAAGCTTGAAAAAGCTTGAAATAGCTTGAAAAGGCTTGAAAAAGCTTGATAAAGCTTGAAAATCAAGCCAAGCCTAAAATAATTAAAGCTTGATGTTTTCAAGCCAAGCCAAGCTCTGTTTCCATCAAGCCCAAGCCAAGCCAAGCCTAACATTAAAAAAAGCTTGAAGTTTCAAGCCAAGCCAAGCTTTTTTATTTCAAGCCAAGTAGCTTGGCTTGGTGAATCCCTAGCAACACAGGAGATACCTCCAGAATACATCACAAATGGTGTCAATTCTTTCTATGACCGACTAGGATATTGCCTCAGTGTAAATGGAGGTATTTTTGAACAATTATTACACTAAAATTATGAGTTTTTGTAAGCTAAAGTTTGTTAAGATGTGCTACATTAAAGATTTGATTTTTTGTTAATCGTGTATAGGTTAATTTATTGGAAATTAGTATTGATAATACATAACTACAAATTTTGTATGTTGCATTTTAAAATGGACAAAAATTACATTGCTGTCATTTTTTGACAGAGATAGTGTGTAACCATGGAAGTGATAGACCACATGTTGCATGTTAAAATAAATTCCCTATATATATATATATATATATATATATATATATATATATATATATATATATATATATATATATATATATATATATATATATATATATATGTTTTTTGAATTCAATTCTATTTTTAAAATTAGGTATCTATACCTCAATTATTTTAACTTTATTTACTGGCCTCCAATAACCTTTCCGCTAAAACTCGAATAAATGTCATGTATAATTTATAACCTTACTAATTCTAAATTCGTAAGAAATCCTGTGGATTTATATCCATATATATAATTTAATGAACTCCAATAAATCTCACCATTAATTATTTCCCGTAAACCTTGAATAAAAATCTGCTCGTTTAATCCAACGATCAATAAAAGCTAACGATTCGATACAATCTTTAGCAAATAATTAGCAAAGTCGATAAGGAGACTGCAAATTGCAATGCTAAAAGCATCCAGCTGATAAATATAATCCAGGGATAGATAGTTGGCCATGAAGACTGTCATCAGTTCAGCATAACGACCAAAATTAAAGTTCTGCTTACAAATGTAAAATGCAGCTTGCTGCAATTATTATTCTCTGTTAAGGGGACAATTTTGCTCTGAATTATAGTTATTGAAGACGAGAAATCGTCTGTTCACTTTTAATGCATTATTTACGATAAAAACGAAACTGGAATTAAATTAAAATTCATGTTCTTCAAGAGATGATCTCTATTATTTTATGAGATAAAAAATACTTTAAGCGGATACTAATTTTATTGCTTCCGACTTCCGACTTAAAATGCCATATTTAATTTTATTAATTGCAAGCATTTATATACACAATAAGGGTTTGAAATATACCTTTGAAAATGTCAGCCATTTTAAACATTTAATTTGACAGTCATTTGTTTCACTCGAAATCAGTATTATTATAAATATGGAAAAAATCTTGCATTTAGAAAGCAATACTGTGTTAAGATGAGGGTAAACAAATAAATAACTTTTTCTACAGTCTATATACAAAGTAGCTATTTGCGCTCTCTTTTGTCAACGCAAAATGTCACTTTGCCGCTCTAGAGCGACAAAGTAGAAAAAACGCTCGCTCCTCAAATTTCTAAGTATACAATGTTGAGAAATGTTACTTGGCTACATTCTTAATGGAAAAGTTTAGTCAGGAATTAATGACACTGTAGTTACACATTATCCACTTACATAACCAAACAAAATGCCGCACTGCTGTGAAAATAAAATAGGGCATTCATTTATAAAAACGAAAGTGTAAAATGCTTAGATTAGATTGAAGCAATAGCTCAAGAAGGATGTAAAGTACCGATAAGTAAAAATAAATAAAAAATAAATTTTTGTTATGGTGGAGGACCCCATTGTGGCGACTGTAGAAAAAATCTTGTGTGTGTTTCGAGCGCAAATGGACATTGTCGATTTCGAGAGAATGCCTCGCTCCTGCGTCGCGCGGCAACAACCTCTCAATCGACAATGTCCCATTTTGCGCTCTTAATACACAAATAGCTATTTTATAAAACTTTTGCAAATTATAGTTCAGGAATAATATTTCAACTTGTTATCTTTGTTAGTCAAAATTCTGTTCAGAAATAATTATCAATTTTCTTATCGCAAGTTTTTTTTTTTAGTTTAAATGTCACCGATCTTTGATGAGTTGTTAATTAAGTACTTACGTTATTACAAGCTTACACGGTGTATAAATATAGAAGGTGTGATTACTCAACAATTTTTGTTGACAGATTGATTTCTACGATCAGTAGGCCGAGATTCTAACCTTACATGTAGTGCTTCTATACAATGTACTCTACCACATAACATTCTAGAACTAAAAGACAAATAAAATAACAATGAAAATGTCACAAATTTCATTAAGATATTTCGCTTGTAATTTTAAATTCGCTGTGTGCGTTAGGTGATTGGTTGTGTTTCGGACGGACAGAGTTCCATTCCGACGGATACCAAACATGAAATTTGAAAAAAAAAATCAAAATCCACAAAAGAGACCCCCATGGCAGCTTTGAGAGGCTGTGAGTAACGCTTTGTAAACGTTTTCAACTACAATTATAGGCGGTGTGCACAAAAGTAGTCAGCGCCGACAGCGGACAAAAATGACAAAAGTGGTTACTCATTGAAACATAACATGGTTATGTGTTATGTCAGAATAATTTTAAAATATCTATTTTATAAAATGTTTGCAATGAATGCGAATGATAGGACGTCAAATATTATGTGATGCAGTGGAAGATGTAATAATTCTGACAAAATTACCGATTGAAGTATGAAATTTTATAAATTTTGTAGATTATATGAAATATAATTATTGCGAATATAAAAGAAAGATGCTAACATCATCCACTGATATCGTGATATGCAGAAACTTTCTTCTTTCCAATCATCCAAGTTTTCCAACTCTTTAATCGCAATTTCCATGTAGTTTGCATTTTATAATATTTAACTAATATTATAAATTATAATATAAAACTAAGTATGATAATACAATACGATACTGTAAATTACTCATTTTATATTGGATTTTTCATTATCTAACACGAACCAAATTCAAAAATTTGACACTTGTTTGACAACTTTGACAGACAATACACTTATCATAACACTTGTAACAAAACACAAAGAATTGACACTAAAGGGACCAATTGGAACCGATGAAGATGTATGTGTTGTGACGCCACATTCTGTTTCAGATCACGTGACTTTTTCAAAATATTATCCAAATTGTAAAATTTCTAATGGATATTTGTTGATATTTTCAAATTTGAGGCTATTTAAATAATATCTTTTTAAATTTAATACTTAGAAGGCATATAAAAATTCTTGCAACAGCCCTATTAAAGCCGACTTGAACGCTGTTAACGGACACTCTGCTCCATCATTTGCCACCGTGATCTGCCATCAAGATGTTGGAGTATCATTGGAAAATATTTATTTACTTAAAAAGGATGTATGTTGAAAAATAAAACTGAATTTGACCGAAAAAATAATTGTTTCTATGTAAGGCTAAAAACTTACAAAACTCCCTCGTATCTATCTACTTGAATATAAATTACTGATTTATAACCTATAGCCCTATATTTGCTCAACTTTACTATCTCAAAAATTGATAAATATTAACAATATTTGTTTTAGAGATAAGACAGACTTTTAAATAAGAGAAAAAGGGAAAATTTCGTTAAACAATTTTGGTAAAGCTTGTAAAGAATATAAATTTAGCTTATTATTTTCAAAGGACATAAAAAATATAGTTTTATTAAAAAAGGTAATTAATATTAGACCAGATTTTTTCCTGTAGAACAAACCTTACCTTTTTATACATAGGTACAATTTAAAATGAAACTTACCAATATCAATAAACTGCGATTTCCTTCTTTGATAATATAGTGCAAATCTTCAATTCCCACGAAGATCTGAAAAAGGTTTAAAGATACTGTTGTTGGATATTTGACAGGAAATTGGATTCTGTTCATCATATTTTGATGAACTTTGTTCATGATCATGATCTTTATTTATATATTCATACATGCAATTTAATGTTGATACAATGTATATAAATCTATGTCAATATTTGGAACATAAAATGCATTTATTGATAAAAATGTATGATGGTTTATTTTTTGTGGTCCAATATATTGCTTCTGAAACAAAAGAAATACATTATCAATACATTTAAATATACCTGACAAAAATAATTTTCAAATAGTTTTCCATTCTAAATAGCAACATATATAAATGTATAACTTCAATTTGATTTAATATTATCTTAAATACTTAGTTCCTTTTTGCATTGGCAATTTCGTATTAAAATCTACGATACACTCTAAGAGAAAGTGAGAAAAATGGAATGGTTGTCGTAGGATGATAACAAGTTTTTAATTACAAACTTTGCAGCAGAGCAACTTCCCGTCTATCTCTATTAGTTTGGATATCTTAACGACCAAACAAACGACTGATGGAGTAAACAACGTATGTTGATGTTGGTTACGCAGAGTTGGAAAGGTTTCACAAACAACAATTTTTAATTTCATAAACGAGACGTCTTATGCTAATGGGGTAGGTATTGATAGTGTAATATATCGACAAAATCTGATGTGGACAACGACCTCCGTGTACGCAAGACCAACATGAAATATAGACCCAATTATAAAATTGCACGTATTTGACGTAATTTGATATTAACATTATTTTTTATATTTTTTTTGTCCTAATCCATAGTAATCTTTATTTACAACACCAAAAAGTATATAATTTTTATATTTACATATCTCGCTTATACAAAGGGCTAATTTAATAATATTGGTTGTGCTAGTCGCAGAATTTAATTCTTTAAAACTATTACTTGAAGCATTTATTTCTAAAATAAAAATAAAACCATTTTATTCAAGAAAAACTGTTAATAACTTCAGGTAATATGTCACTTCCGGTTAGCCTATTTTAACCAAAAACTACTATGTTATTCCCATTGATATAAAAGTTTTGGATTATATTTTAAAATAGTTTTCATTAAAATTTATTATAGGCTAAAAGTAAGTACCACTTCTGGAAATTATGTAATGACCAAAAAAGAGGTATACAACTAGATGTCATAATAGTCCTATATACAATATTTCAACTTTCTACGGCTTAACGTTTTTGAGTTATATACGTGTGTACGTACGTATGTACAGACGTCAAGACGAAATTAGTCAAAATAGATTCAGGGATGGTCAAAATGGATATTGCCGTTGAATTCTGAAAACCGAAATTTTTCGCGATTACAATACTTCCTTTACTATGTACAAGGAAGTAAAAATAGTTAAATAAATATCCCTATGAACATGGTTATTGATTGACATTTGCCGCTTATTTAGTATGACAGCATTACTATTTCCATGGGTGTATCTTTTGAATTTTGCTAGGTGCCATAAGAATTACTATAAAAACCGTCTTCTTTTTACCCCAACGAAAATATGTTTCAAGAAGAAATTTGTCACGCTTTTCATTAAAAACCACAGTGAAAAGAAACTACTTACTTCAAGATTTTTCACGAAGGTATGCGAAACAAATGTCAAATTAATCAACGTTCGGCAATGATATTTATCATGTCATATGTGGAATTGTTTTGATGAATTATGGAAAATTGAAATATAGTTTTGACATTAGCTGTATTCTTTTTGACCCAATTGTAACTCAGCTCAGTACATAACTGAGTTGAGCTGGAGTGAGTTGTGATTTGTGCAAAAAGAACAAGTTTTATTCAATTTTATCATATCCTTTACCGATAGCATTTGCTGTAACAGCTGTCAAATTTATTGGCATTTTTTGATCTATGATACTGTTTATAAACGAAAAATTGATAATGTTGAAAATGTATTACTGTAAGTATATCTGTATACATGAATATAAAATTTGTTGTATTATATAACCTTAAAATGCAAACTGAGTGTTTAAAATCATTTTGAGTTTTGTAAACTGGTTGTGTAGCATCGGAAAGGGGGGACGTGACTTTACTCAAAACAACTCAGATCAGTTGTGTCAAAAAGAACAACAAATTCCTGAGTTTATCTGAAGTGATCTGAGATAAGCTGAGATTTTGTCCGAAAAGAATGCAGCTATTATTTTGGAACAAAATTTGTCACGTGACCTTCGGCCATCTAATGTACGATATTTTCAACTATCTTAAGTAGGTTACTGTCGAGATATCTATTGTTTTCTGAAATGGTCGTTTAAAAAAACAATTTTAATTGTGAACTACTTTGCAGGAAATTGTATAAAAGTAATATTTCATGTGTCCTAACTGCCATCACCCGGTATGTTCGCAAAAAAATATCAGTCATACAATGGACAAAATTAAAATTAAAAGTTATTTTGTTTCCTGAAATATTTTGGACATGTTCGGTTTTTGAAACTATTAATGTCTTCAATTTTTGTTTTTGTCATATTGTTAAACGCATTTCTATTTCTTGTGTAGTCATTTGTTACGAGCATATCCTATAACTTTGTTGATTCTTTTAGAATGTTCGCCGCCTCGACTAATTTATATCTCGCTAGAAAAGTTTCGAACTAACAGTTCTATTTCCTTGTAGAAATAATTTCCAAGTAAAAACAAACAGATGTAAATTGTGTTTGTAATATATGGATACGCCGACATAATCACCAACGTACGGGCAATTGCTGTTAAAACTTGAGGTAAATAAATGCTAATTATTGTCACTGGAATATAATATTTTAGGCGCTAAATGACGGCAGCTGTGTCGACATTTACTGCCGGCCTTCTTCACCATAAATTACCTTCTTGCATTGTTCATTTATTTTCTACACAGCGGAAAATTTCTGCAGTATTCATTTTTATCATTAACAACGCCAAATTAAGAAACTTCCAATGCATAAATTGAATACCTACTCAATTCTTATAATTAAATTTATTAAACATATTCAATATTGCAGCTGCAGTAAGATAAATTACGAGTAAAAGATGTTTATCACATATAATCTCTCTCATATTTTTTATTTGTTTATTGCAGATAACAAATATTAAATAAATATTATTGATAAGACTTTAAATAAATGATGTTTGTGTCCAATAATAAAGAAATAAAATGATACGAAAATAAGGGTACTTTATGTTATAGTGTGACGTCACGAATATCAGGAGGTACATGTTTTGATTGGCGACTGAAAAACAACATGCAAATGTTTAACGAATCAGCGTAAAGCGGTGGCGGCTGGTCCATAAAGGCGCTGGGGCGCAAGCCTTCAAAAATCCAAAGGGGAAACAGCTAAACAAGCTACCTCAAATAATTTCTATATTATTAAAGAAATTTTTTTAAACCAGTGGTTCTCAAGTTACAACACAAAGTTATATTTTTTTAAATTGGATGATGTATATTTTTTATATCCATTTGATATATTTTTTTCTGAATTCAACAATGTAATCAATTTATATCCTAACATAACAAAAATATTGAGAAAAATTCAATTGAAATTTAAATATTTTGATTTTTATAGCTATTTTTCAGTAGGCTATGTATGATAAACAATAACTGCTATCTATCAATTTGAATTATTTACGATAGAAAACAAATAGAACATTATTTATAAAGTTATTAACAAATATCCGTTTCATTTTAATTTAAGTTCAATTGTTTTTCATACATAGCCTACTGAAAAATAACTATAAAAATGAAATTTATTTAAATTTCAATGAATAAATAGTTGAATTCAGAAAAAAATACTCTATCGAATGGACGTAAAAAATATATGCAATCCCATTTAATAAAATATAAGTTTGTGTTGTAACTTGAGAACCACTGGTTTAAAAAATATTTTATTTTGAATTCGGATGTCCCCCTTGGTCTTCTATAAAATTGTCTTATATTATTTTATTGTATCTTTAATAATACAGAAATTATTTGAGATAGCTCGTTTAGTTGTTACAACCTGTATATACTGAAAACCGTGACATAGGCGTTTAACATGGGAAAACAGTTTTTTTACAAATATAGTGGGAGTTATTGATATGGTTAGAAAGATTATTTAATTTGGTATTGAAGAGTATCTAAATACTCCTAATTTAATGGTTTATTAGTGAAATATTTGTAAAGGTATAATGCAATTTGACAGTTATTACTTATAATTGATTAAAAACAGTAATCATGGAAACGTATTCCGTAGCTGAATTGGTTAGATCGGGGCACCGTAATCATTATTCTCAAATTCAAATCCTGCCCGCCTTATATTTTTATTTATTTTTTTTTATTTTGTAAAATGTCTTATTAAATAGGTTATAAAATTAAAATCTAAATTGTTTGGTAAATCAAATATAATTATAGAATAAATCTACGAGAAATGGAATAAAAAAATTATTGTACCTAAAGTACCTTATAAAATTAAAATTAATAAAAAAATAGTGAATTCTATAAAATACTTGATTTACTAAACAATATGTTTTAATTTTGTAATTTTTTTAATAATACACTTTACAAAATAAAATAATAAATAATAAAAATATGAGGCGTTCAGGATCGTGAATAGTTATTCGCGTAATTATTACGATGCCCCGATCTAACCAATTCAGCTACAGAATACGTTTCCATGATTACTGTTTTTAATAAATTATAAGTAATAACTGTCAAACTGCATTATACTTTCGCAAATATTTCAATAATAAGCCATTAAATTAAAAGTGTTTAGATACTCTTCGATGCCCAATTAAATATTCTATCCAACCATATCAAAAACTCCCACTAAAATTATTTCTTTTCAACCAGTGGTTTTCGAATTGTGGGGACCAACTTTTATATATATGCATCAAATACATAAGTATGTTGAACAAAACAACGTAGGTCTTCAAAAAACGGGATAGAAGGTTATACAAAAAATATGATTACCTATTTGAAAACATTTCAAAAGAAGATTAGTTGGGAGCTTTTAAGAAGTGAAAGGAAAGAATGGTTGCGTATACTATTCTTGAAGGGAACAACACTGGACATATTTAAAATAAAATTCTAAAAAATAGGTCTGTTCGTTTCGCTATTTTGCGTCTATGGTTTACTGCCGCCTCCATACAATGTATATGGGCGCGGCAGTAAACTGTAGACGCAAGTTAGCTAAACAAACAAACCTAATATGAACCGTGTTTTATTCTCATAATTATAATTTGATCCTAGTAGAAGTTTAGATAAACTTAAGAAAAAGTCTAGTATGCTAGTATTGTACTATCATTTATGTTTTTGTACAATATAAAATTTTGTCATGTAGTGATGAAATTTCTTGTGAAATGCTGTTGACGTTCGTTGTTGTTATAGGTGTATGAATTATTAACGGAATATTAAGCCGTCATAAATATGCGAAATTCCTCATCTAGATTACGCAATTACGGAAGCCGTTGGCAAGTCCCGCTCTGGGACTTCACATCTTCATCATCTCCAGGCTTCCAGCTTAGTCAGCTCACTACCAGATGCAATTATTTATAATGACAATATTTAAATTAATCGCGGAGTAATGACAGACTCGCCATGGGAAAGCCTCAACATCGGAGAATGCACTCACTTATTTGTTTACACTCCGGTACCACAAAGTGATTGCTAAGTAGTATTTTTGGAATTGCACCCCGCTCGATTATCAAGCTAAATATAGTGGAATACTATCGCTTGGTGTACAAAACGACCAGTATTTCTGTCTTTGTACCTATACCTACGGATGTTTTTGTTAATTTTTATTTCTTTTTACTTCCTTATACAAAGTAAAGGAAATATTGTATTCGCGAAAAATTTCGGTTTTCAGACTTCAACGGAAATATCCATTTTGACCATCCCTGAATCCATTCTGACTAATTTCGTCGTGACGTCTGTACGTACGTACGTATCTCGCATAACTCAAAAACGGTAAGCCGTAGAAAGTTGAAATTTTGTATATAGGACTTCTATAACATCTAGTTGTGCACATCCCTTTTTGGTCATTACATAATTTCCAGAAATGGTACTTTATTTGAAGCCTATAATAGATTTTAATGAAAAACTAAATTAAAATTATGATCCAAAACTTTTCAAACTTGGTATATAAGACTTTTATATCAATTGGAATAACAGCAGATTTTAGTTAAAACAGGCTAACCGGAAGTGATATATTACCTGAAGTTGTTAACAGTTTTTCTTGAATAAAATGGTTTCATTTTGATTTTAGAAATAAATACTTCAAATAAGAGTTTTAGAAAATTCAATTCTGCGTCTAGCACATCAAGTATTATTAAATTAGCCCTTTGTATAAGCGAGATATGTAAATTTAATACTTATATAATTTTTGGTTTTTGTAATGAAGCTTGCTATGGGTTAGGACAAAAAATAACAAAAAAATAGATGTTAATGTCAAATTACGTCAAACACGTGAAATTTTATAATTGGGTCCATACTTCATCTTCATATTGGTCTTGCGTACAAGGAAGTCGTGTGGTGTCCACATCAGATTTTTACCTTCCGTCACCTTTAGGTAAGGAAGGTATTGTCTTTGGTCAAAAAATTCGGTGGTGAGTTTTTGATGAATAAGCACGTTTTAGGGTCCCTACAATACGATTTTACTATTTTTACGATGATGTCTGTATGTGTGTGTGTGTGTATGTATGTGTGTGTGTGTGTGTGTGTGTCTGTGTGTGACAAAATTTTCTAATGCGATAACTTTAATATTAGAATTCCAAAAATTATAATTCTTTCGTATTTCTCTTCGTCACATCCATGTGAAGAGCTGATTAGATTTTGGTTATAATTGGTCAACCGGTAGTACCCTCATTTGAAGATTTTAACAGTTTTTCTTGAAAAAACGATGTTAAATATCATTTTTTCACATTTAATGTTATTATAAATATTAAAGAATTATTTATTCTCTATACGATTTGAATGCATTTTATACTTCATATTAAATGGACATAGAGTTAAAAAATTATAAAGAAATTAAATATCATATATATTGGTCAGCTTTGCTATAACTCTGGAAACAGCTGCTACATTAAGAAAATTCTGATTGAAAGGTGTCAGTGTCAAGTGCAGTTGACAGTATGTTTATGTTATAATTTTACTGGAAATATGGGATCTTTTGTTAGAAACTTTCTGTATCGAATTTATATAAAATACATACAACTGCCTTTAAGGTAATGTACAAGAAATATAATCTTTTGCAAGGAACTTTCTGTATGACATTTATACAAAATACATAGAACTGACGGAAGGTAATGTGCTGGCCACATCAGATTTTTTTTATTAGAAATGGCAATAAAACGTAGCAATTATAAAAATGATATCTATCACACTAGATCTTTAAAAGAGCTGGACTAAAGATCTACGATCTTAAAGACTGGTTGACTAGATATTTAAATCGTTAGTGCTTCAATGGATATTGTCAGTATTGAATACAAAATTTAGGTGTTTTTACCTCCCGCTACCCTTGGCAAGGGAGGTATAGGGATCGTGCTAAAAATCGCATGTCGAGATTTTCGTAAATGAGCACGTTTTAAGGTCCCTAGAATCCAATTTTAACATTTTCACAATGATGTCTATGTGTATTAGATTTTGGTGAAAATCGGATAACCGGAAATGGCACTTTACGAGAAGCTCAAAATAGTTTTTCTTCGAAAAATACCTTTAAACGTTTTTTTTCGAGACTAATGTTATTATAAAAATTAAAGATTATTAAATTTTCTATAGATTTGCATTAATACTTTTTAAATATATTTTATGGATAAATTTACAAAATTACCTATAATTTAAATCCAAGAGCCTACGCTTTAAACAAACAAAACGCAGTTATTCAAATGTATGAAACTGACAGATAAATGTCACCATCAAAGAACTAATCATTTCAAAATAATATTAGCAACGTTTTAAAAAGAATAAAGTAAATACAATAATAGAAAAGGAATTCAATACACTTTCCAGCATAAGGAAATATGTAGGTATGTATTTAGATTTTAGATTAATAAAAATTAACGATCCACAAAAATGTTTAAGCTAATCCTCATTTTTGGATTAGTGAATTCTATTCTATCCCAGTATTTAAAATTTAAGCTTCATTTTATTATAGCTCCGGTGGCTCAATGGTTAGAGCAACGCCTCTTAAGTCATGACTGCGCTCGGGGTTCTGGGTTCGAATCACAATGCATGGATGTGTGTGAATGTGAACCCACTCTGTAATTGGGATTTAATCTTGTTGAGGGGTTTAAAAAAAGGTAATTACTTGAATTAGATTAGACTATTATTTAAAAAATAAACTGTCAAAATTAGAGAGTAAAATTCGCTAATCCAAAAATAAGGTTTAACTTAATCTTTTTTGTGACTCGGGCTGTAAATGGCGGGAGGTATTGTGTTGGCCACACCAAATTTTTTATTCATTTCCGATTATCCGATTGTCACCAAAATCTAGTGGGCTCTTTCCATTACAGAATAAGTTCAAATATAAGGTTTCAAAATTTTCTGAATGATACTACACACACATACACACATACACATAGACATCATCGTGAAAATGTTAAAATTGGATTCGAGGGACCTTAAAACGTGGTAATTTACCACAATCTCGATATGCAATTTTTAGCACGATCCCTATACCTCCCTTACCAAGGGTAGCGGGAGGTAAAAACGCCTTATATAAACCTGTTTTATTGATTAGATATTTTATAAATTTTCTTCCAAAAATTCTACTATTATTAATTTAAAATGATTTTGTTTTATTGGACAATTTGTACATTTTATTTATAATCATTTTTTCCATCCATTACTGAATATTTAATAAAAATACTTTGGCTCATATGAGCAAAGAATCGATAAAGAAATTTGATGTCAACATGATTAAAATTTCATATTAAGCAGTGTCCTATATCTTGGTAAAAACGTCTCATAAAAATTCACAAGCCTTGGTTGGTAGCGGTAGCAACGCAAGCACATGGCCGTATTTACCGTGTGTAATTAAAGTTTCTTTGTAATGAGTTTTTAACAGAGTATCTTTTTTATGAACCTGTTGATTTAAACGAACGGCTGAATGTGGCTGGCTTTGTTGTTGGCGACAGTCGAATGATCTATTCGATTTGAGATATGCGTAATGAGTAATTTACTGGCGATTGTTACCAACAACTCATTATTTCACTTGAGGAAATTAGTCTTTGTTTCAGTTGACAGGAGCTACAACTGCCTTCATTTATTTATCTTTATGTCCACAGAAGCCAAATGGCAAAAGAGATATGTTCAGGAATAATTACAGCAAGATATTTTACTCCTTCGTACAAGGGAAAATAGATTAATCATTCATGTTCGAAACGAATGTGACTATAACTATGAAATTTCAATTAGCTGTTGTTAAAGTTTCTGAATTCTTAATGCATTTTTTACTGTGTATATGTAAATAATAAAATTATGAATTTTCAAAATACACCTGTCACTGTGTCACTAATCATTATCAAATGAGTTGTAGTAATATACACACTATACATTTTATAAAGGGTGTAAATGTAATAAGTGCATTAAATTTAACCAGTAATGAAACTCGACGAGAGCAACAATATTTCTTAATAACTTTTTTTTCCAAGTCTTTTAGATTTTGAGTTATAATTCTTTAAAGATTTTCTGCATATTTCGTTACCCGCAAATAACTGCACAAATGACTGCTGCCGTATTCAAGTGGGATACAAACAGCTCAAAAATTGTCGGTTTTTGGTTACACTTGCAGTCACAGTAATTAATAAACGAATCAACGGAAATGATATTTATTATTAATTAATTCGTAATAGTATAATTTTTAAAATAAAGAATTTTAAATTTTGTATAACAAAGTTATAAAGTTGTGTATTAAACCAGGCTTTTAATCACCTGTGAATAGAGGAAGACAAGGAGGAACGAGGAAGAGCAAAAGCATAGTTATTAGGTTATGAGATGATTTATCGTCGACAAATCATAATACTTTAAATACGTTATTCAAAAAATGTAAGTACAAACTTTTGTCCTTTTAAACGAGGTACATTAGTACCAATAATTAGTCGTCCATTTATTGTTCCCGCCCAAAAATTTTTTAATGAAAATTTTTACTGCATTTTCGTCTGTCGAGATGTGTATTGTGTATAATAAATACATCTTCCCAAGTAAATTCAGTCTCATTAATGAACATTATGAGCCATTCCCAAAATTGAAGTCTGTTATGTAAAATTGACACAACCTAACAAAAATAAAAACTAACCAAATGAATGATAACGTTGAATATGAAAACGAAATTGAACATTTTATTACATTTAATGCCAATAATAATAACATAACCAACAATAACAAATATAAATAATGTTTTCATACTTACATCTACAATAATTATTAGTAATACTACTAATCCGGTTTTGAAATTAGACATTGACGTATATCGTTTGATTTTGTTATGATGATGTTTGAAAGTAGCGGTAGTGGGGAGAAAAATACCAGAGGAACCAGGATTATTTCGTGGTTGCCGTGGTCCGACTTTTTACCAACCTTTTTCAGGAACCGCGTTAGAAACCGGTAAATAATTTCAGGACTTACGGAACACAAACCTGATCGAACCGGTTGCGTTACGGAACATACTATTAATATAGTAGATGTTTCCATGGTTATAGCACAGCTGGCTGCTTTTTGAAATTTTATTTCTTTATAATTTTTTGACTCTATATCCATTGAATATCAAATCGTATAGAGAATAAAATACAATAAATTTTAATATTTACTAATTTGTATTCGTGTTCGTAACCTATCAATCCAGTGGCCCAAAAATGTCAGCTCTAAGCTCTAAAAATTATTTTTGCATTACAATCATTACATCAAATTGTATATACCTTATTTTTTACAATATTTTTAAACAGTCTGTAAATTTTTCACCATGTTTTGTGTAGGTTTCATTTGAAAATGTTAGAAGGAAGAACGCGACGCAAAGCGGAGTGGAGTATTGTTCATCTTGGAAAATGCGCAAGTCACCAGAAATTGGTAATAATATAATTTTTTATTTCTGCAAATAACTTCCAAATGTAAAATAATACAAGAATTTGATTTACACTTCTTTAGGGTAGGGGAGACCGGTGTCAATTGTAACAGGTGTCAAATGTAACAAGGGTAGGTAACAGGGCCATCTTTTCGAAGTAGATTAAAACGCGCTTGCAGAGTGAAGCAGAGGCATAGCTCTTTGGTATTTAGTGTAAGTACATACGCGCCAAATACGGCGTCTGTTTCTGACGAATGTCTATAAATCGACAAAAAAGTAAATACAGTTAGTGACACACATTGTTTCTAAAACATTATAAGTCCTCTGTTCGGAAATATTTCAAGTTAAGAATCAGTTTGTGAGTTATATCTGCTTTTATTTATCATTAAAAAACATTTCGAATTATTACCTAATAAATACAAAAAAGCAAATAATATCTTTATAAGTGAAGCGGTGTCAGTTGTAACACTTGCCAAGGTGTCGACTGTAACGTGTTTAATAATTAAGTGCAGTATTGATCATGATAAAAATTATAAGAAAAAACCACTGCTATCGAAAACATAAAAGAAGAAGAACAAAAAAACGAAAACACTTCCGAAAGTAACAGTCGCAGATTACTCTTCAGATGGCTCCGATGAGGAAGCTCTCTGATGTGTATTGGCCCATATTTTTTGAGCACAGGAGATTGGTTGCAGTGGCGAAAATGTAAAATCTGGACACCGGGCAAGTTAAATTGTACGAAGAGAGACCTATTTAATGTTTACCTAAACTGCAATTTCATTAGCGATTAAAGGCATTGGTCAAAATGGTCCATATCACCAACAGAATATATATTTTGTTTGCTTTTAGTTGAGTCATCTGAAATTTGTATTTTCTGAGGTAATAAATAAATTTTTATTTTTTCAATAATTTCTTCTTTTATCTGTTATTTTATCTTATTACATCACTGTTAAAATTTGTTACAATTGACACTGGCCCTGTTACTATTGACACCAGTTAGGTGTCAATTGTAACATTTGTAATGCCTGACTAAAAATCCTTATACTTTTAGATTTGTCAAAAAGTTTAAAATTCAAAATAGTATTCACTAAGGTGGGTAGGTTCTCATATAGGTCATTTCAAAATTTCTAAATGTAACCTTAACTCGTGAAAAATAAAACTTTAAATTTTGTAACAATTGACACCGGTCTCCCCTACTATATTCAAACGTTTGTATTCTTTTAGTATTTCATTTCTCTATTCTTTCTTTGACCTCATCAATATTTCCACGGTGAATGTACAGCTCACATAAGCCTTTAGCTTGAACATGCGGAGTCATCACAGTGCACCGGAAGCAACATGGCAGCCTTACGAAGTGTGCGTTCGACAGAACGTACGCGTACGCACAACGTGCCTTGCTTCCAACAACGGACACGTAAGCCGCGGGATATATCAGCACAGCACTACCAGCGATTTGCATATGCATACGGAGGTTGATGGTGTGTGACGTCAGATCACATTCAGAAAGGGTGAATACCAGATGAAAAAATGGAATAGGAAATGGGACAGTTGCTGTCAGTTGGTTGTTAGCAGTGGCCTATATACAAGGGATATATATATATATACTAAGATTAATTCAAAAATTGTTAGTTAACAAATAGGCAAATTTAAACATTTTTATGCTTACAGATATTTTGATTTTGAGATATCTGTCAGCAAATTTTGAGTATTGACAAAAGCAGGAAATGATAAATTAATAAAACGTGACAAATCTGCTATTACCACACATACATACATACATACATAAAATCACGCATTTCCCACTTAGTGGGTTAGCACAAACCCGAAAGAATAACAATAACATCATCCAAAAAATAATCAGTCTCCCTTTCAACAACATTATTACTAACCTGACATCATAGGTACAACATATATTCCTCACTCTTAACATATTAAAGTGACCGATTTTCGGTAGCGAAATACCGCATCCGGACCACAATAATAGTTACGAAACAATCATCCTTCGCCACACATTCCTGTCTAAGCACACTTCTTTCGCCTCGGCCACATTCATAATCGCATTCATACACGCTCTTCTTCTCTTCCCACTCGGAAACTTTCTCTCTTTTAGTACCTTATCAATCACATCCATCCACTTATGAATATGAATGGACCTATTAAATTTTAATGACACTATGACGTCATTTTAGATACGCCATGTAGCAGAATTTTCATTAGGTAGGTGACACCATGTTGGAAAGAATGAAATAAAATAAATTTAAACCTGCTAATAATTATGAAAAAATCTGGTGTGGCCAACACAATATCTCCCACCATTTACAGCCCGACTCACAAAAAAGATTGCTGATCCTTATTTTTGGATTAGCGAATTTTACTCTAATTTTGGCAGTTTATTTTTTAAAATATAGTCTAATCTAATCCAAGTATCTACCTTTTTATTTCCTTGTACAAAGTAAAGGAAGTATTGTATTCGCGAAAAATTTTGGTTTTCAGATTTCAACGGAAATATCCATTTTTACCATCCCTGAATCCATTCTGACTAATTTCGTCTTGATGTCTGTACGTACGTACGTACGAAGGTACGTACGTATCTCCCATAACTCAAAAACAGTAAGCCGTAGAAAGTTGAAATTTTGTATTTAGGACTTCTATAACATCTAGTTGTGCACTTCCCTTTTTGGTCATTACATAATTTCCAGAAATGGTACTTTATTTGAAGTCTATAATAGATTTTAATGAAAAACTATATTAAAATATAATCCAAAACTTTTCTAATTTGGTATATAAGACTTTTATATCAATTGGAATAACAGCAGATTTTGGTGATATATTACCTGAAGTTGTTAACAGTTTTTCTTCAATAAAATGGTTTCATTTTGATTTTAGAAATAAATGCTTCAAATAAGAGTTTTAGAGACGTCTAGCACATCAAGTATTATTAAATTAGCCCCTTGTATAAGCGAGATATGTAAATTTAAACATATAGGTACTTTTTGCTTTTTGTAATGAAGCTTGCTATGTACTAAGACAAAAAATAACAAAAAAATAAAAAATAGATGTTAATGTCAAATTACGTCAAATACGTGCAATTTTATAATTGAGTCTATACTTCATATTAATCTTGTGTACAAGGAAGTCGTGTGGTGTCCACATCAGATTTTTTGATAATAAAGATTAAATTTCAAATACCGCGATAGAATAGAATTCACTTATCCAAAAATGAGGATTAGTTTAAACTTTTTTGCGAATCTTTAATTTTTATTAATCTAAATACATACGTACATATTTACTTATGCTGGAAACTGTATTGATTTCCATTCCTATTGTTCTTTTTACTTTTTTTCTTTTTAAAACTTTACTATTATTAATTTCAAATGATTAGTTCTTTGACATTTATCTGTAAGTTATATACATTTGAATATCTGCGAAAACAAAAAGTTTTGTTTGTTTAAATAATTTTATAAATTTATTCATAAAATATGTACAAAAAGTATTAACACAAATCTATCGATAATTTAATAATCTTTAATTTTTATAAGAACATTAATCTCGAAAAAATAATATTTAAAGGTATTTTTCGAAGAAAAACTATTTTGAGCTTCAAGTAAAGTGTCAAATCCGGTTATCAGATTTACACCAAAATCTAATGGGCTCTTCCCATAATAGAAAAACGTCGAAAACGACACATACACACACGCACGCACGCACGCACGCACGCACACGCACACACACACACACACACACACACACACACACACACAGACACACACACACACACACTCACACACACACACACACACACACACACACACACACACACACACACACACACACACACACACACACACACACACACACACACACACACACACACACACACACACACACACACACACACACACACACACACACACACACACACACACACACACACACACACACACACACACACACACACACACACACACACACACACACACACACACACACACACACACACACACACACACACACACACACACACACACACACACACACACACACACACACACACACACACACACACACACACACACACACACACACACACACACACACACACACACACACACACACACACACACACACACACACACACACACACACACACACACACACACACACACACACACACACACACACACACACACACACACACACACACACACACACACACACACACACACACACACACACACACACACACACACACACACACACACACACACACACACACACACACACACACACACACACACACACACACACACACACACACACACACACACACACACACACACACACACACACACACACACACACACACACACACACACACACACACACACACACACACCATCGTGAAAATGTTAAAATTGGATTCTAGAGACCTTAAAACGTGCTCATTTACCAAAATCTCGATATGCGATTTTTAGCACGATCCCTATACCGCCCTTACAAAGGGTAGCAGGAGGTAAAAACGACAAAAAATTAAATAATATTTTCTATATTACAAACAGAAATGTATCTAATATTAAATATATATGTAATTTAAAATTTATAGTAAAATTTATGTTTTATCAGAATTGTAATAAATGGTTCTAAGCAAATCATTTGCTATTAACTGTCACTTTTCGATTATTTTGGTATAGGTTTGCAAGTTTGAAGTGCAAATTTCGACTATTTGGAAGAACATATAAAAACAAGAAAACAATTTCGTAAATATTGTTCAGTGTTTTTAACGTATTTATTGCGTATATTATACCTAAATTTACTCGGATTTCTTATTTTTACAAAACTCAATTCGTGTCAATTATGTAAAAAGTGACGTTTCATAACGTCATACAGTGAGAAAAAATTCAACTTTTTAAAACGGAATTAGATACATTAAATTAATTAGAACTTAGTTAATCAATATTATAATTATAAGTAAAAATATGGATTAAATAAAGAGCATTATCTTCAATTTTTGACAAAATATAAAATTAAAACTTCCGCTATTGGGATTTTCAAGTATCAAGAGATGGCGTTGATCGCATTAAACAATGGTACACTTTTTGTTGACATTTATAAGTGCCGCATTGTTGTCAATTGTATTTCTTTAGTTTTCGTATTATTTTCTCATTTATTAGTATTTTTTATTTATAATTCAAATATGTATAATAGAGTTTTTGTAGTCATATAGTTGTAGTTTCATGTAAATATCAAATTTGTACCACTGCGTGTAGTTATCATATTCGCCGCTAGTTAACGTTTTCTTATTTGAAAATCCCAATACTTCCCACATTTGGCAATTTGTAGCTTGTTGCTATTTTTGAACATAAAAAATTATGGGTAGAAGGTTTTCGTCTGAAGAGAGATTGCAGCTCCAATTCATGATTGTTTTGAAATCAAAAGAAGATTTGTTGGGAGCTTTTAAGAAATGGAAAAAATAATGGTGAAGTAATTATTGTTGATAGAAACTATTTTGAACATACTTTAAAAATTTTTGAAACATGTGTTCCACTTGTTTTTATCTCAATAATTCTAATGTAACTTTTTTATTTATTTCAAAATCCTCACACATACGTTCATAAAAATAATTTTAATATTCCTTTACTCAATTTAATTCTTCCATTTAATCCTATCTAAAATTCCATATTCTCTAAAACAATATTCCTCCTCACACGCTCTCATCAAACCTTCCCCTTTTCAGTTTTGACAACCCTTTTAAAGTTCCCTCCCCCTCTGCTCGTCCCTATCCCTACCACGTGTAGGGGTGCGCGCTCTACTCGCTGCATGTGTGTACGTGTCTGGACAGGAGCGCGAGTGAGTGACCGACGCATGCGTGGAAGCGGCGACGCCATCATGGCGCCGGCACGACGCCTCGCACGTGGCGACGCCCTGACTGGTGATGGTGACTGGTGGAGGATTGGGGAACTACCAGAGGGAAGGTAATTTTGAGGAGAAAGAGGAATAATATAAAAGTTTGTATATAGTTAAATTCAACTTAGAAGAAGATGACAGCGTTTAGTCTGCTTACATTAAACTTAGAGAATAACTGTGTCTAGTCTACTTGTTAAGGACTTATTAGGGTATACTTCATATCCGATCATGTTCATTCTAAGAGCCTATTAAAATATGTAACTGATAGAAACAAATTTATTAGTTGTCTTTTTAATTTTTTATTTATTGTCTCTTTTATTGGTAAAACATTAAAACAAAACGTAATAATTAACGTGACAAGATTCGGTGGTGGATAAGCACGTTTTAAGGTCCCTAGAATAAGATTTTACTATTTTTACGATGATGTTTGTATGTGTATGTGTCTGGCTGTGTGTGTGTATGTGTGGATGTGAGTGTGTGTGTGTGTGTGTGTGTGTGTGTGTGTGTGTGTGTGTGTGTGTGTGTGTGTATGTGTAACAAAATTTTCCTCTACGATAACTCTAATACTACAATTCCAAAAATTATAATTATTTCGTATTACTCTTCGTTGCATCCATATGAAGAGCTGATTAGGTTTTGGTTATAATTGGTCAACCGGAAGTACCCTCATATGAAGATTTTAACAGTTTTTCATGAAAAGACAATGTTAAATATCATTTTTTCACATTTCATGTTATTATAAATATTAAAGAACATTTTGTATTCTCTATACGATTTGACTGCATTTTATACTTCATATTAAATGGATATAGAGTTACAAAATTATAAAGAAATTAAATTTCATAAATTAGCTAGCTATGCTAGAAACAGCTATTATATTAAGAAAATTCTGATTGAAAGATGTCAGTGTCAAGTGCAATTGACATATTCGTAGTATATTTGTGTTATAATTTTACTCGAAATTTAGGATCTTTTTTCTCAAAACTTTTTGTATGAAATTTGTATAAAATACATTCAACTGTCGAAAGGTAATGTACATATAAGAAATTTAGAATCTTTTGCAAGGAACTTTCTGTATGGATTTTATAGAGAATACATACGCATTTACGAAAATTCTATCGGTAGATACCGCATCTACCGACTGTGTTCGAAAACACAAGTGGTAAAAAGTTACTGTGTTCGAAAATTGTTCAATATCTACAAGATCCATCTACCGGATTCAAGCAGAATCTAATCTCAAAGAAAGGTAATGATGCAAAGCGAAACGCGTGCGTTAAAAGTGGAAATGTGTTCAAAGTAGGACTCTGCTCAGTTTGTTAACTACGTTAAATTTCTAACCTGTTTTAAATTTTCAAATTTTTTCTTAGTTTATGGATCTACCCTGTTTACCACTTGCGTTCTTAAAATATCAATTCCGGTAGCTATAACATGATAAAAAGCTGTTTACCGGTAACAATTCACCGGTAGAATTTTCGTAAATACCTCATATAACTGACGGAAGGTAATGTGCTGGCCACATCAGATTTTATTTTATTTTATTATTGTATTAATTTTTACACTGACAACTAAATGACATTTGAAAATATTCAAATATTTATGTCTGGAGCTTACTTCATATTCATCGCAAACCATGTCCAGATGGATACAAGGGCCAAACTCGATCTACGTAGACTAGGTTTAAACTGGGTTTAAAATTTACTATGAATAAGTCCAGGGGGGTCTAAGTTAGATATAATTTAAACCTAGTCTACTTAGACTTGGTTTAAACCGGGTCTATCTCAGTTACTATGAATACGGCTGGTAGTGTTTTAGTTTTGAGCGTTGGTTAATCGCCGGGCCACTGAGTTACAATTTAACATGTAACTATTTAGTATTTGTTTAATTAAATTCTAATATTTAATGTAAAATGTAGTTTAATAATTGTTATCATGTAAATAAAACGTTTTTTTTTTTATAAATCTCAAGTATTGTCCGTGTCCATAATCTAAGTGTTCGTTAGCATCCCTTATCAGTCAACAGGTGAATGGAAAGTGTAAGTGTGTGTTCTTTATTTTCACTAATCAATCAAGCGTCCACCAGTCAGTTGAATCGTTGAAAAACCAGTAATTAACACCATCAGCTTCTTCTTAGACCCCCTCGTGTCACAAGATTAGTGATGCACGCGAGGCGAGACGAGACGAGAAATATAAAATATCGATCTCGTGTCGTTTTCGGATCTGAAATCTCGATCTCGCTCTCGTTCTCGCACATTTTTTTGGGTCTCATCTCGTTCCCGCACGAGAGTCTCGCGAGAGTCTTGCTATAAAAATAAGCGCTTGCGCACTATGTATTTACGTAACTATTTAACTACAAGAGACAAGTTCGCACCAATAGCACCGTCTTCCATGTATTTGCAGTCGTATAACTATAATAAAGGGACGAAACACTAAATTCTGTTCACCAAATTATTTCAATACTAACATAATGTTTATTCATTTACGATCACCAGAAAATGTGATAAGTTAGTAAATAATTTAATTTACTTCTAAAATATGCAATTTATCATCAAATTGTGATCTCTAAACTATTTCAATAAGAACACATTCTGTCATCAGTAAAACGAATTTAACATTAAAAAAATATTTTTTGCAACTAAAAGTATCTACACTTTTTCATTAAATATATGCCATTAATATGTAAAATTAAGTCATAAAAAACCGCTACACTGGTAACCCGCTGGCAACCAATCACTCCGCTTCTCTCCCTGTGGGCTCCCATCGACGCTTAATATAACATTATTAACCGTGGTTTTAATTAGGGTGAATTAGGAGCTGAAATATTAGAGAAAACTAATTCTATTGAAGGCAACACTGATTTTGTCTTTATTTTTGCATTTTCTCGCTCAGATACCGATACTAATCGACTCTAAATAGACTCAAAAAATATTGTGAATTCATATAATTTTCACATTTACGCGTTCTATGCATGAATTAGCGTTGACTCTACTCCTTGTACGGTGCATTTTTCATTGAATTTTTGAATCAAGGCTATAAAGTTATAAATACTTTTTATTGCAATCTCGCGAGATTTCTCGCTTCTCGCAGTTGTTATATCATCTCGCCTCGAATTTTAAATTGCAATCTCGCTCTCGTTCTCGTCTCGCATAATGCAATGAGACGAGACGAGATGCAAGAGTACTCTCGCCTCGACGTGCATCACTAATTAACATCTATGTCATAGAATATGTAAAAAATAATGGTTTAACAATTAAGACTTTCAACTACAATTCGCTTTAAATATACAGGGTGTAAATGAAATAACTGCATTAAATTTAACCAGTAATGTACCTCGACGAGAGCAACAATATTTCTTAATAACTTTTTTTTCTAAGTCTTTTAGATTTTGAGTTAAAATTCTTTAAAGATTTGTTGCATATTTCGTTACCCGCCTATGGAGAACAAAGAGACAAATGACTGCGCTGCCGTATTCAAGTGAGGTACAAGCAGCTCAAAAATTCTCGGTTATCGGTTACACTTACAGTCACAGTCATTAATAAACGAATCAAGGGAAATAACATTATTATTAATTAATACGTAATAGTACAATTTTTAAAATAAATAAATTTAAATATTGGATAACAAAAGTATAAAGTTGTGTATTGAACCAGGTTTTTAATCACGTGAATAGTGGAAGACAAGGAGAAACGAGGTAACGAGACGAAGACCAAAAGCATAGTTATTAGGTTATGAGATGATTATTTATTGTCGACAAATTATAATAGTTTAAATTCGTTATTCAAAAAATGTAAGTACAAACTTTTGTCCATTTAAAAGAAGTACATGAGTACCAATAATTAGTCGTCCATTTATTGTTCCCCAAACATTTATTAATGAAAATTTTTACAGCATTTTCGTCTGTCAAGATGTGTATTGTGCATAATAAATACACCTTCCCAAGTAAATTCAGTCTCATAAATGAACATTATGAGCCATTCCCAAAATTGAAGTCTGTTATGTGCTGAAAACATTGAACTTTTTGCACATGGTATGGATACAACTGTTGATTTTTTAAAATTTGTCATATGTGACACTCCGTATTGTGATAAAGATGTACAAGATTAACAAATGTGCGAATATTAAGAACAGAATGATTTGGTGATGATTTGGAAACGCTCCGTGTAAATGCGTTGGCAACTCCAATACACTTGTCTTTATGTGAACCGTGATGTCAAGTAAAATGTAGTACAGATACGAGTAAAAAATAAATAAATAAATAAACCATAGGTAAGTAATTACAATGTCTGTGTACTCGAATTTTGACAGAATTTTACCTTATAAACAAGTTTATTACTAATGTCAAAATTTAATTGCAACAATTGACAGGACTGTCAATTGCTAAAACAAAATTTTTCAAAGCTATTGCTGCTGCATTCAATTATCACAAAAATATTTGGAACGACTCGTCAATTTACGGGGTGGTAAAAATGCTACAAAAATATGCGATTTCGAGAAAAAGTTATTAAGAAATATTGTTGCTCTCGATGAGTTATACTACTGGTCAAATTTAATGCACTTATTTCATTTACACCCTGTATATGGTTTTATAAAAAAAATAATAGTGAAGAACCCTATTAGATTGTCTTGGTGACATGATCATTAGCAGCAAAACTTAATTATGAATGAACTGTTTTTTATAACTTAATAATTAGTATTTCTGTTATGTTGTAAAAGTGTGAGGAAGCACCACAAATTCAATTAAAAATTCCCGTAACGTTAGATTGCATGTGCGGCGAACGTTACGGAAACTTAAACAATCCAGTTTTTAAATATCCCTTATTAATCTAATCATCTCGCTAATTAAAAACGTAACAATAAATTGCAAGTAAGTGTGTGCTTATGCTTAACGAATGTGCAACTCAAATCGTAAGCGAAATCGTAAGCGTTGCGTGATCAACGAAAATTAAATGACTGCATTGGAATTTCAGATGCAGTTTACGACTGAAAACGTCTGATTCGTAGATGGCTTTGATCAGAGGCATGGCCTACTACGAGTACAATCCGTGACTAATGCATGCAATGACAGTCAAAATGGAAGAAACGATATATCACACTTTCTTACAAAATAAATGGATGGGTATATTAATATGTTTATCATCATTCGTTTTTTACCACCACTAAAAGTGTGATATCTATTAATAATAAATTCAAAACTTCTAAAATTATTAAAACAATTATTTATGTACCTTCGCCCCGGTAAGCAAACTCAAACTCTGCTATAATATGCATTCTTTGCCGAGGTGCATATTACATTTTTCTGTCTACCTTACTAATAATAGATGTAGAAGGGTAGTACACATAATTACAATACTTATTAAATCGTAGTAGGCTTTGCGGATGAAAAAGGTTTGCGAACGAAAAGTGATGGCTGAGCATAGGAAAAATGTATGCGGACGAAAAGTGATAACCTTCAAAAAAGTGCAATTTTTCATCCGAAAATAAGTTCGTAAAATTTATTTTTTCGTACAGGTAGACAGAAAAATAATGTTTTAATTTAATATAAATAGAAATTAAGGTTGTTTTATTTTAATATTGAGTTCTGAACAACTGTATTAAAATTTGAAATAAAATGTGAAAAATTGTCAGCCATCGCGATTCGAACCCGAGACACCTACCTTGCCGGGATAGTGCTCTACCAACCAGAGCTGGGCAAAGTACCGGAAAGTAGTACTTGAAGTACAAGTACCCAGTATCTTGATTTTTTTAAATGTACTTGAAGTACAAGTACTTTTTTAGTTTCTAAAGTACTTAAAAGTACCAAGTACTTGAAAAAGTACTTGTAAATTTGGGTGCAAGTACATTTTCAGATAATTCATATTTTTTTTCTAATTATATGTACTTTAAGAGGTAATTATTGACAAAAATTTCAATACGCGATATTTATTTGGTTATTTAAATCAAGAGTTCCTCGCTGGGATTGCCGTATCACCTAGCGTTCTCATGACGTAAAATGGACGTCATATAATCGCCAAGCGATACGAGATTATGAAAAGCTGTACCGATATGTTAGAATGACGTCATTTTTACGTCAGGCGATCGCCAGGCGATACGGCAAAGTCCAAGCACGTAGTTAGGTGATACAAACATTATATGGTATATACAGGATGCAGATTAAAAATTAATTTTTCTACAGTCTATATACAAAGTAGCCATTTGCGCTCTCTTTTTTCAACGCAAAATGTCACTTTGCCGCTCATGCGCGACAAAGTAGAAAAAACGCTTGCTGTCCAAATTTCTATCTATACAATGTTGAGAAATGTTACTTGTCTACATTCTTAATAGAAACGAAAGTATAAAATGCTTAGATTAGATTGAAGCTATAGCTCATGAAGAATGGAAAGTAAAGATAAATTAAAATTAAATATAAAATATATTGTGTGAACAGTTATGCTGCCACCTGCAAAAGTTTGGCGTGAACGCTCCCAGTGGACATCCACTTTTCCACTGCACTAGTTTAATGTACTTGAAACAAACAAATTATACAAAACTTATAATATTCATTACAAAATTGCCATTAATTTTTTTTATAAAAACGAAAGCCAAAACAATATCTTAAAGACATATTTGAATACGTTGCTATCTTCACTGCAAAACTGTTGAGTAGTACTGTAAGTACAAAGTGTACATTTATTAATTTTTTTATGGTGGAGGACTGTAGAAAAAATCATGTGTGTGTTTCGAGCGCAAATGGACATTGTCGATTTCGAGAGAATGCCGCGCTCCTGCGTCGCGCGTCAGCAACCTCTCAATCGACAATGTCCCATTTTGCGCTCTTAATACACAAATAGCTATTAAGCCAAAAATTTGCAAATATATCTTTACTTTCATATTATCGCTGAAAATATATTAGTAATGAAATTCACATGATTATGTACTACAGGAATAACACCACACCACTGCATAAGAAACACTGACAGACAAACAATTCTTATAACAGTAAATTTTAATCGATTGTTGATATAGATATAGAGAGGTGAATTAATGGTGAACCAGTCCTTGAAGAGCAAATTATTTATTAATACATTAACAATAAACAACACCGACGTTTCGGTCACAAATTGACCATCGTCAGGGGTAGTTTAATTTTAAAATAAAGTAAACTAACCCTGAGGATGGTCAATTTGTGACCGAAACGTCGGTGTTGTTTATTCTTAATGTATCAATAAATAATTTGCTCTTATAAGGACTGGTTCTCCATTAATTCACCTCTCCAATTTCTTATAACATTGTTAACTTTTAATTTATTCATAAAACTTGAAGCAAATTTAAAGTAATTCAAGTACATTTAAAATACTTCAAGTACATTTAAAGTACTTCAAGTATTTAAAAATATTTCAAGTACCTTTCATTGTACTACAAGTATATTTCCAAGTATTAAGTACCAAGTACCTACATCTGAATATACGTAATTTGTCAATTACAAAGTACTATAAATAGAAAGTACTTCAAGTACAGTACTTGAAGTACTGAAAGTACTTGCAAGCCTAATAAAGTACTTTTCTTGCAAGTATTGCCCAGCTGCTACCAACTAAGCTGTTCTCTCGATGGCTGAATAATCTTTCACTTTTTTTACTTTTCAAATAAAACTCTTATGTCTCCTTATTCATGGAGGTACGGTTATTATAACTAGTATATTATTATTTTTAAAATTTCGCCTATAATTTTGAAAATTAATTAACTCCGGATGTAAAATTGTGTGAATCAGATGCAAATTATTGATTAAAGTGTGTAATAATAACTTATGAATAATACAAAAAAATGGACTAACGAATAGGTAGTCACTCACTATAATTCATGCTTCCTACTTAACGTATTAGCAGAGTATTTTAGTTAATCATGATTATTATTAAACATAAAATTTTACGACTACATCAGATTATGAAGTTGATAATAACAAGTACCTGGTACTTAGCAAGTAGCGCAAGCATTTTAACTCTTAAATTTACCCTATATAGTCTGATTAAATTAGTATGATATGGGAAAATGTTCACAAATTTACATACAAGCAAAAATATTCAAATTTTCGAGTATATAGGATGTTTCACAACTTTTGGTACAAACTTTAAGGAAATACTAACCAAAATGTGTATTCTAGCAGGAGTTACAACAACGAACAAGTGCTTGAATAGGGCTGCTTCAAGGATTTTTATATGACTTCTAAGTACTAAATTTAAAAAAATATTGTTCTTTAAAGAGCCTCAATTTTGAAAATATCACGAAATATCCATTAGATATTTTAAAATTAATTATTGAATTTTGTGTAATATTTTGAAAGAATTCACGTAATCTGAAACATAATATGACGTCAGAGCACACACAGTTTAACATGTGAGAAACTATCGGCTAGTTTTATTTATATAAATAACGTAAACTGTTTTCCTATTGGCTATGACTGACTTACTGTATGTGCTCCGACGTCATAGGAGTGGGGGGTTGTTTATCATGACTACTTCTGATGCCAATCTTTTTATTTAATTATTTACGAAAATGACGATAAATTATTATTTTTACCTTCCGTCATACCTTTAGGTGAGGAAGGTATTGTTTTCGGTCAAAAAATTCGATGGTGAGTTTTTAATGAATAATCACGTTTTAGAGCTCCTAGAATACGATTTTACTATTTATGCGATGATGTCTGTATGCCTGTGTATGTATATATATATATATATATATATATATATATATATATATATATATATATGTGTGTGTGTGTGTGTGTGTGTGTGTGTGTGTGTGTGTGTGTGTGTGTGTGTGTGTGTGTGTGTGTGACGATTTTTTCTCCGTCGATAACTCCAACACTACAATTTTATAAATTATATTTTTTTCGCATTTCTCTTCGTTATATCCATATGAAGAGCTGATTAGATTTTGGTTATAATTGGTCGACCGGAAGTACCCTCATCTGAAAATTGTAATAGTTTTTCTTGACAAAACGCTGTTAACTATCATTTTTCACATTTAATGTTATTATAAATATTAAAGAATATTTTATTCTCTATACGATTTAATTACATTTTATACTTCATATTCAATGGATATTAAGTTTTAAAAATTCTGATAGACAGATGTCAATATGTCAAGTGCGATTGACATAGTACGTTTGTGTTATAATTTTACTGCAAATAAGGAATCAATTCTAAGAAACTTTCTGTATGGAATTTGTACAAAATGTACTACAATTGGTCAACCGGAAGTACCATCATTTGAAGATTTTAACAGTTTTTCTTGAAAAAACTATGTTAAATATAATTTTTTCACATTTGATGTTATTATAAATATTAAAAAATATTTTATTCTCTATACGATTTGACTGCATTTTATACTTAATATTGAATGGATATAGAATTAAAAAATTATAAAGAAATTAAATTTCATAAAGTAGCCATAGCTATGGAAACAGCTACTATAGGCGATTTCGGGCGACAACCGTTCACTTGCGGTATGTTGCGTTCAGGTGCGTTCACACATTCGGGCGCTAGGAACAACATACCCGGTATGCTTGGATCAGTGCTCACAGCTGAACGGGTTTGCTAGTCGGGTCAGCTCTCTGTTCACTATTTCTATCTCTTTTTATCATGTATTTTTTTGAAATGTCAAAAGTCAAAACAGTCGGAGTCGTGGTCTTATGTCAAACAGAGTGACATTATTTTCGTTGACTCTTTTTTGGACAAATATGGAAAAAAACTATCTTTCTCCGTTAATGCATTTTAATTGTCAGACACTATTTTTGACAGTATTAAATGTCGCAGAATATACATAACCTCCAAGCACGGTGTCAACAAGTGAACCATTGATTTTTGGCGCCACCACTGACCGTAGCATACCGCAAGTGACCGTAACTGATCCTAAGTAGTGAACGGGTATGTCGCCAGAAATCGCCTTATATTAAGAAAATTCTGATTGAAAGATGTCAGTGTCAAGTGAAATTGACATAGTGTGTTTGTCTTATAATTTTTACTGGAAATATAGGATCTTTTGCTTTCTGTATGGAATTTGTATAAAATACATATTACTGCCGGAAGGTAATGTACAAGAAATAGAATATTTAATTTAGCAAGGAACTTTCCGTATGAAATTTGTACAAAATACATAGAACTGACGGAAGGTAATGTGCTGGCCACATCAGATTTTTTTTATATTTCTATGAAAAATATTACATAATCTTTCATTTAAAATACTTTTAAAAAACTGTGAAACCGGCTCTTTGCCTTCCGTTTACATTATTTTTTTATAATAATATTTGACAATCTTCACTAAGGGATATTTTTGGTAGAATTCTTCTAAAATAAATATACGTGCTAGAATGGACATTCTAGTTTCGAAACAGAAAAATAAATTTTTATATAAACTATGTCAAACTGCGCATATCTTTACCAAGATAAATGTTCACTAGACGCTATTAGACGGTTAGAAGGAGGACCCCCATTGTTTTTCCATCTTTTATCACACATATTACAAATATTTCCAACCCTTCTTTAAGTAACAATAATACCTTCTCTAACGTATAATTTTGAATCTTTGGCATTGCGTTGAAATGGGAAAGTTTGGAAGACGACCCTACATATTTTTTCAAAGTGAAATCGCTGGAATTTACATTTTTCAACTGCCAGCAGTCTCAACGCCTTTTGTGTCGAGTGGTTGTAGACTTTTTTAGGGCAAAACACAACAACTGGGACTGTAATTATATTAGATGAATATGTAGAGTTTTTTTCTAGGTAGAAAGTTAGAAACTCAATAATATATGTTATTCTTCGATGCCTTCTTTAAGAATTTCAAAAATAAAAATATGTAGGTCTTGGAAAATTATAGAGAAGGTAGGAAATGGTTAAACCACTGGCAAAGGGATATTATTAATAACTCTATTATCATATAAGAGTTTGAGAAATAATGAGCGTCATAAACACACAATGACCAGTTATATCTATAAGTCGATAGTTATGCAAATGGTGAGAAATTTTTACAATTTCTTTCAACTAGTTTAAAATATAGATTCTGCATTTACAAAAACTGAATGTTATTCGAGTATTACGCCATTTAATTTTGGAGTACATCGCCTTTATTAGCTTTAAAGGTGCATTCACAAATGAAAATTAGGTTTAGATTTATGGTTTATATATTAGATTTAAAGGCTTTGGCCGCATATTTTCTGCAGTTCGTGCTTCAAGTGGTCGACCAGATTTTGGATCATACTGTATCGAATCCCTTCCCTATCGAAATTGTTTACACCAAAATTTGACTTTAAAACAACTTGGGGCATTTTGCCCATACATGGCCACTATTCGCTCATGATTAATTTTAGGACCATTGCCTTCTTTTGTTAACAATTTTACAACATTCTGCTGCTCCAAAAAATTATATTTAGTTCCTTTCCATATAACTATTGTTCTATTTACTATTTTCTTTTTAAAACGTTATCACTATTAATTTGAAAATCAGGGGCGCGCCGTCACAGGGTGCGATGTGTGCGTCGCACACGGGCGACACTTGGTTAGGGGCGACACGGCGAGCAAAATTGTAATAAGACTTAAGTTTTTTAATTTAATATGCCCGTTTTTCGAGGCTCACATTGTAAACTACAAAAAATACGAAGTCAATTAAATTAGGGCAAAGTTGCCCCATTAGTAGACTATTTTAAAGATGTTTTTGTTTTTCCCGAAAAATGCATTTACAAATGGTTATTGTACAAAACTCCAAATGGCGTGATTTAGTACCTCGTTTAGTACTAGAAATGTAGAAGAGACGTGTCTTAACATTCGGGACCGTTGTTAAAAATTCAAATCCCGGCATGAACGCGGGACCGTTGTTGAATAGCTTACTAAGGTTGCTTTTATATTACTCTAAAGAGAACAACAATAACCTCACCTAACGCATAATACTTGACCCGGGTTTTCCAAGCCTGAGTTTGGGCGATAGGTTGGGTAATGTTGAAGTATATTTAGAGAAATTGCGAAAACCATGTCAATTTGAGATCTTACACACAGTTCCGCGTTCGGTACTCTAGCCACTTCCTTTTATATTCACTAATAACTTCCAAATATGAAATTTTATGGAATTTTGGTTTGCACGTCTTTAAGGACCCTTTTTTTATTTTCCTTCAAACGACGATGCTCAGATTTTTTATCACTATAATATTTCAAGTAATGGGATCCAATTTATAATTTCCATAGTCGCAAAATTATACCATTGAAAGAGAGTTTATTTTAGCTTTCCAAGGATGTATTTGTTTCAAGCAGAAAATGCGAGAATTCTTAATTTTATAGGCTGTTCAAGTTAATGTGTTCACATAATTGTTGTCACATTAGAAGACCATTTTAGTGGTGTCGTTATTTGAGAAAAAATCCGTAGGTCACTAGATATAGGCAAAAATGTAAATTTTGCAGTTGTTTTGTAAATACATACTTTCCAAATATGAAATAGCACCTTTTAGGGGGGGGGGTCGTCAAGATGAACATTGGCACACGGGCGACACAATGGTACGGCGCGCCCCTGTTTGAAATGATTAGTATTTTGACAGTGAGAGTTATCTGATAGTTACATACATTTGAGGTTCTAAACTGTGTAACCAAGGAGTTGTGTTTAAAGCCCGTATGTTACGATCTATAATTCTGCACAGAAAAGTCGTTTTTAAACAAAATTAATAAGATAATTAATAAGAGAGAAAGATACAGCTATCGTTATTATGACGTACAAAAGACTTTTTATTGAATAACCTTAAATCATAAAAAATAAAAATACCTATTCGCAGCTCTTAGATAATTTTGAAATTAAATCAAATCCTTCGATTTATCTTCATGTAAGTTAATAATTCTAAATGAAAATAAACTAATATTTCCGGTTTTTCTAATTAGTATTGAAACTTATAAAAGTTATAAACTGTTAAGTAGTTATTTAACAAAATTCATGTCTATATCTCTGTTTGCTGTGAATTGTGAAGTTAACTGTTATAGTTCTAAGACTATTATTTGAAAACTGCATTTGAAAAACAAATGCAACCGTACTTTATGCAGTACAATTTGAATAATTATGCGTAAGTTTATGAGACGATAGAAAATTACTATATTTTAAAGAAATATACTATACAGCGAACACATATTTACATATTCAAATCTTCCAAGAAATGTTGGTACGTGTGTATGTAAATATTTCCGTTGTATGCACCACACCTACCTATAGTTTTAATTTTTTACTTTACGATACTTTGTTAGAACACACTAAAGACAAGAAAAACGTTTCTGTTTGTCTTTGTTTAGAGATATTTAAAATTCAAGAATTGGTCATGTTTTCTCTTAGCGTAAAATATTGGATGTGACAATAATAAAACAATGTTTAATAGAAAAAAATAATATGGCAAAAGTGTAAGTTTGCAAATAAAAATTCTGATTGGTATAATTTGAGGTTACTGCAAGAGCAACCAATGTAAATTTTTGACCAAAATTAAATTGATTCCAAATACAAGAAGCGCATAGTAAGAACAACTGAGATCTATGGCGTTTATTTTTGACGTAAAATGTGAGAAAAATCTTTAAAAATTTTTTTAGAAAAATACTTCTCGAAAGATGTAACAAAAGGTTTTATTGGAGCTAAAATGTCTAACGTTGCAAATTTTCATCGAGAATACAGGTATTTTAATGACTGCAATATTATTGACATTTCGTTTGACAGCCCAACTGGCAGTTGTTGGCGCCATTTTACTTACTATTTGCAGCGATAGAAAGAGATAGCCGTTAAATTGAAAAGGTCTATTGGCAATATGTTTGTGTTATAATTTGACTGGAAATATAGGACCTTTTGCTAGAAACTTTCTTTATGGAATTTGTATAAAATACATATAACTGCTCAAGGTAATGTACAAAGAAATAGAATCTTTTTCAAGGAACTTTCTGTATGATATTTATCAAAATACATAAAACTGACAGAAGGTATTGTGCTGGACACATCAGATTTTTTAAAAATAAAATTTATATTTTTACCTTCCGCTACCCTTGGTAAGGGAGGTATAGGGATCGTGCTAAAAATCACATATCGAGATTTTGCTAAATGAGCACGTTTTAAGGTCCCTAGAATTCAATTTTAACATTTTCACGATGATGTCTGTGTGTGTATGTGTATGTATGTGTGTGTTTGTGTGTGTATGTGTGTGTATGTGTGTGTATGTGTGTGTATGTATGTGTATGTATGTGTATGTATGTGTATGTATGTGTATGTATGTGTATGTATGTGTATGTATGTGTATGTATGTGTATGTATGTGTATGTGTTCGTGTATGCATGTGCGGATCCTCCACTCTAACTTAAATGCTATCAGTCAGAAAATTTTGCAACTTTGTATTTCGAACTTTTTTGATTATGGAAAGAGCCCATTAGATTTTGGTGTAAATCGGATAATAGGAAATGACACTTTACTTGAAGCTCAAAATAGTTTTTCTTCGAAAAATACCTTTAAATGTTACTTTTTCGAGATTAATGTTATTATAAAAATTAAAGATTATTAAATATTCTACAGATTTGCATTAATACTTTTTCTATATATTTCATGGATAAATTTATAAAATTATCTATAATTTAAATCCCAGAGTCTATGCTTTAAACAAACAAAACTCCTTACGCAGTTATTCAAATGTATGTAACTGATAGATAAATGTCACTGTCAAAGAACTAATCATTTCAAATGAATAATAGTAACGGAAATCAAAACAGTTTTCAGCATAAGTAGCAGCATATGTAGGTATGTATTAGGATTAATAAAAATTAACGATTCGCCAAAAAGTTTAAGCTAATTCTCATTATTGAATTAGTGAATTCTATTCTATCCAGGTATTTAAAATTTAATCTACATTTTATTATCAAAAAATCTGATGTGGCCAGCACATTACCATCCGTCAGTTCTATGTATTTTGTATAAATGTCATACAGAAACTTCATTGCAAAAGATTTAATTTCTTGCACATTACCTTAAGGCAGGTGTATGTATTTTATACAAATTCCATACAGAAAATAAAAAGGTCCTATATTTCCAGTAAAATTATAACACAACCATACTGTCAACTGCACTTGACACTGACACCTTTCAATTAGAATTTTCTTAATGTAGCAGCTGTTTCCAGAGTAATAACATAGGTCGCTAATATATGATATTTAATTTCTTTATATTTTTTTAACTCTATATCCATTTAATATGAAGTATAAAACGCATTCAAATCGTTTAGAGAATAAAATATTCTTTAATATTTATAATAAAATTAAATGTGAAAAAATGATATTTAATATCATTTTTTCAAGAAAAACTGTTAAAATCTTCTAATGAGAGTACTTCCGGTTGATCAATTCTAATCAAAATCTAATCAGCTCTTCACATGGATGTAACGAAGAGGAATACGAAAGAATTATAATTTTTGGAATTGTAGTATTAGAGTTATCCCATTAGAAAATTTTGTCACACACACACACACACACACACACACACACACACACACACACACACACACACACACACACATACACACACACACACACACACACACACACACACACACACACACACACACACACACATACATACATACATACATACATACATACATACAGACATCATCGTAAAAATAGTAAAATCGTATTCTAGGGACCCTAAAACGACCAAAAACAATACTTTCCTTACCTAAAGGTTACGGAAGGTAAAAAGGTAGTTATTGGATTAGATTAGACTATATTTTAAGAAATAAACTGCCAAAAGAGTAAAATTCACTGATCCAAAAATAAGAATTAGCTTAATCTTTTTTTGTAACTCGGGCGATAAATGGCGGGAGGTATTGTGTTGGTCTATTGTCACTAATTTTTCAATGTTCTTTCCATCATCTGCTGCTTCTTTCCGTCTTGTATATAAAAGGTGTAAGTTCTTGTTGAACATCTGTTGAATGAAATTGGTTCCAATATATAATTCAAATCATCCCACAATGAATATGCCATCCCACAATGACACACGATATGTTTATTAAGAACTGAACTTGTTGAGCTTCCTTGCAACAATTAGAGTTAATAATCAGTTGTTGTTGGATTACAACAAGCTGGGGCTGGGCATCCCACACGGTGTAGAACAATCCGCTTGCTTACGCAACAGCTGGCCGCGGCCTCGCGGAATCTAACAACGAAACTTGTCATTAACAATTTGTCAAAATCCGACCTGAATTACTGCGACCCACGCACGAGAATAAACACCTGGGAGCAATGCCAGTGATTTAGACGAAGGTAATGAGTGCGTAGGGTGCAAGAGCTTGATAATCACAAATACACAACTTGATAACTAGTTCCAGGAATTTTTGATTGATATTTGATTCAATCAAAAGTAGTGACAGCTGGAAAAATGAACTTATGATAATGCTTCTTATAATACAATTTATTTGATTGGAGTTTGACAGCAGTTCATTTACTGAAATATTTTGTGGCAGTTTTCTTTATTCTTAGATTTGAGTTGTAATATCTCAAAGGTCAGAGGCAAAGCATTTCCAGGTACTTAACTACGAAGATGATTCAAAAAGTATAGTTTTATTTTAATTAAACCAAAGGATCGTCATAAATGATTAAACGCCTCCCAATTAGGTGCATCCTATTTGATCCATCGCAACTGATTTAACAGTTGATACTCGTATTAGAGACTATTAATCCATTACTCCTTGATCCTTTGACTTCCAAGAAGTCCAAACGTATTCTTTATACACAGCTGGAGAAAATTTTTTTAAATCTATTTTTAAGAGGTGCTTGTGTTTGACATTATTTGTTATTTATTTTCATATATATATATATATATATATATATATATATATATATATATATATATATATATATATATATATATATATATATATGGCTCTTTAATCATTTCTAACTTATAGTTTGTAATTAAAGAAGAAGAAAGAGAACAGAGGTAATTATTGCTTATACTTCTATAAATAATTACATTTTATTGAAACATAATATTTGCATTTTGGGATATATATGTTTACGTCGTCAACATGGATTTTTAAGCCAGTGGTATTCAAACTAGGGATCGCCACCACAAATGGGGTCGCGAGGATGTTTGCTAAGGTCGCGTGGTGTATGAAAAGAATTAATAACGAAGAAGAAGTGTTTTCTCAAATTTATCAAAATAGTAATTTTGAAAATAAAAATACGTTCTCCAATAAATATGTTTTTCTTAACATGAATCTGTCTATTAAAAACTTAAAGCATGAACAAATACATTGATATTCTGTGACATTCACTTTTATAAATTTATTTCGATTGAATAAAGAACAAGATATATATTTAATATCTTGTGACTATACTTTTATGGAAACAGTTATTAATTAAATATTGGTAGCTGTTATAATTTTAGATTGAGCCATCAATGTATAAATTTAATTACAAGTTTAATAAATGCCCCCGCACTTTTGTTGAACGCAAATAATTTCGTTCTCGTCTATTTTTTTTCGATAATAACATATTTGCAACAAATTATTTATTTTTTGACGATTGTCTTCCCAAGGCATCTTACGAATAGTGCATGCAATTTAAGGAAGTATTAATATTACTAATAACACTATATTTATTGATAAAAATACATTTCGAACTTGTAATATAGAATAACTACGTGTGTAACATAAATCTGTATTAAAAATAATGTTTCATTCCTTTACAGTTTTTAAATTAGTTGACGATATAAGTACATAAAAAAATTTATTGGGTATTCTATAGTTGTCAACACTGCTTATGTGAAAAACAAACAGAGCATTATGTGTATCTATCTTCACTTATGTATGTAACGGAGTCCGTTTTGGAGTTAAATTTTAACGTATCCGTTTATTCATTTCTTTGCGATATGAAATTTTTTTGCCCGCACGGTGCAAATATTTCATCATATCATCATTACCGCATCTGTGTACAAAGCAGATTGGCACACCCAGCAATGGGTAATAAGCCGTGATGATATATTTATTTATTTATTTTATTTATGAAATTTTAACGGATCCGTTAAAATATAATTTTTAAACGGGTCCCGTTGAAATTTTCACGTTTAACGGGGTGCTTTAGAATATACCTGTTAATATGGTTTACTTTATTCCAAAATAATAAACATGAGGAATCAAGCACATAATTTGAATATTTTTTATATTGACATATGTCAAAAAAATTGTTCTGTTAATCATAGCATTCTGAAAGAAGCATATTAACGAGAAAATAGATAGTCAATCATCTTTTTACCTCTAGATCTTTGCTGTAAAAACCAGGTATAAACCGTTTTATTAACTTCGGGATATGCACTTATTTTTCAACGTTTTTCGTTTATTGATCAAAGAACTGGCTGTGGTGCCATAGAATAGAATACTCGTCTTGTGTTTTTTTTTTTCGCAAATCGTTGATTTTCTTACATTGTATTTTTTCGATAAACTGGTCACTGTGGTACCCGCTTCTAAACTCTTAATAATTTCGATATTTTCTTTAATCGATAAAGTAACGTGTTTTCTTTTAGAAGTCATCTTAGTTTTAAATTGCTGTGGAAACTTAACTCAGTAACAGACAAAGGTCTAATGAATAATGAACAGTAAACAAAGCTGTTCTTAGAGAATATGAAATCAAGGGATGCCCTCATTTAGGCAGCAGAATATGAGAATATGAAATCAAGGGATTCCCTCATTTAGGTAGCAGAATACATGAATCTTCGGGATTCCCTCATTTAGGTAACAGACAACATAAAACCAAGTGATTCCTGTTACGAAAATGAGGGATTAAGGAGGCGTTTTTCAAATTATGGCTCCGAGTTGTCGCTGTTCGGATTACTGATTGTTCGGATTAGAGCATGTTCGGATTAAAGAGGTCATACTGTATTTATCTTATAATATCTTGTCTTCTAAAACTAGACCGCTAAACCGCTGTGAATAAAGCATACCTACTACTATAATTATATAATTTTGTCGGCTCCGGTGGCGCAATGATTAGAGCAACGGCTCTTTGTCATGAGAATGCTATAGGGGTTCTGGGTTCGAATCCCACCAAGGCATGGATGTTTGTATATGTAAACCTCTCTGTAATTGGGATCCTGTTGAGACGTTTTTTTTAAAAAAAAAGATTCCAAAATTCAAACCTGGATCTTTGTACAAATTTTACAGAAACAATTTCTGTTTAAGAGTATTAAGCGATTATTTTGTAGTTTGATTGTAATGGGGCGTTTAATAGTTTTATACCAATCCCTCTAATTAAAAAAAAATAAACTATAGGTACCAGCATAATCTAAAACATCAACTCTTTAAACTAATAAAATAATTATATCATTTTCTCAACATATGGAAATATGCTGGTACTATTTTCGATTCATTAAAATATTAAACAAAAAAATCACCCCATTCTTTTAAGTGAAATAATACTATATTATTATGTAAAACATGTATCATCATCATTTTGCATTTCTCTATATTTACTGATGTAGTAACTTCATTTTCTTTTTAAACAATTAAAACTGCACTTAAATTGCTCCTTCTAATTTTTACCTCTCGCTAAGAGAGGTATTGAATTCATGCTAAAAATAGCATATACAGATATACAAATACGTGCAATTTTATAATTGGGTCTATATTACATGTTGGTCTTGCGTACAAGGAAGTCGTGTGGTGTCCACATCAGATTTTTTACCTTCCGTCACCTTTAGGTAAGGAAGGTATTGTCTTTAGTCAAAAAATTCGATGATGAGTTTTTAATCAATAAGCACGTTTTAGGGTCCATAGAATACGAATTTACTATTTTTACGATGATGTCTGTATGTGTGTTTGTGTGTGTGTGTGTGTGTGTGTGTGTGTGTGTGTGTGTGTGTGTGTGTGTGTGTGTGTGTGTGTGTGTGTGTGTGTGTGTGTGTGTGTGTGTGTGTGTGTGTGTGTGTGTGTGTGTGTGTGTGTGTGTGTGTGTGTGTGTGTGTGTGTGTGTGTGTGTGTGTGTGTGTGTGTGTGTGTGTGTGTGTGTGTGTGTGTGTGTGTGTGTGTGTGTGTGTGTGTGTGTGTGTGTGTGTGTGTGTGTGTGTGTGTGTGTGTGTGTGTGTGTGTGTGTGTGTGTGTGTGTGTGTGTGTGTGTGTGTGTGTGTGTGTGTGTGTGTGTGTGTGTGTGTGTGTGTGTGTGTGTGTGTGTGTGTGTGTGTGTGTGTGTGTGTGTGTGTGTGTGTGTGTGTGTGTGTGTGTGTGTGTGTGTGTGTGTGTGTGTGTGTGTGTGTGTGTGTGTGTGTG
>OY720451.1:8225162-8392662 GCA_963082715.1 Harpalus rubripes
CTTAAGCTTTGACGTTGCTAACGATGTTGTTCAATTGTTTTGTTTATTATCAACATTTATTTATTTTTAAAACACCAACGTTTTAAATCGTTGGAGATGGTGGAATGGGTGAATTTGATGTTTCGGAAGATATTTTGTCGAAACGGTGTAAAGATTTTATTTTGAATGTTTCTGTATACTTTGAGGAAGACAAACGTATAAATGATCTCCTAATTATTCCATTCTCGTCTGTAGAAGATGTAAGTATTATATTTTGAGGTTCGTTATCACATGACAGATCTCAGTTCTTTATTTCTTATGCACTTATTTGTGAATATTATTACATTTTAGAGAGTTTGCACGGCTTTGGATGTATCACATGTGACGGTAAATAATATCAAAAATGAATTCAAACGTGGATAAATATCGTCCCCAAAAAAATTAGTTATCCGTCATCTGTCAAAATTGAATGCGAAACATTACAGTCTGCAATTCGACGGACTTATTTCATGTGTGGTGAAAGTAAATGGCTTTTTAAGGTTTTTTTGATAATCAATTTTAAGTATTATAATTAAATTAAAATTGATTTGTGTTGTGCTTTCAAAGCTGTTTTCTTATATTAATTGTTGTAATCAATTAATGTATTAATTGTTATAATCAATCCTTATTATTATTGTAATGAATTACAATTAAAAAGAAAATAAATTCGTTATATACCGTTCATATTATTTTTAATTTAAAGTCCATAAACTATGATCGGATTATAATGAGGGCATAATGAATTATTATGCCCTCCCATTATGCCCCGGTTGTTACAGATATGTTTATATACACCGTATCCTAGCAATAAACAGTTCATAATACTTTAGTGAGACATAAATATCTATTTGAATAATTTTGCAAGAGAAATAACTAATATAAACAGTGACAATTATCTTAGAATAATCTATACAAACAATTACTGTCGCTAGATTGCAACAATTTTTTCTGGTAAGTAATAAATTATTCTCCCATGTTAATATGCATGTGATAGTTGGCGTAGATCAATCAGCACCCCTGTGTTAAATATTCATCAATCATAAAATGATGGGAATCAGCTGAACTTTCGTAGGACACATTTTTCCACCGCCCATCCGACTTACTGCGGTAAGAAGGCTTACGAAATGTTCCCATTAGCATAAGCATAGCATAACGAATCGAAATGTTCAATGCCTCCAGATAGGAAGTTGCTAATACTAATGCAACCTACTACATATAATCCAAACTAGTCTTGTAATATTTTTCAGTAGAATACCTACTGACGTTGTTAGGATAACGAGTTGAAATTTTCTGCTTTCAATTATTATAATAAAATAGCGGCCACATTAAGTCCAGGTAGTCTTTTTACTAGATTCGGAATAATTATATAAAATGCATATTAGGATTAGATAAAAAGACACCGTATATTGTGCTAGAAAAAATCAACGGACACAAAATAAAAATTGCAGCCGGACTTAGAGCATCATAGTATTTGCATTGCAAGACAGTTACTCAGAAATTTACGGGCGAGCACGGTATCTAACGAGCGAGCAAAATACATTAAACTATTTGATCGAAATATATGGCGAAATAACGAATAAATAGAACTGTATATATGTTGCTATGGTTTCAACAGCCTGTAACCTTTGTAACCACTAGCAACAGAGCTCTGTTATAAGAGGTTTACGATTCAGTATAACGTAAAAAAATTAAAGTACTGTTTTTATTTATTTGGGTGAAGTGTTTATTTAAAACGATAAATAAATATTTAAAAGATAATAAAAATGACGATTTCTAATATTAAACAAATATTAAATACTAATTAAGACTAAGAGTATAATTAACTAGTTAAAGATTAACACTATTAATTTATTTAAACAATGAACACGATTATTTATTTCCACGATATTATTGATTATTTATTTCGACTATTTATATCACTATTTATTTATATCACGCGAAATGATAGTTTTTTGTGTACAGAACGTACATTCTGTAATTTTTTGATAGAAAAAAGGCTCACAATTTAATAATAGCTGTCCCTTTATTTTTATTAGCTTAGAAAAAATAATTTTATTTATATATATTGTCCCAAATGAGCAATTATTCGTAATAATCCAGCTTATATACATATTAGATACATGTCACGGTGACATTAGATGTCACGATCCTCCTTGGATGTCACATTAATTGCACCTAACCTCAAAATATTCACTTTATATATAGTATATTCCGTAATGCAACCGGTTCGACCAGATTTACGGTTTTGTGTTCCGTAAGTCCTGAAATTATTTACCGGTTTTTATTTGGAACGCGGTTCCTGAAAAAAGTTGGTAAAAAGTCGGACCACGGCAACCACGAAATAATCCTGGTTCATAACAAAATCAAACGATATCCGTCAATGTCAAATTTCTAAACCGCATTTTTAGTGGTATTACTAATAATTTTTATAGATGTAAGTATGAAAACATTATTTATATTTGAGATATTGGTGATTGCGTTATTTTATTGGCATTATTCAACGTTATCATTCATTTAGTTTATTTGTATTTTTGTTAGGTTGTGTCAATTTTAAATGTCATATGAATTAATGTCAATCTGTTCCGAAATAGATAAAAATATTCAGGAACCATGGTGTACCAGCAATCAAGATACAGGTTTTTTGGTTGACTTACGGAACATAGTATAATTGTGGAATATGGTTTTCCAAAGAAATATTTTTTCTTTCCCTATAAACAGGGTTATTCACGGACGAGTTATTTTGAAAGTCTGTTTGTTTGCAATCCAAAATACTAATAACAGACCGTATTTAATGTCAAAATGACAGAACCATCACTAGGCAGGCAAAGCAATCGTAAATTAAATATTCTATTTTTTTAAGAGTAGAAGCTAGACGCTGTTGTAAATTGTATTTCGGGTGGCACACAAACGGATTTTGAAAGTAACTCTCCCGTGACTAATCCTGTATATAGAAGTAAACAAAAATAAAAAGATTCTGTAGAACTCAAAAGAAAATAATATCTCCGTATTTTAAATATCCAAAATATTTTCAAAAAAATTTCGTTCAGATTAAGATTTTGTGATTGTTTGCGAGTTATAGACACAAATCGCCTCTTTTCTAATTTTTGTATCTATATAATCTAAACAAAATTGTAATAAATGAGGAGCGCAATTTACAATTTTCGCCTGGGGCGCTCAAAAGTCTCGGGCCGGCACTGACTATAAAACCGTTGTTATATTTTTCGTTTTAACTAACAATTAAATTAACAGACAGTTTAACCTGAGATGAAGATGCCAGGCCCTAGATGCGAAAATAAAGAAAAGAAGAAAGCTGATAAATTTGAATTAAATAAATAATAATAAAAATAAAGTAATACATTTTTCTTTGGTTGTTTTGGCATTTGAAACCTCCTCTTCTTGTTATCCCTTCTTTGTTTTACCAAACAGTAGGCCACTAGATCCCTTCCAATAAATCACCGTGTATCAATTGTGCGTGACATGGCACTCTGTGTGATCGGATGATCCTGTATCCGCCCTGTAAGGGTTACTGGTGATTAATATGCATCGCAGTCCCTTCACGACCAGCCCGTATGCAAAAAAGGTGGGACCGCCGAACTACGGGCCTGATTTAATGCCAGGAATATGCTCAGCCTCACCAGGTGAGCCAATGGTTCGTATGCAAATATAAGCAGCGACCTTGCGGTGACGAATTTGTGAGAAAAAACGTTGCCCGGTTGCCCAAAATCCAACGAAAAGAAAGGATAAGATTTTTGTTGTTATTCAAAGTGAGATGAAATTATGACAATTCAATAGTAGTACCGTTAACCGACAAAATATATGTACTCTAATTTTATTCTGTTTTGTGACTAAATCACAATACACGCAACTCCATATTATGTTCTAACAGTCTTGGATGGTTATCATGCGTCCACTCAATCTAATCAGTGCCTTCTAGAGGCTTCACGCACCACACTGATGAGCTCCAATAAGAGCAAAACACGTCTGTGGTTTGGTTGAGTGGGCCAGTCTCTAATAAATGACCGAGAGGTTGATTCAGAGACTAAAATCTTGTGAAAGGCTGATTTTCAAATATTGGACAGTACAACAATTTTAAAGATTGAAATTCCCTGACAATATTCTAATGACTTTTCCACAACATAATTTCGCAAAATTCTTTAATTTATAGTAAAAAAAAGTATTTAAAAATACTCTCCATACAAAAAGCAACATACCCTGAGAATTAATAAAATCCCATTTCTTATGAAATAGTTAGGTTGAAAATATGCTTTCTCAATCTTTTTATTTGAATTGTTGATAATCAGTCCGACTAAACCGTAATTTTATATCTCTTATTACTTGAGCCGGTTAACATTTTCAACAAATTATGAAATCTACGCAAATGGTAAGAAATTTCTACAAATTTCTTTCGACTGGTTTAAAATATATATATTAATCTTACAAAAACTGAGTTTGTTATTCAAGTATTCCGCCATTTAATACAATTTACATCGTCTTTATTAGTAATACCAGCTTTAATTCTATTAGGCATTGGATTCGTAAGTTCTGCAAATTTTTCAGTACTAGATTTTTACGAATTAGTTTTCATTGTCCCAAAATTACAGGGTCTTGAGAGAAGCTAAATCTGGCCTAGAAGATGTTCTTTAAAATACCGGTCGAAATATGGAGAGTTTTTCAATAACGTCAAAATAGCGTGAACGCTGTAACCCATTTTGACTTCAATGCGCATGCGTACGTAATTTTTTTACGGTATGTATATAGCGTTTAAGCTTGTTTGTCCAGAAATAGCGTCCGTCGAAAACTAATTTATATTTGACGTTAAAGCCGATATAACCAAACTTTTAAGATAGCTGCAACGTTTTAGTTACAGTTCATTCTGCGCAACTGTATGTAGGGGTTGCAAGACTGTAAGTAATATTTCCAATTTAAAATGTTGGTGTGACAATTTATTAATGGATCGTTGAAATCTTTCTCACTTAAATTTGCTAACTCAGCAATCAAAATAAGACTTCGACTTCCATTTTCCTTGTGACAGATAAAATAACGTTTACGGTATGTGAAAACATATTTTGATGTACAAAATAACAATCACGTTACCTGGATTTTTAACGTTCACGCTATCTATTTTGACGTTATGTGAAAACTCTCTATTATCACCAGTCATTCGGCTCACCTTTTTTTTTTAGCCGAAAAAGAATTTTGAGGAATTTTCTAATCATTTGTATAGACTTTATAATACGGTGTGTTCAAAAAAATTCCTAACTCGGAGTAGGCTATGAACAAAGAAACGTATGTCAATTTAAAAATATTTAATTAAATGTCAATTTAATATAAGACATTGACAAAAATGTTATATAAATAAATCAAAGTTTTTCTTTTTGAATCTTATTTTAGAAATGGAAACAAATTGGAAAACGGCGAATGTCAATTTACTGTATCCTTCATTATTGTCTTTTCTCCTTAAAATTACGTTTCAAGATCAATTTTGATAACTTGACTTTTGAATTGAATAATGATCAAGCTACTCCGAGTTAGGAATTTTTTTGAACACACTGTATGCTGAAAATGTAAACCGGCCCAACTAAATTGAGTTTGGGTTCGTAGGTAACGTCCTTTTTCAATACTTCTAAATATTATTTTTTGACGAATTACAAAAGAACATTACTTCTTTATGTATTACATTTTCATTCTTCATGCCTCTAAATGCTTGAGTAGCAAACAAAATTATGTGTTGATATATTTATTTATTATAATAATTTTCGCTTTATCCGTACTGCTACTTAGTTCTTGGGTATAGTATAAACAGTAGCATTAGAGCAATATTTTCCCCATTTTATTATAGCGGCAGACAATATAATAGCGCAAAAAATATTAGAGCAATTTAAACCGTTGGTAGGATTCTATAAAATTAGAATTTAGTGTCTGCGAACATGTAACCATGTTTAGCAAACCGTGCCGTTTAATTAACAAAACATCCACGCGAAACAGTCGAGTTCGGTTCGGAGCCAAAGCTCACTTGGATCGTAGGGTTTTATTTGTCGGTTTTTGCTGGCGCTAGAACGGGTAAATACGAATAAACTTCACTTAATGTGAAGTAGTATAGGTTATGTTGCATCGTTGAGCGTTTAAATGCTTATAAAAGAATTTTACTACTCGGCTACTGGATTTTTTGTACTATTCTCACACAATAGCCATAATTTTCAGCATAAACACAACTTAAAGTACTATCAAACTTAACTTGTTTTTAACGCTTCAAACTAAAACTAATTTATTATCGAAAACACGAAACACAAAGGTATAAATATCGTGACATGATGAGAATTTTTTAAATTTTGCTTGTTATTCGTTTTTGATTATTTTGTTATGGGGTCTCGTAACCGCGTGCCAGGTCGCGAATCTGGGGAAACAGGTTCGATCCCGACCGACGCCAAATATTTCGAATTTTTAATGGCACAAAATTGACCCCTGTGGTGCATTCGCCACGCCAGCAATGAGTGCCCGTCAGGTGACGCCTGGTAAGCGCCCGTACGGTGTAAATATTTCATCTTTACCGATATCTGTGTACGAAGCAGATTGGCACGCACAGCAATGGGTAATAAGCCGTGATGATATATTTATTTATTTTATTTAATTTTTTACCTTCCATTACCTTTAGGTAAGGAAGGTATTGTCTTTGGTCAAAAAATTCGGTGGTGAGTTTTTGATGAATAAGCACGTTTTAGGGTCCCTAGAATACGATTTTACTATTTTTACCATGATGTCTGTATGTATGTGTGTGTGTGTCTATGTATGTATGTGTGGCTGTGTCTGACAAAATTTTCTAATGCGATAACTCTAATACTACAATTCCGAAAATTATTCTTTCGTATTCCTCTTCGTTACATCAATGTGAAGAGCTGATTAGATTTTGGTTATAATTGGTCAACCTGAAGTACCCTCATTTGAAGATCTTAACAGTTTTTCACGAGAAAACGATGTTAAATATCATTTTTTCACATTTAATGTTATTATAAATATTAAAGAATATTTTATTCTCTACACGATTTGAATGCATTTTATACTTCATATAAAATGTATGTAGAGTTAAAAAATTATAAAGAAATTAAATATTATATATTAGCCAGCTATGCTATAACTCTGGAAACAGCTGCTATATTAAGAAAATTCTGATTGAAAAGAGTCAGTGTCAAGTGCAGTTGAGAGTATGTTTCTGTTATAATTTTACTGGAAATATAGGATCTTTTGCTAGAAACTTTCTGTATGGAATTTGTATAAAATACATACAACTGCCTTAAGGTATAATGTACAAGAAATAGAACTTTCTGTAAACATAGAACTGACGGAAGGTAATGTGCTGGCCACATCAGATTTTTTTATGATTGTCTGTGAAATGTAAGATAGGTTTCGACGTATTGGACGTGAAGTTTGTGTTTGACAGCTACATACATTATTTTGACACGTTCGGCATTGTTTTTTATTTACAATGGAAGAAATATCTGTATTAAATTTTGTGTTAAAAATAGTATAAGTGCTTTGAACTGGTGCAAATGTTGGAAAAGGCTTTTTACGAGGAAGCTATGTTGAAACCAAGAGTTTATGAGTTTAAGAATGATACAAACATTTTCAAGAAGGTCGTGAAAACATGAAAAATAACAAGGAAGCTGGGCATGCTAGCACATCAACCAACCACCGATGAAAATGTAGCAAAAATTGAAGAAAAGCACAGATATGGCTGTCAGTACATTTTCGGCTTAATCAGTATGTTGGCAATATTGAATTTGTTAACAACCCTGAAGTATGCGTCAAGTCGTTAACATGGTTCTAGTTGACACTGGTGTTAGAATCATGCTATTGCTACCAGCCAATAGGTACGTTCTATTGGTGTCAGGAATCTTCCTACTTCTTCTAGTAGAAAAGCAATGGTCGTTCTTTTGCGTCAAAAAATTGAAATATTCCTACGAATCATTCCAACTTCAGAGTTCGAAGCGTTGATAGGAAGATATATAGAGTGGAGATAAATTCAAAATTTTACTAGCTGACTGTCGCGCGTACATTTCTTTCACATTTGTGAATGTTTAGAGTAGACTGTGCTCAACAAAAATATCTCCTTTACGTTTTTATTATTTAATGTATTTTTATATAATTATAATCTCTATAATATTTGCATAACAACATTTTGAAGATCCAAAATAAACATATAAAGTTATCTTTAGTTGTTAACTAACAATAACACATAACCACAGCCACTGTTCTATTGTATTTATTTTTTTACTTGACAGTACTTGATAGTTATTTGCTACTGAGCGTTCTATTGCTTTAAGAATATTCTTATTCTAGTAGGAATATTTCTGACCCCGATAGAACGTACCTAATATGATTATATTGTGACAAGGAGAATTTACTATTTGCCAATTTTGTTAAATCTGCTTATTTATATATTTATAACTATCTAAATCAGGCTTTAAGCGGATACAGATATGGATAAAAAGTAATATGATTTATTTAGTTATTTATATAATTAAACAAGGAAATGTTACCCATTTTTTTAAAGATAATTTTTAAAATAAAATTACACTTTACATTCTACTGTACATAACTTATACCTATATATAATAAATATATAGGTTAAAAAATATTTTCTTGTAAAAATGTCAAATACAACAAGACATATTTATGTTTAATTGCAATTAAAATAAAATATGTACTTCCAATTACGAATAAATAATGTTATGAATTTCTGTATCAATAAATAAGTTAGTTCTATATTTATATTAAGTACATTAATTATAAGTAAATTAGCTCAATTAACAAAAACTGTTTAAGTCTTGCTATTAATCTTACTATTATTGTATATCTCTTTTTATTCTGTTATAATTAAATTAATTTCTATATCAATATCAATAAATTGGAATTTAATTAACGTAAATAAAAAAAGATGCAAAAAGAAAACAAATATCCGTCTATTTCTGTGAACAAGCACGTAGTAAGAACTTTCGTGTCGAAAATAATTTTCTCATTTTTAATTGACATAATTATAGAGCAAAAACGTGTCTTAATTGAATAAGCGTGTTTCCATTGTGATTTATTTAAAAATTGTAATCCCTTGTTTCCTTCGGAATTCATCCACGCAATTTAAGAAAACATGTAATTTTAATAAATCAGGTCTTATATTAGCCACTTCTTAATATGTATTTAAATACGGCTTAATTGTTATCATTGTAAAAGAACAACAATCACTTACAGCAAAAATTGCTACAAAATGTTCTACCTATTTCGCGTTTGCAAGTCATTTTTGCGATACTGTTTTTGGAGATATTTTTATTTGTAAGTTGGTAACTTAGTCTGTGTAAAACACACATATGTATGTATAGTTCATTTTGTTGTTGTCATTACTGCATTTTTTAGAATAAAATAATTACATCAAACAGTAAAGCACTCTTTTTAATTAAAAAACAAAGGCTGGTAGCATGAACAAATGATTAAGAGTGATTAGCAGATAGTTGACTAACATTATTTTATCTCTGACAATCGTTTATAAATTTAAAGAGATAGAAGATATGCTCAATGGGGATCTGCGCATAGTAAGAACAACTGAGATCTATGCCGTTTGTTTCTAAAAAAAAAAAAAAAAATAGACGTAAAATGTGAGAATATCTCAGATAACTTTAAAAAATCTTATCGAAATAAGTTACAAAAGCTTTTATTGAAGTTAAAACGTCTAACAATGCAAATTTTCACTGAGAATACAGGTATTTTAATGACTGCAATATTTCTGACATTTCGTTTGACAGCCCAACTGGCAGTTGCTCACGCCATTTTCTTACTATTTGCAGCGATAGAAAGAGATAGCCGTTAAAGTGAAAAAGTCAATTGTTTTGAAGAAAAATAATTTTTCTATTACTATTATTTGAAGTATTTTCTCTAAAATAATTCATAAACGATTTACAGAAAAAAAACAATGCGAGTCAACTACTCGATCCTCAGTTGTTCAAAATTCCGGCCAAAGTGTTTATTTGAAGTTTCATATCTTATTATAATTTTTAACTTTAATCAAATTTTTAAGTAAATATTGTCAAAATGTTAAATAACAAAATAAACTAAATATCATATATTTACCAACCTTGATATTTTAATATGACTTTTAATAATAATTTCAGTTGACCGTTTATTAATAGGTTAGGTTAATGTATAGAAAATCATTCATTAATGACCCCCATTACTACATGATTTTTATTACAAAACGAATTTACTGAGTAACCATAGATACTAAATACAATTGCTGGACAATAATAATTGGTAAAACTTATGTGCCAAATGTTACAAATGTAAATTTTTTTGTTCACAATCGTTATATTAATATGTTGATTCCTAAACTTTTAGAGGTTGGGAAATACGTCATTCCTAACTGTAATGACAGTCTCTTGGGTTGAAAATGACTGAAAACGCTGTTTATGTAGGGGTTGCCTAGCAATATTGCCATAGATCCTTATAATTAAGTAGGCCAAACAAATTTCAAGAGAGCTGTCAAAAATATTAAGAAAATGAAAGATTATAACTCATTGATTTATTTTGAAAATTATTGATTTAAAAAAGGATGATTGTGAATAATAGTAATTTACATTGCAAGAACGTTACACAGAACTTTACGGGCGTGCACAGTACTTAACGAGCGAGCGAAGCGAGCTTGTTGTCCGTGCAAGCACGTAAATTTCGGGTAACGGTTGAGCTTGTACAATGTTTTATGATATACTGAATCATAAAAAAAAATATTGAAACCTGTAACACAATACATTAAACTATTTGATCGAAATAGTCTTTGGAAACATATGACGAAGCGAAATAATGAATAAATAAATTTGTATACATGTTGCTATGGTTTTAACAGCCCGTAAAAATTTTCTTCACCACTAGAGACAGAGCTCTATGAGTAAGTTTATATCGAAGTCTATTTCTAATGAAATCGGATTTGAATAAATCCTAAATCTTGACTGTTTATAGGTACTACAAAAATTTAAAGCGATCAAATATATTCGAATTTATTACTGATACTGTTGGCATAGCAGCATAGAACATTATTGACTAGTATATATATTGACTTTTAACAAATTTGACTACATTTACATTTTTTTCATAACAAAGCAATTACTTTTCTTTCCAGGATTAATTACAAACATTATTCTGTTTCTTGTTGCGTCCACGGATTTCTCATTGCTCTTCTAATAATTATACTAACTTATCGTTGACACCATGTTGACATATATTAACTGTCAAACCATGAAAGATGAATAAATTACTCTGCGTTTTTTTTTTCATTGTTTCAGTACCTACTATTAAATTTTCTGTTAAAACACTGATTATGTATAAATCTCGCTGGTAAAGTCGATTTAGAATTCGTTTCCAAATCCAATCCACATCGTTTACACCGTTTTCTTAAGAGGCATATTTACCCCTGTGCTGAAATATGAAGCGAAAATTCAAATAAATTGTTCCTGTACTAGAACTATCAACATTTTAAAAAAATCAACACAACCCAAACCTACTTGCGATATTAACCTACATTTTAAAAAAATAATTATTGAAATCTATTAATATTTGACTTTGATTTTATAGGCAAAACAGCATTTCTCGATTTTCCCATAAAATCAAAGTCAAATACTAATAAATTTCAATAATTATTTTTTTAAAATACAGGTTAATATCGCAAGTAAGTTTGTGTTGTGTTGAATTTTTTAAAATGTTAATAGTTCTAGTAGAGGAACAATTTTTTTGAGTTTTCGCTTCGTATTTCAGCATAGGGGTAAATATGCCTCTTAAATACGATTTCTAATCCTAAATCCACTTAAATCCGATTAAGGACGTCGATATAAACATACTCTATAATAAGAAGTTTACGATTCAGCATAACGTAAAATACATAACCTCGGTGGGAGTTTCGTCACAGCCTCGCGCTGCATCTCGCCTCGAGGCTTCGCCTCTCGGTAATATACATAAGCCCTCGGCTGTAATGAAACATCTCCAACCTCGGAAAAATATACTATTATCATGGAATGAAATTAGATTTTGCAATTCAGTAAGATACGGTCAACAGAAAAATATTGTAACTAAAACGTGTATTAATTGGTGATTAATGATTTCAACAATCAAGGCGTGAGCGTAGCAAGCGCGTTAAAATAAAAAGTCTCAGTCGTTAAAAGGCCTCATTAACACACTTGATAGTTAAATAACTATTTTGAAATAAAAGTAAATTAATGCGAAATAGGAAAAATCATTTAAAAAGCACGAATTATAATGTCCAATTGTGTAGCTCGCCTCGCCTAAGGCTCGATTACGCAAACTGTATTCAATAAGGGTCATTGTAATACTTGTCTTTCAATATACTATTATAGAATCAATGAATACAAAATATCAAGAATCGAGCATTTCATTCGTAACTGTTTTCAATTATTACATTTCATACTATAATAGTATTAACTTAATAGAAAATGATTTGACGGTGTACTTTCTATGTCAATGTTATTAATTTTGCTATAAAATTTTTAAAGTAAACGAATCGCATTTTCTGTATCATGGTAGAACGAATTGGAGAAACATATGCAATTAAAATAAAAGAAATGAAGGTAAGAAGAACAAAATAAAATAATTATTTAATATAATTGGTTGTTTTACTTTTACACTAATGAAGTTAAATTAAAAATAAGAAATTATTCATAGTCTGGTGGTCTGCACCTGAAATTATTTCAGCGAAAATATTTGACTAAAGTTGACAATATTAAGAATAAGGCATTCTTTCCCCTAATAGCCAAAAAATATCCAAAACTCCCACATTGCCAAATCGGGTAAATACGGCGGGTATTCTATTATTTTTTTTATCATCTTTACCGATATCTGTGTACAAAGCAGATTGGCACACCCAGCAATGGGTAATAAGCCGTGATGATATATTTATTTTATTTTTATTTTTTTCAGCAAAAACTGAACTGGCTAATTCTTTATTTTCACTCACACCGATGCTACTTAACTTTACAAAATGATTTCAATTTTGATGTATTTAGTTCTAATTTGAAAAAAATTATAATTTTACTAAAGTTTGCAATTAAATTAAGAACAATTCATGTATTAACACTTTTTAAAAAATCGACTATAAGGGTTAATTTTAATTATTTTACTACTAGAAAAATTCCTACAAAATTAAAAAATATGGTTTTTCTTGAGTAGTAGACAATATTTAGTTTAATAAAAATCTGATGTGGTCAGCACATAACCTCTCGACTGATATTTTACCTGGTTGTACGCATAAAACAAAAAATATCTTTAAATACAAATACGTATATTCATGTCTCACTACAAAATAATTCTCACATATATTTGCAAAATCTATGGGATATTTTAATATAAATTATGTACAATACACACATTTTCTTTATATTCAATATCCTGAAATTTTCTTTTTCTACTTTCCTTTTCTTTTTCTTTATATTCGTCATTTTTTCGCTAATTCCTTTTATATTCTTTTTTACGTATATTCTTTTGAGTTGTTGACTTTTTTTTATTTTCATAATCTTCTTAATGATGTACAAATTTTTTTTTTCAAACGTCGTAGAAATGACACTTTTTGTGACTTGATTCACAAGGTAGAAGTTTCATTTCTACGCCGCTGGAAATTTCTACGCCGGTGGCGTAGAAATAAAATAAACAAATATCCATAGAAACTACATAGAATTCGTGAACGAAAAGAAAAGTAGTGCGTTTGAAAAAAAAAATTAATGTTCATTCGGAATAAAAGTGTCTTTGTGTGCCTCGCATGCAATTGTCCGACTCGCTTCGCTCGTCGTGCAAACTTCCATGCTCGCCCCACAAAGTGTCACTTTTACTCCTAATAACACAATATACTATTGACAGTGGCAAAAAAATATTTTTGACATTCACATTTATGTGTCAATTACAAACATTTGAATTTCTTGACTTGGAGTAGTTTGATCTGAGATTTTTTCATCAAATTATTTTATATGCATTTCTTTATCTCTAAATCTATAGAAGATATTATAATGAATTTATATTTATCGAATAAAGAATTTAATGTTCTTTAATATGACTATTAAACTTAATCAACTCTTTCCATTATTGTCAAATTGAGGAATTCGTAGCTAAAAATGTCTTAAGTCTTATAGTATTTGAGAAATCAAGGATCCAACATCTACAAACACACACACACACACACACACACACACACACACACACACACACACACACACAAACACACACACGCACGCACGCACGAACGCACACACACACACATACACACACACAAACACACACACACACACACACACACACACACACACACACACATCGTAAAAATGTTATAATCGGACTCTAGGGACCTTAAAACGTGCTTATTCACTAAAATCTGGATATGCGATTTTTAGCATGAATTTAATACCTCTCTTAGCGAGAGGTAAAAATGTAAGCCGGCCGAACAATTATGAGTCTGGGCTCGTTAATATTTTTTTCCTCTCGATAATCATGATTATGAAGATTATGAAAATAAAAAAAGTCAACAACGCAAAAGAATATACGTAAAAAAGAATATAGAAGGAATTTGCGAAAAAATGACGAATATAAAGAAAAAGAAAAGAAAAGGAAAGTAAACACGAAAAATTTCAGGATATTGAATATAAAGAAAATGTATGTATTGCACATAATTTACATTAAAATATCCCATAGATTTTGCAAATATATGTGAGAATTATTTTGCAGTGAGACATGAATATATGTATTTGTATTTAAAAATATTTATCGCTTTATGCGTAGAACCAGGTATAATATCTGGCGGGAGGTTATGTGCTGGCAACATCAGATTTTTTTATTCTGCTTTACAATTAATTGTATACGAAATTAACTATAAGTCAAGTACTTAATTTGGAATTGAATCTGGGGTAGTTATTTAAAAATGTGGCTATTATTATGGGACAAAAGACAAAATACAATGAACAAATATTATGAGACAGAGGTAGAATATTTTACTGAATCTATTTTAAAATAAGGGGCACATTCCCACATTAAAAATGTTTTTGTAAAAATATAATTTAATATTCAAATAATCGATAATAAATCTACCTGAGATTTTCATCAAGATTTGCCCTAAGAAAAAAACAGCATAGAACGTTATCGTAAAATAAAATCAGTTTTATTCTCAGGAAGGGTTGCTTTGCTTGCTACCCCCTGGTCCTTGGCTACAGGGGAGCTCATTTGAATATTGCGAGTCCGTATGCAAAACAATCCGCGTTTATTCAGCGCCAGACGAATGCTCGGCTGCTGTTTGATTTAACCCTTTCACATTGATTTGATCTCTGGTGACGGTTCGATTTGGCTGCGTATGCAAATGCCCGAATGCTTGCACACAACTCGGCACCGGCCTGGCCTAACCAGGTCCGTGGGAATCTTGCCAAGGGTAGTAATTGATCAGGTGAGAACCGCACAATATGTAAAACGAACCAAATTTGACTGAGAAACATTCAGATTTACAAGAGGTAACAATCGCAGAAGAAATTTAAATGAAAATGTGAACGGTAAAGTCTGTTAAGATTTTGGCAAATGTAACGTAGGTACGTATATAAATACTGCTGACTATTTCTCTCATAAATATATGAACCAATCCAAATTCAGGATTCTACCTAGTTACCAAGTTTCATTTCGACAAAACACCGTCACAAAAATTTTATCGCACCCTTTAAGCCAATAAGATGTCGTATTTTTACAAGTAAGTGAGTTTTGATAAGCGAATTTTTTTTGACGTTTTAGAAACATATTGTTTACATACCTGTCAGAGTCTGTATATTTTCAATGTTATCAGTTTTTTTTTAAAACGAGTCGATTCATGTTTTAATATATTTTTTCAAGAAAATCTGTTTATAGCTTCCTGTAAAGTAGTACTTCCGGTTTATCAATTTTAGAAAACATCTAATATGTCGTTATCATTAATATAAAAGTCTTAAATACCAAATTTGAAAAGTTTTCGATTGTATCAATATATTTTTCACAAAAATTTGTTTAGAGCTTCAAATAAAGTATCACTTTCGTTTTATCAATTGTATCTAAAATCTTCCGCTTCGGATAAAAATCCTAAATACTAAATTTGACAAGTTTTGTGGTATATCATAATATATTTTTCACGAGAAACTGTTCAGAGCTTCAAGTAAAGTATCACTTCTGGTTGATTAATTTTAGCCAAAATCTAATATGTTGTTTCTCATGATATAAAAGTCTTAAATACTAAAATTGAAAAGTTTTTATCCAATTTTACCCAAAATCTAATCAACTGGTTATATGAATGCAGGAAGCTTAAATACGGAAAATAGATATATTTGGAAGTTTGTTATAAGAGTTATCACACACACACACACACACACACACACACACACACACACACACACACACACACACACACACTCACACACACACACACACATACACACACACGCACGCATGCACGCACGCACGCACACTCACATACATACACACACACACACACACACACACACACACACACACACACACACACACACACACACACACACACGTACATACGTACATACATACAGTACAGACATTATCGTAAAAATAGTAAAATCGTATTCTAGGGACTCTAAAACGTGCTTATTCATTAAAAACTCATCATCGAAGACAATACCTTCCTTACCTAAAGCTAACGGAAGGTAAAAATTATATAAAAATACTCTCCATACACACACATCATCATCATCATCATCGTAAAAATAGTAAAAACTTGTTGTGGGGACCCAAATTCGTGTTTATTTACTGAAAACTTACCATCGAATTTTTGGCACGATTACTTTACATCCCTTATCTTCGGTAGGACGGGAGGTAATAAAATCGTCAATTAAAAAAATAAAGCAATTGCCTCTATGAAACAAATTTGAAGTTTAGGGGAAAGAAATTTTCAAATAAAAATGTAGATTCTAAGCCAATTTGGCAAGAATACATCTAAAATAACATCGTCACTGATGGTCTTATCTTTAACTATTTTTTCCTTTTTAATGTGATCCTTTCAAAGTGTTAACGATAATACCCAAATAGGTCTGTAGTCCCTGTGATTGTTGTTGGCAAAACAGTGTGTGTTTTATTTTTGCCTTGCGTTTCGCGGTATTCTTGCGTCGTGGCCATCACTTTACAAACTCGAATAGTGTTTTTCCAGGGAAGTGCCCGCTATTATTTGTAGTTAAGAGTTCAAGAGAATTTTTATTGCAATCACAACCGTTCTTCGACTGCAGGTCGAGTTGCCGCTGAATTTTTAACTTCTTCTTTCTGCTGTTTGTAAGAGTCAAGAGAATTTTTATTGGCAATCACAGTCGTTCTTCGACTGCAGATCGAGTCGCCGCTGAATTTTTAACTTCTCACTGTCGTTTGTATGCGCTAACAATTCTTTCTCTACTTTTTATCCGCAACAACAAATTGTATTGTAATATGAATGAGAGCAATATAACGAAATTAATACTTGAAACAAGAATGCAAAAGAAAAAGACATCTTTGTAGATATCTACGTTTAAATATTATTAACTGTTTGTAACTCCTGTTCACAAAACTTAAAATTACTAATCGTGCAAAAAAAAGGATTTACCTACGGGTGGAAAGAAAGTTTTGGGACAATTTTCAGGTATTATGGAGAAGGCATATTTGGTGCCGAAACGTCGGCTATGTAATAAAACAATTTTTCAAACGTTTTCATCAGACTGTTTTTCTCCAAGTTTTCCGAATACAAATTATAAATGTTCTTTCGTAATACTAATTTGTAAGCCATTTTGCAATAACTTGAATAAACTTTTGTTCCACCCGTTACTTTCTGAATTCAGTACTTCTGTTATCGCCTTTTTATATCCATATAGGCGGTGTGCACAAAAGTAGTCAGCGCCGACAGCGGACAAAAATGAAAAAAATGGTTACTCTTTATGTCAGAATAATTTCGCAATTTCTATTTTAAAAAATGTTTGCAATAAATGCGAATGATAGGACGTCAAATATTATGTGATGCAGTGGGGGATGTAATAATTCTTACAAAATTACCGATTGCAGTATCAACTTTTATAAATTTCTTAGAAGATTATAAGAGGAACAGATGTATAAGAAAATAACTTTTCAACAGATATCTTCTACTAACATGAAAAATTCTTTTAGGTATACATATTTTCTAATTGTAAAAGATACTTATCGTATGAATAAAATTCCAACAATGGTCGTTTGATTGCAATAATGAATTATGTAAAAAATGTGTTTCTTAAGTTAATATTTAAACAAGATATAATACAAGAAGCAGAAAATTGTCTTAAAATTGTATAATACTTGCAGTTGTATGAAATAGAAGTCTATTTTTGACATAATTTGTCTATTTATTATAGATTTTGTACATGTAATGTTAATGTTAAAGGTAGAAATTCACATGGTTCGTATTTTTCGTGTATTTTCTTTTCTGAGCTTGTGCAACTGATTACACGTAGAGCCTAGCATATTTTCAATGAAGAATCTTATTCATTTATTGCGAATATAAAAGAAAGATGCTAACATCATCCACTGATATCATGATGTGTAGAAACTTTCTTCTTTCCAACCATTCAAATTTTCCAACTTTTTAATCTCAATTTCCATGTATTGTGCATATTGTAACATTTAACTGATACTATAAATTTAAATATGATAAAATGGTTTACAGAAATCACACATATTATGAGAAAAATTATATTTTCTGCCACAGTACCTTCGCTGGTATTTTGACTTTTTTGATTGCCACATCACATATATAGCATTTTAAATATTTTCTTTATTCATTTCAATATAATATGATGTATAATATTCATAGACAATAGCAATAACTCAAAATAAAATTGTAAATTGTATCACTTTCTCGAAATGTCAAAATTGATTCGGTAACCAAAAATGCCAATGTAGCCGTTTGAGGCGCTGACGCTCAAAATGTGCACATCGCCTATAGATGTAATTTCATTAAAAAACATACATAAAAAAATTGAGGAGTATCACATTATGTATATGAAAAATAGTAACACTTACTTCCTACGAGTATATGCAAATTATATAAGTCTTTCACTTCTTAGATATTTTCGTCGATAGTGCAGAATCTCTACAAACTCTGTATAAGGTTCGCAAATAATAGTTTGAAAATTCTTATCTCCCGACTTTCACATAAGATTTGAAATCTTAAATAAAATTTTACAGTTTCGCATTGTGTATTGTTATATGCATGTAAGATATAAACTTCCAGTAGTTATGACTGTTGTTACAAAGGTTCGCAAACATGTTATTTTTAAAACAAACATCACCGTGAAAGTTTACGACAAAATAAATAGTATGATTTGAGTAAGAAAAGAGTCACGGCTATATAGTCTGCATAAGGTAAACGGAACAGATATGAAATATTATTATTAACAAGATTGGCATCTTGCATTAGTCAACGACCGAGAGCAGACTGTGAGAACTGAGAACTTGGAGAGTGCTATCGGTAGTCGTACCAGCCATTAGAACCTGCAAGCATTGATAAACCACTTACAGGGAGTGCTCTTGAAAAGACATTTTCCCAACCAGCCAACCTCACTTTACCAATTCTATTTTTATCAATAAAAACCAGCGAGTATAGTTATATGAGACACTGATAATAACAGAAAATATATGCTTGTGAAATTAAATAGTTCATGTTATTCTAGTTCTGTATTACGTACAAAGGAAGTTTATAATTATGAATAATATTACATTCGTAATGAATTTTTTTTAAATAAGAGATCATTTTCGATTTATTTCTCTTTCGCTTTATTTTTATTTTAATTGTTTAAGTAAATGTATTGAAATTTTAAATTGAATTGAATGATCATTGATCAAATTACCTAAAGTTTTTGTTAAATTTTGATGTAAAAAAAACTAAAATTTAAATTCCATATTATAATACTCAGTTTTACAATAGTTATTTAAGTATCAAGTGTGTTAATTAAGATAATTAATCGCTACTTGACACACGTGTTAGTTACAATATTTTTCCGTTGATCGGAAAATCTAATTTTATTCCATGCAAATTTTTTAGGTTAACACACACGAAAACAGTTCAGTAATAAAAAAATTATTAAGTAATAGGAGCCATTAATGAATGATTTACTATACATTAACAACCTATTAATAGACCGTCAACGGTTCAAACTATTAGTTCCAATCCTCCAATCAGTGATGCCACGAGACGAGAAACGGCGTCTCGTCTCGAAATTTTAAGACGAGATTACTCTGTATTTCGTCTCGTCATAATTTTTCTTGCCATCTCTCGTTCTCGACTCGAGAGTCTCGAATTTCTTGAATTTATAGTTAGCAAAGAAACGAGTACCACTAATTAAAACTGGTTATTTTACTGTCTGGTATTTAAATGGTTAGGTATAACAAATACTGAATATCATGGGCTTATTAACCGTTGCTGGGCGTGTTAATCTGTTTTGTACGCAGATATTGGTAATAATAATTATTTATATTTGTATAGTGCAGGCACTTGAAGCTGGTGTGAAGAGTACACCATAGGTATCACTTTTGTTTTTTTTTTTTTTGCTAAAACCCAAAATAATTTTAAAATGATTAAGTAAATATAAATGTACCTAAATGAAGAGACAATTCTAAAATTAATTGGGAACTTTTACATGTTATTCTGATTATATTCCTTGGGGTTTTTTCTAAAGACTTTTGATTACAACAAAGAAAAGCTTGATTAAAACAAAGAAAATTTGATTACAATAACGAAAAAGCTTAATTAATAATTACGTAAAAAAATTGATTATAATATTACTGTCACCGTATAATGTAAAAATTAATATATATTTTTTTGCTATTAAATTTTTTCTTGGAGCGTTGTAAATTTTCTCATAGGGGCGCAAGATTTCCAGTTACGCCACTGATTGACATCAGAAGTATACTCAGTCTTTTAATAAAATAAACTATATAAACTATTATTCACGAAAGATGACTATTCAAGGTCATTTGTTCGAAGAAATAATAAACAGCATTTTATAGCAGTAGCCTAGCAACATTTTGTATTAGAAAAAGAAACATGATTTAACGTATGTCTATTAAATTTGTATGGTGTGACAGATATACATAAATAGGGCCATTACTTTCTAACACACTAAAAATAGCAGTGACGTATGTCGTAGAGTTACAGACATGTAATTATCTACTATACTGCCCTCTGCACTGATATTTATCCAGTGGCGTTCACATTCAAATCAAATTATTATTGTATAGTTTACGTCAAGTGTATATTTTTGTTTTATGTAAAAACGTAGATGAAGAAGAGAAAACTTTGAGAAAAGCGTTGTTTAAAAAGTAACAAAATTTTTAAATAAAATACATTTATTTTTTCAGTTAAATTGTACCCATAAATATTTCGCATTGCATGCCTGTGGGCATCAAATGCAGTGAAATTATCTACAAGTAATATTGTATCAAACGGCTCATAAATGACCTTGAATAGTCATCTTTCGTGAATAATACTTTACCTATTAGGATAGATATGTTAGATAAGTCAGCCAAACCAAGTATTTAAAAGAATGATGCTTCATTAATATCTTTACTTCATAGATCGTTGATATTTTTAAAATTCTTAAATAGTTTTTTTATATTTTGCGTTCATAATGAAGTCATTGCGATACGCAATTGCGTATCGTAATTACCTTTATTTCGATACGCAATTTTTTGTTTTAGACGGTTGGTACTAGATGACCTTTCTTTAACCCATTTTTACCTAATTTATTTTTAGTTAATTGACAATTCATTTTAATAATATAATGTCGAAATTATTATTATTTTTTTTTTTACTTAGGGAAGATTATTTACATGAAAATGTACAAATGGTTACAAATATAATCACAAATTGAGTAAGTAAATGTTATTGTAGAAGGCGCAAAATATGAAAAATAGTATAAAGAACTCATTTTATAAGACTTTCTTTCGCACTTGTCAATTAGAAAACTCGCTAACGCTCGTTTTCTAAATTTTGACGCGTGCGAAAAAAACATGTCTTATAAAACACGTTCTTTAATATAGGTACTATTTTTCTATAAAAAGTTGGGATGGTTTTGCCGCCCCCATGTTTGGCCGCCTTTGTTCTGGGAACAAAATTAAAAACCCGCTAGGATCGGGTGTGAATGTTGATATATTTAGTTGTTTACATTATCTATGAAAAATGACCAGTTTTCTTAAGAGCTATGCAGCGTAATGTGTGTAATGATTTCTCGCTAGTTGTAAAAAATTCCCAGTAGTAATCTGTGAACTGCAAACTGACTGAACTGAAGTGAAGCTATAAAGAGATGGTACAAAATTGCAGAGCGAGGAAAGGAAAAACCGTTGTTATTAGCTGGTGCATCCTTGATGACAAGTTACTCAAACAGTATTTTTTCATTTAATTAAAAATATTTCAAGCGTGTACGTATGTTATGTATGATATTATATCCGCCAGGGCTGAGCCAGAGCTCGGCACATTGTTCATTGTACAGCGAGAGTCAAAGCAGCGGAAATACCAACTGTAATCACTAACCCGCTTCTGTGTAATTTCTCTGATGCCAGATATTATATGCAATTTTGCGAAACACTTGTGTTTTTCAAACGTGTTATTACCTCTTGTAAAGTCATGCGTGGAAGCTACATTTTTGGCGGTTGTTAACTGAGCATTGCTGATGCTGATTAGCTCGAGATGCTGTGATCTCCACTCCACTCACGAGATGAGCTGCTTATTATCAATATCGCATTTTGATTGCCGGCAAATTGGACGAGAGCACTTTTGTTCACTTATAATCGAGAGAATTCTTTTGCGAAATAAGAACCGGATAACGGGGCGATCGCCCTAGGGCCTCTACAAATTAGAGATCTCCACAAATCAGGGGCTTTAGAAAAAAACCAATTTGTAATATATAATGCAGTTACCTCGGTTGTTACATATTGCGACATACAAATCACGAAACAATAGTGCAAGGACGTCGGCAGTCAATTGACAAGGGGGGGGGGGGGCAATATGACAGGTGATGAGACAGGGAGGATAGGGAAAATATGAATTGCAGGTACAAATAAGTACAATTATTTAAATTGTCTTTATATTCAATATCCTGAAATTTTCTTTTTCTACTTTCATTTTCTTTTCCTACTTTCCTTTTCTTTTTCTTTATATTCGTAATTTTTTCGCAAATTCCTCTTATATTCTTTTTTACGTATATTCTTTTACGTTGTTGACTTTTTTTATTTTCATAATCTTCATAATAATGTACAAATATTTTTGACAGCGGCATACAAATATTTTTGACAGTGACATTTATGTGTCAATTACAAACATTTGAATTTCTTGCCTTGAAGTAGTTTGATTTGAGAATTTTTACATCAAATTATTTTATATGCATTTCTTTATCTAGAATATATAATAATGAATTTATTATTATCGAATAAAGAATTTAACATTCATTTTTGATAAATAATATTTAGATGATTTTTTTCTTTTAACTACTACTTCCGGTTGTCCAATTGTTACCAAAACTTAATCAACTCTTCCCATTATTGTTAGATTGAGGAATCCGTAGTTAAAAATGCACACGCACGCGCACACACACACACGCACACACACACACACACACACACACACACACACACACACACACGCACACACACACACACACAAATACGGACATCATCGTAAAAATGTTATAATCGGATTCTAGGGACCTTAAAACGTGCTTATTCACTAAAATCTGGATATGCGATTTTTAGCAAGAGGTAAAAAGGTATTTTTATAGAAGAAAAATTTATACAGATTTGAATGAAGGTAAAAGAACAATGAAAATTAATTAAGACACAATCTTTTGGGGTTTTGCCCAAATTTGTCGACCACTTTATTAATAAAATCCTCTAGATTGTCAAAAATAAGTTTTCTGTGAACGCTCATTATTGCTAGGCCATTCAGACGAATAATAATAACATCAATAACATCAACCACAAAAATAATCACTTTCTGTTTCAACAACATTCTTACTTACCTGACATCATACAACAAATATTCCTCACTCTTAACATATTAAAGTGAGCGATTTTCGGTAGCGAAATATCGCAACCGGACCACAATAATAGTTACGAAACAATCATCCTTCGCCACACATTCCTGTCTAAACACATTTCTTTCGCTTCGGCCACATTCATAATCGAATTCATACACGCTCTTCTTCTCTTCTCACTCGGAAATTTTCTCTCTTTTAGCATCTTATCAATCACATCCATCCACTTACACACTGGACGACCACGCAATCGAACACCCTCAATTTCACCAAGATATATACGCTTTACAAGCCATTCACTCTTCATTCTCTCCACATGACCAAATCAACTGGCTCATTCCTACTCTCTTAACAACATTCTTTCTAACCATACATTTTTCATACACCAAATTATTCCTCACGCGATCCCGTCTTACATATCCACATACACCACGTAAATACCTCATTTCCACGGCAGTCACTCTCTTTTCATGCTTTCCCGTCCATGCCCAACATTCGCTTCCATATATCAAAGTAGGCACTAATACTCCATTATACACACTTATCACAATAGTTATTTACATAAGAGTCAGGAAAAAAAATTATAATAAATTTAATAATTAAATTTGATTTCTTATAAGTAAAAAGTAGTGCGATTTTCTCGTTTCTAAAATTTAGGATATAAACGAAAACCAATTACTGTCAGTTTTGCATATTTGGTGCGTGCATTTATGTTCATTTACAATGTTTTGCGAAGCAAATAATGGGCTCGTCCAAGTCTTCGACTTTTTAGAAATTACATGTCGCATATGAATTTTGAATAAAAATAAATGAAAACGAAATAAAAATTGCTATATATTTTGTATTTTTATACCTATAATAATGTAATTAAAGTTTTTAGCGTAAAATCATCGTCATGTTGTGACGTCGGCGTCATTACAGTCGTCCATTTACCCTGTGAAAATGTCACTATAGAGTGGACCATGCATATTTTGCTCATAAATTCGCGATTGGCTTTACACATACTCTAACATACACATATTTAATATATCCGAGTAATTTTTTATTAAGATCAAAAGAAAATTTATATTATAATTTATGTTTTAATTATTGCAATCTCAATACTTGTCATTGTTGCAATCATTTAGTATATAGGTATATAAATGTTGGTTTACTTTTATTATGAACTACGCTTTGATTATTGTAATCAATACTGTTATTGTTGTATTTTTATAATAATAAATAGAAAATAGTTTAAATACTATTTTAATTATAATAATGGTACTTGGTGAATATAATAATCTTCAATATTATATTAAAGAAAGTCTTAAAGTCATATTAATTAAAGCGAATGTTTAACCTGATTATGAAAATGAACAAAGATTATTAATTTTACTTACCTGATTTATGTATAATAGGTATGTACTTTAGAAGTTTTTCATAAATTATCATTTAAAACTACTCCTACACCTATTCATGTAAGTAAATCAAACAAATATATATTCTGAAATGGTATAATAACTATCTGACTTACTTTTATAATCATTAGCTCTAAAGCTTTTTGATCACAGTTTGTAATGGATACGTATTTTTATTCTTGCAACATTTATTGTATATTATATTACCATTATTAATGGTAACGTATGTCAGTTCTCTCTACTTATGACGGAGTGACGCTAACGTCACAACTTTAATAATTATTTTAGGCGTTATTAAGCATAATTCCAAGAAAACAGAAAATACGGAATTTCTATTTTTAAATTCTTCGTAACATATAAAAAATTAAAAAAAAGTTGGACGGGCCTATTGCGACAAGGTTTTTTTTAGAGTTTAGACCAATGATTCTCAACGTTTTTATGTAAAATTCAAGGCAGTCAGTCCTTATATATTCGTTTTTTTTAATACTTTTTTTCTTTTCTTAAAAGTGTAAGAATAATTTTGAGAGATACTGTAGGTAATATTACAGGAAAAAATATACAAAATTTTTGTTCTATAATAATATGTTAATAGCAATTCTGCATATCGAAATTACGGATAATAATAAAATGTCGTAATATCCAGTTTAAAAATAAAGGAAGGAATGGGAGAAAACAAAGAGCTGTTGTATGGGTTGTGGTGCACGACCTCTGCAGTAATATGTGATTGTAATAGGCAACATTGCCGATAATTGAAGACAAGTCATCGCATTCTCACCATAGATAAAAATTCCCAATAGTAAGCTGGGAATTGAAATGGTGATTGTAGACTGAGAAAAGCAAAACCTTACTTAATTACTTATTAGTAAGAATATGGTAGTGAATCAACAAATGCAATCATATTCTGCTTCATATATATGTACTGAATGCTTAACCTCTCCCATTCAAATCTGAAGGATAATAAAATAATTCCAAATACCTACACATATAGACGTAATGACCAAATTACAGAAGTAAAATAGGTTGTCAAGACTAGAATAGGTATACGTATGTACATCAAAGGCTGTTTTGGCCGATAAACAATTGAAGAGCTTGTGGCAAAATCAACAATAGTCCAAATATTGTAAATATTAGTTACATACAGGCCATAAGTTACATTGTAAAGTTTGAGCGCTTCTACAAAAACGTCCTATAGAAATTACTAATATGTAATAGACCTTTTCAATTTAAAGAGATAGAAGATATGCGCAATGAGGAATCAAATCAAACGGCGGGAACCATAGTTACGTTCTTCTTTGCTGAGATCCATGGCCTTTGTTTTTCCAGATTTGTGAGAAAAATCTTTGACAACTTATTTGACGTTTCGTTTGACAGCCCAACTAGCACTTGTTGGCGCCATTAATATTTTCAGCGACAGAAAAAGGTAGCTGTTAAATTGAAAAGGTCTATTATTCATCAATGTTTATTTTTCTGACACATACTTAAACATGATCATGATCCTGAGTTAAATCTAGATACAGAAATTTTTAACAGTAAGAAGTATAGAAAGTTTCTATTTCCTTGCACATAGTAAAAGAAGTATTGTAATCGCGAAAAATTTTGGTTTTCAAATTTTAACGGAAATATTCATTTTGACCATCCCTGAATCCACATTGACTAATTTCGTCGTGATGTCTGTACGTGAGTACGTATCTCGCATAACTCAAAACAGTAAGTCAGAAAGTTGAAATTATGTATTTAGGACTGCTATAACATCTAGTTGTGCACCTCCCTTTTTGGTCATTACAAAATTTCCAGAAGTGGTACTTTACTTGAAGGAAATGATAGATTTTAATGAAAATTTATATTACCTAAAATATAATCCAAAACTTTTCAAATTTGGTATATTAGACCTTTATATCAATGAGAATAATATTATAGATTTTGGTTAAAATAGGCCACTTGGAAGTAATATACTACCTGATGTTTTTCTTGAATAAAATGATTGTATTTTGATTTTAAAAATAAATGCTTCAAATAATAGTTTTAGTGAATTAAATTCTGCGTCTAGCACAACCAATATTATTAAATTAGCCTTTTGTATAAGCGAGATATATAAATTTAAAAGTAATATACTTTTTGGTTTTTGTAATGAAGCTTACTATGGACAAAAAATATAAAAAAATAATGTTAATGTCAAATTACGTCAAATACGTGCAATTTTATAATTGGGTCTATATTACATGTTGGTCTTGCGTACAAGGAAGTCGTGTGGTGTCCACATCAGATTTTTTACCTTCCGTCACCTTTAGGTAAGGAAGGTATTGTCTTTAGTCAAAAAATTCGATGATGAGTTTTTAATCAATAAGCACGTTTTAGGGTCCATAGAATACGAATTTACTATTTTTACGATGATGTCTGTATGTGTGTGTGTGTGTGTGTGTGTGTCTGTGTGTGTGTGTGTGTGTGTGTGTGTGTGTGTGTGTGTGTGTGTGTGTGTGTGTGTGTGTGTATGTGTGGATGTGTGTGTGTGTGGATGTGTGGATGTGTGGATGTGTGTGTGTGTGTGTGTGTGTGTGTGTGTGTGTGTGTGTGTGTGTGTAACAAAATTTTCGTCTGCGATAACTCTAATACTACAGTTACAAAAATTATAATTTTTTCGTGTACTTCTTCGTTACATCCATGTGAAGAGCTGATTAGATTTTGGTTACAATTGGTCAACCGGAAGTACCATCATTTGAAGATTTTAACAGTTTTTCTTGAAAAAACTATGTTAAATATGATTTTTCACATTTGATGTTATTATAAATATTAAAGAATATTTTATTCTCTATACGATTTGACTGCATTTTATACTTAATGTTAAATGGATATAGAGTTAAAAAATTATAAAGAAATTAAATTTCATAAAGTAGCCATAGCTATGGAAACAGCTACTATATCAAGAAAATTCTGATTGGAAGATGTCAGTGTCAAGTGAAATTGACATAGTGTGTTTGTCTTATAATTTTTACTGGAAATATAGGATCTTTTGCTTTCTGTATGGAATTTGTATAAAATACATACAACTGCTTTAAGGTAATGTACAAGAAATAATAATAATAAATCTTTTATTTCTGCAGATACATTACACTGTATATAGAAAACGTCACAAAATAATAATTTTCTGTATGAAATTTGCATAAAATACATGCAACTGCCGGAAGGTAATGTACAAGAAATAGAATATTTAATTTAGCAAGGAACTTTCCGTATGAAATTTGTACAAAATACATAGAACTGACGGAAGGTAATGTGCTGGCCACATCAGATTTTTTCCTTGTGTATTAAAAAAAATGGACTAACGTTGTTTTTGTTCCAAACTCCTCAATTTTTGAAAAATCGAAATGCAAAAATGAAACAGGCTGCCAAAACTAGACTATTATACGTAATACGTATGTATATATACGAGTATAGACATCAAAGCCTACTTTGGCTACAATTTTGAGTTTACAGGAGATTCGAATGAAAAAACTTTGAGTTGTTTATGTAACAAAAGGCAATTGTACTGTGCTAATACGTTCGCCTAACAAACAAATCTTCATACTGTAATTACTTGACGCTGTCGTCGTTATCGCTATCTGCCTTACAGCCATGTCGAACTTGTCGACATTTTTTTCTTTTATCAAACACGTCATTTTACTTAATTTTATACATTGCACTTCCTTCAACACTTGTACGTTGACATCACGCTTATTTTCATTCCGCAGCCGAGTGCCATTCTTTTGTTTAACGCACGACGAATAATTATTATGACATTTTCCTATCGGTAATCGTCCGTGCCGTCAGGAGTGACTCAGTTTCCGTTGATACAGAAATTGTTCTTACAAGATAAAATATAACCATAATGATAAAAATATGACATTACACACGGGAATTTGATGCTAAAAAATTAGAAACAATAACCGCTTAAAAAATAAAATAAATTCGTTTCATCACGACAATATTTCCGTTTATTCTAGTGCAGTTCGATAAAAGTTGGAGGTTCGAATTAGTTTGAAATCCTGCTAATACTCCGGACTTAGCATCTTCCGACTATCATCTCTTCCCTAAATTCTCTGGATTTCGAAGGGAAACAAAACAAGTTCAAAATTACATCACCGACAGTATCATATATTGTTTCTGTTACTTCTATTACGTATTTCGATTTGTTAAGCAGGATTTTGAAGAATTTTAACTTAGCTTATACTAGTTCAAGATTAAAATGATACACGAAAATATTAACCTCCAAACTATTATTCAAACGTCAAACAGATGATCTGTCATGTTTAAATTACCCACACATGCCGTTGCTATTGGACGTACCGATGTTATTGCTTTACGGCCATTCATTGGATCGGCGTAATTCTACGTCATACATGGCTGTAATTTAAATATTAAAATTTCATTAATTTTTTTCCGGCCAATTAATGAAAATTTTACCAAAAGAAAAAATATGGGCAGCAAGTTTTTATCGTCTCTTCAAAATATTAAATAAAAAAATCTGATGTGGCCAACACCCAGTACTTACATATTTAGTTATTGCGGAAACTGTATTAAGATCCATTCCATATAACTACGGTTCTATTTACTATTTTCTTTTTAAAACGTTACTGTTATTAATTTGAAATGATTAGTTCTTTGACAGTGACATTTATCTGTCAGTTACATTGTTCCGTAACGCAACCGGTTCGTCCAGACTTACGATTTTGTGTTCCGTAAGTCCTGAAATGATTTACCGGTTTCCATTTGAAACGCGGTTCCTAAAAAAGGTTGGTAAAAAGTCGGACCACGGCAACCACGAAATAATCCTGGTTCATAACAAAATCAAACGATATCCGTCAGTGTCAAATTTCTAAACCGCATTTTTAGTAGTATTACTAATAATTATTATAGATGTAAGTATGAAAACATTATTTATATTTGAGATATTGGTGATTGTGTTATTTTTATTGGCATTGTTCAACGGTATCATTCATTTAGTTACTTTGTATTTTTTTTTGGGTTGTGTCAATTTTAAATGTCATATCAATTAATGTCAATCTGTTCCGAAATAGATGAAAGTATTCAGGAACCATGGTGTACCCGGAATCAAGAAACAGGTTTCTTGGTTGACTTACGGAACATAGTATTAAGATATGAACTGTGTAACCAAGGAGATTTGCTTGTTTAAAGCGCAAGCTACGGGATTAAATTTATAGATAATTTTATGAATTTATCCATAAAATATATAGAAAAAGTATTAATGCAAATCTGTAGAAAATGTAATAATCTTTAATTATTATAATAACATTAATTTTGAAGAAATAACATTTAAAGCTATTTTTCGAAGAAAAACTATTTTGAGCTTCTTGTAAAGTCCCATTTCCAGTTATCCGATTTACACTAAAATCTAATGGGCTCTTTCCATTACAGAAAAAGTTCGAACAACAAGGTTTCAAAATTTTCCGAATGATAGTATTTGAGTTAGAGTAAAGGATCCACATATACATACACACACACATACACACAGACTTCATCGTGAAAATGTTAAAATTGGATTCTAAACGTGGTCATTTAGCAAAATCTCGATATGCGATTTTTAGCACGATCCCTATACCTCCCTTACCAAGGGTAGCGGGAGGTAAAAATGGCACCCAAGTAGCCAATTAAAACAGCGTATGTAATTTACAAGAAAATAATTATCAAAAATTTGGGGATGGGATTTGTGACGTGAGCATGGTACAAGCGTGGAATAAGACGGATAGACTGGGAGGAAAAGAGATGGTTATAGCCAGCTGTGGTCATGCCACACTGCCGCATATACCACAACATAATTGCGACGCTGATATGTTGATCTATAACTGTTTCATTTCTTCCCGCAGTCTATCTGTGTTCTTCCACGATTCTAACATGCTTACGGCATATATTCCTTCTCCAAAACATTAAATTCATAATAACCAGGCCCGGATTACCCATAAGGCCAACCTTGGCCATAGCCTAGGGCGCAGGAACGGAGGGGGCGCACATCGAGTAGTTGGATAAATGAGAAAACGCAAAGAGAGAAGTGCCTGCAGTTATAACCGTGCCAAATCTCAAGAGCTGTTACGCAGAAAGCAAAACTGTATCTTTCTCTTTCTCTCTCCCCTATTTCCTGACCTTTCTCTAGCTGTCTCTCTTCTTGATCTGCGCATTTCATAGCTCATGACATTTAGCACCATCTCTACTAGACGAAGTAAACAGTCACATTTGCTTTAATTATACAAAATGAGTATAGTAGAGTGATTGGGAAATCCTGTTGAGCTATAACAGTTGTCGAAGATTTTAAATAATTCTAATATTTATATACCGGGTGTCTACTTATGAATCTTAGCAAATACAATGGTAAAATTTTCATGACTGTAATACTGTAAAACTGTTCAGAATTAAAAACTGCATCTAATAAGTCCAAAATTATTGTTTACATGCGTTTCATTTGAGAGATAGAGACGCAAAATAAAAGTAATCTTTAGCTAGTTATAAAAAGATGGTAAATATAGCTTTGATGACTGATAATAGTAGGAATATTGAAAATAAATTTCATAGGGAAATCTGTTAACCCACGAGTCCAACTTTGGAAAACGAGCCGCTTCGCGGTAAGTTTTATAAAGGACGAGTGCGATCACAGTTTTTATGAAACATGTTTTTATATAATTTTTTCTATTCAGGTAATTTTATAATTCTATTAGATTTTTAATAAATGCGACTTGTAAAATCAGTTACGTTGGTAGTACTTCCCTCTAACAAATTGAACTTCAGGGATGAAAATTCTTTGTTGTCTGTCAGCAATTTTATGTTGATATGTCATTTATGTATGTTTTAAAAGCAGTAAGTCATAGAAAACGAAAAGCTCCAAAAACAGTACGTTTATAGATCTTCTTAACATGTTTTCAGTGAGTTTATAGACTCATAAAGGCACCGATATAGTACAAGAATTTAATGAAATCAAGCATTATTAAAACTCGGTATATATTTAGAGGGAGAGGGGGGTGCAGTCATGAATTTTGGCCTAGGGCGTAAAGAAATGCTAATCCGGGCCTGATAATAACAATATTATTACAAATAAATGTTTAGTTTTTATTATTATAATCCGAAGCTATATAGGGGTTAGTTTTTATATTTTATGACATATAGTGAAATTATTATTATTATTATTTGGTTGTTTATTATTGTTTTTCTTGCGGTGTTCCTTTCGATATTTTTATCCGGTGCTATAACTGTAACAATAACTGTAGCTGTACCAATGTGAGTGTTTTTCTGTCCATGATGAGATGATTTGTTTTCGTGCGTCATGTCCACGTTGTGTTGTGTTGAATTCCATAATTCAGGCATGGCATGGCATCGCAGATGATGAGTGCAGTGCACTAATTGCCGTAATGGAATAATAGAAGTTGGCTATGGCAGCGGCGTTCGTTGTGAGCTGTTAGCGCTAACCGCGAGATGAGGTCACACCACGCGTCATCTCGCAGCTGGCGAGCACGCATGCGCCCTTATCACACGTACATGTACAACACATGCGCATTCGCAGCGCCGGACTAACACGATTTAGATTCTTTCACACATATGAGGATAAAGACAAAAAATCGGATATGGCCAGCACATTACCTTCGGTCAGTTCTATGTATTTCGTACAAATTTCATACGAAAAGTTCCTTGCTAAATTAAATATTCTATTTCTTGTACATTACCTTCCGGCAGTTGCATGTATTTTATGCAAATTTCATACAGAAAATTATTATTTTGTGACGTTTTCTATATACAGTGTAATGTATCTGCAGAAATAAAAGATTTATTATTATTATTTCTTGTACATTACCTTAAAGCAGTTGTATGTATTTTATACAAATTCCATACAGAAAGCAAAAGATATTTCCAGTAAAATTATAAAACAAACACACTATGTCAATTTCACTTGACACTGACATGTTTCAATCAGAGTTTTCTTAATATAGTAGCTGTTTCCATAGCTATGGCTACTTTATGAAATTTAATTTCTTTATAATTTTTTAACTCTATATCCATTTAATATTAAGTATAAAATGCAGTCAAATCGTATAGAGAATAAAATATTCTTTAATATTTATAACATCAAATGTGAAAAAATTATATTTAACATAGTTTTTCAAGAAAATCTGTTAAAATCTTCAAATGATGGTACTTCCGGTTGACCAACTGTAACCAAAATCTAATCAGCTCTTCATATGGATGTAACGAAGAAGTATACGAAAAAATTATAATTTTTGTAACTGTAGTATTAGAGTTATCGCAGACGAAAATTTTGTTACACACACACAAATACACACACATCCACACACACACACACACACACACACATCCACACACACACACACACACACACACACACACACACACACACACACACACACACACACACACACACTCACACACACATACAGACATCATCGTAAAAATAGTAAATTCGTATTCTAGGGACCCTAAAACGTGCTTGTTGATTAAAAACTCATCATCGAATTTTTTGACCAAAGACAATACCTTCGTTACCTAAAGGTGACGGAAGGTAAAAATCTGATATGGCCAGCACATTACCTTCCGTCAGTTCTATGTACTTTGTACAAATTTGACACAGAAAGTTTCTTGCAAAAGATTCTATATTTCCAGTAGATTACCTTAATGTACTGGAAATATGGAATCATTTGCAAAAAAAACTTTGTATGTGGAATTTGTACAAAATACATAGAACTGACGGAAGGTATTGTGCTGGCCACATCAGATTTTTTTAACTTTATATATCTATTGAATATATAGTATAAAATGTAATCAAATCGTGTGGCGAATAAAATATTCTTTAATGTTTATAATAACATTAAATATGAAAAAATGATATTTAACAGCGTTTTTTCAAGAAAAACTGTCAAAATCTTCAAATTAGGGTACTTCCGGTCGACCAATTATAACCAAAATCTATTCAGCTCTTCATTTAGATCTAAAGAAGTGAAATACGAAAAAATTATAATTTTTAGAAAGGTGGTATTGAAGTTATGCGATCCGAAAGAAAATAGTAAAATCGTATTCTAGGGACCCTAATGTTGCAATTCTAAACAAATCTTTGTCTTACAGATTTGTAAATCTGTTAATAATGAACAAAATCGCAACGAAAGTGGTCACTCTTATGTATATAATTTTATATTATTCAATAAAAATAGATGCGTTTTTGTCAGTTTTTTAAGACCTACGGATTTGTTCAGAATTGCAGCATAAAACGTGCTTATTCATTAAAAACTCATCATCGATTTTTTTGATCAAAGACAATACCTTCCTACCTAAAGGTGACGGAAGGTAAAAATGTATTTTAATTACTATGTTTAATGCAAAATATTTATATTCAAATAAAAACTGTTTGAGAATTGCACTACTGGATTGATAGTCACGCCTCCGCTATTTGAATTTCTCTACTTCCATTGGTAGTAGGTTCCAACCCTAACTCGGTAATCGTTATATATTTATAGGTGATCTTTGAGTCGCCAGTAAAAGTAATATATATGGATTTCATATGAGTGAAGAGCTGCTAAAACAAAACCCCCTTATTTTCGAAGTATTTCAATTATATCATTTTATCTCTTTATTAATATTCATTATTAAGTATATACTTTCACTATTTTTTACTAGTTTTTCTTAATTCGATTGAGCTGTAATCCCCTATTAAAACGAATTATTTTAAAAGTTATTTATATCATAACGTTGCAGGGGTGCTATCTACAAACAAATTTGAATGATATATAGAGATAAATTAATTAATTTATAAGTTCAAAAAGGCCCTAGTTTTTGATATACGTTGATACCACTAAAAAGCTGTTGTGAATAAAGCCATTTTCCGGTATTTTGGTGTCAATTAGTACTAAATACGCTCCATTATCTCTTTAATTCGATAATGGTAACCCTTTTTGCTATCTAGTTAATCTGCCTGCGTAACTATACAGTCCCCAGTCCGTCCCTGTCAAACCCAACTCGGTAAAAAAGCGAAAAAAGCCAGTTGTACGTAATTCATCACAATAATTTTAATATAAAAATTAGCGTGGGGAACGTAGCGTGTATTTTATTTGAACAATTGTTATTCACACTATCAGCCGTGTAGTACAGCACAATGAGTGCGTTTGCGTTTTGTTTTTTTAATGATTTTTTATGAGAGGCCGCGTAAGCCCTGGGTGACTGCAGAACAATATGTCAGGAACAAAAAACTCAAGAAAAAATTTGAAAAGAGCGTTGTTTTTTGTTCGACGCATGAAAGAAGGGTTAAGGCGAACCTGAGGTGACAGACGTTTGGCTTTTGTTTTTAAATGCAATTGTCATGTGCTGTAAGCGTCAGCTTGCATTCTGTTTATTTAAATTTCTATTTAAACAGATGTATATTCCAGTTTGTTCATCTATGCATACGTAATATCATGCGACTTTATTATTATTCTATATGAGGGTATAATTAAAATTAAACCATTTTTTATGGTTTCATTTCCGATAATGTTTTTTGCTATCGTTACCCCATATTTTTTATAGAATATCAATTGGCTTGTATCATGATATCTTTTCGCAATAGGATACTTTGCATTTTGCATCTGCTCCAGATGATTTTAATATTTTTTAACAAGGGAACTCTAGATTTTACATTTTAAACAAATGAAAATAAATGTACATAGTTCAATTATTAGGACTACTTGTTAAAATAATAAACTTTGTTTTTTTGAGTTTTTACCTATTGTTGAATTTTATTTTCTTTTGCTTCATTGAATTGTTTATTTTTCTTTTTTCGATTTTCAGTATTTAAGAATTTTTCAAATTACATTTATTGTTGTTAATATTTGACAATAGGGGGAAGCAATGGCAAAATAAATTAAATAAAAATTTTCCTGAAATTCTAGAGTCTGAAGGCCCATTCAGAATTAAAAAAAATTACAGGTAGTGTAATAATTAGTGGCATCGGTAGCGTAAGAAATTTATAGTAAAAATTATTTCCGTTCACAATGAAAAATTATTGAAATTATAGTTTCTAGGAATTTTTATTATAAATTACTAGGATGCAAGGTTGACAGTTATAGCTGTCATTTTATTTTTGCACAAAATGTAACTGACATAGATGATGACTTATTAATTCCACTTATCCACAAAATTATTTCAAAAAAAAAGAAAATGCGTGGTCACAAATTACCTTTGAAATAAGCGAAAATGGTAAGTTACGTGTTAAATTATTAATAAGTCTGTTTGTTTATATAGCGCAACGTCTGAGGCACACCACAAAATAACCCTTTTTCTATTGCTCATTTTATCTGATGAAATCAGAAATCAGATGTCAATAAACGTCAAAACTGTCAAAAAAATTAAGCAGTAGCGTAGTGGCAACGTAGAAGTTTGGAGTTTGCAAACTCTTACCTATTTTCTTAATTTTTGGATGTGAACGAATACATTTGCTATAATCTTTTACCCAAGCCACTATTACTGCCACTAATTCTACCGCTACGTTAATTTTTTTGTTGTGAATAATACTTTATTCACTGATATTAGAAAATCATTTGGGGTAGAAAACAAAATTTGCACTATCATTTCAAACAGTTATTTTTATATTTTGCGTTCATAATGAAGTCATTGCGATACGCAATTGCGTATCGTAATGACCTTCATTTCGATATGCAATTTTTTGTTTTAGACGGTTGGTACTAGATGACGTTTCTTTAACCCATTTTTACCTAATTTATTTTTAGTTAATTGACAATTCATTTTAATAATATAATGTCGAAATTATTATTATTATTTTTTTATTTAGGGAAGATTATTTACATGAAAATGTACAAATGGTTACAAATATAATCACAAATTGAGTAAGTAAATGTTATTGTAGAAGGCGCAAAATATAAAAAATAGTATAAAGAACTCATTTTATAAGACTTTCTTTCGCACTTGTCAATTAGAAAACATGTCTTATAAAACACGTTCTTTAATATACTATTATCTGACATATAAAATTAAGTTACAGAAATTAAGTTAGAAACTAGGTAATTAATTTTTAATATATAGTTGCGAGTGATAAATGATTTTTTTTATTACTTTATTTTATTGGAACTGATTATTTAAGGCAAGAAATATTTTATTATAAGACAAGAAAAGATTGATGCTGCAATTCATGATTATTTTGAAATTATTCCAAAAAATGATTGGATGGGAGCTTTTAAGAAGTGGAAGTGGCGTGCATTATTCTAAAAAAAATGTGAACCATGACTTATTCCCAATAATTCTAGCTTGACCCACGTACACCGCATATAAATATAGACATATCGTAAATAATAATAATAATAATAATAATAATAATAATAATAATAATAATAATAATAATAATAATAATAATAATAATAATAATAATAATAATAATAATAATAATAATAATAATAATAATAATAATAATAATAAACTTTATTGACATATAAATCAACGGCGAGGTTCAGCCCAAGGCTGCTCTTCCACCTAACCAAAAAATTAATACACACATGTATATAAAGCCAATAGACACGTTAGAAAACCTTTAACAAGTACAAATAATGAAAGTAATAAAAAAATACATTAACGAAAAATAATATGTAGCACAAAATAGATAACAATGATAAAAAAATGAGAAAAATTATGAAGATAATAGAGCTTTAACATTTCTTTTAAAACTATTTAAAGAAAGCACCTTCAGATAGTCAGGAACACTATTGTATAAAGTCGGGGCCATATATGAAAACGCACCTTTATATTTTGACTTTCTGTAGGTTGGCACAATGTACAAATCCTTCATTCTAAGAGAATAATTGTATTCTTTAGTTATTAATTTGTTAAATAAATTGGCGTACCTGTCAATATAATTTTATGTATTAAGCATAAATAAAGATATTTGAAACGATTTTCAACGGAGGGCATGTTAGAAATTTTGCGGTATTTAGATATGTGATCGTATTTACGCACACCGTACACAAAACGCAGACAAGAATTTTGCAACAAAGTTATTCTTTGTTTGTCAGTCTGTGTGAGGTTTGGAATATAAGTGCAGGCGCAATAATCAAACAGTGGGAGAATCAGTGAATTAACAAGTTTAAGTTTCACCGATGAATTTAGTTCATTTCTAAATTGAAACAATTGTCAATACGAGTAATAAAAGACGTATAAAGTCCTACCTTAGACGGTGAGTTTGTAAATTAAATCCTTTTTTACATGATAATGCCGTAGTTGATGCTAACGATTTCCAAATTATCCTGGACGGTTGAATCTAAAATGAAAAAACAAAAATAAAAATAATTTCAAGAACACCTTCAGTTTTTAACTTATTTTACTCAAGGCAAATTATTGTGGTATAATAGTATATTAAGGGTGTAGACAAGTGACATATATCAAATTGTATAGTTTGAAATTTGGACAGCGAGCGTTTTTTCTACTTCGTCGCGCATGAGCGGCAAAGTGACATTTTGTGTTGACAAAAGAGAGTGCAAATAACTATTTTGTATATAGGCTGTAGAAAAAATATATTGTCGTATAAAGTACACTGTCGTAAAATATGTGACGTACAAATTTCCACTGGTACAAAAAATATCTGATCGTATAAATGTTGGCGTACAAAATTGCGCCCATATCCCGTGAGGTTTATCTAAACATACTCGTATGTAAAAATCTCCACTGTCGAAATCTGCTAATAAAAGTAGATTGACACACCCAAAAACGGGTAATAATTCGTAATATGTTTATTTATTGCAGGTAATTTGAAAACAATTATGAAAATAATTATTTTTATTTTCTAATGATGTATAATTTATATTAATGGTCATTTATTTTTAATGTTTTATTAATGATTTTGTAGTGTCGTCTACCCACATCACTATTATTATTATTCTACGGCTTGTTTTTGAGTGTAAATTGGCTGCTTGTGTAGTGTGTATTTTCTTGCAATTATTGTAGCTACAAAGGCGTGGAACAACAAAATCGAATAAATTTTTCATAAAATCCAATTGAACAGCATTTCCTTGTTAAAGTCCCGTGTAAAGAAAAACAAGTACGCCTAATTAACAGGCTCGTAGGTAGGCTTTCGATACGCTACTACAAGCTTCGATAACGAATATTTTTTCATAGGTGAAAAACAGCCAACAGCTCTAGTTCTCACATATTTGTTACATGCCAATAAAGGAAATATAATATGTTTTGAGAAATAATAATGTTTTTCAATTAACGTTATCGTTGTTATCGTAGATAATTATTTTGCGTTTTTTCTTTTTATTTAATAGCAGAATTTAATATTAATCATCGTAAAAATGAACGAAGACAATAATTCTTTAAATATTTGTAAAATATTAAATTTTCACAATTGGATTTGCAGGAAAAACTTTAAATTAAAAATTTAGGGTTATTGATAAAATTGTAAATCAAAAAGAAAGAAGACTAGAATTTAAATATAAATAATCCCTTAATAAAACATATCCACCAACTCCTCTACAAAATAAGCCAACATAACAAAGAAGTAAATTTTACCTGGATCCCATCTCACATTGGTATCTATGGGAATGAGAAAGCAGATAAGGCAGCGAAGGAAGCAACCAACTTAGAAGAAATTTACTAGCTAAATCTTGCAGAAGATATCAAACCTTGATCAAAAATAAGTTGAGAACAGAAAGAAACAAAATATGGGAAAATACAGAAAACAACAAATTAAGAGAAGTTCAAGACAATAAAGACATTTGGAAACCGACAACAAAAAAAGAAGAGAACAAATTATAATCATAAGACTAAAAATCGAACACACAAGATTAACCCACAGCCACCTATTTAGAAGAACCGAGCCCTCAAGATGCGACATCTGCAACACGATAATTACGGTAAAACATATAATAACCGAATGCCAGAAATACGAACCCTCAGAAGATAACACCAAATACCTGAAAACTTAAAAGAAGCACTAGAAAACGACAGCGCCTCCAGAAAAATAAAATATCTAGAAGAAACTAATTTATTAAATGAAATGTAAATAACTATGTATATATATATATATATATATATATATATATATATATATATATATATATATATATATATATATATATATATATATACAAAATAATTCTCACATATATTTGCAAAATCTATGGGATATTTTAATATAAATTATGTACATTACATACATTTTCTCTATATTCAATATCCTGAAATTTTCTTTTTCTTTATATTCGTCATTTTTTCGAAAATTCCTTTTATATTCTTTTTTACGTATATTCTTTTGTGTTGTTGACTTTTTTTATTTTCATAATCTTCATAATAATGTACAAATATTTTTGACAGTGGCATACAAATATTTTTGACAGTGACATATATGTGTCAATTACAAACATTTCAATTTTTTGCCTTGTAGTAGTTTGATCTGAAATTTTTTACATCAAATTATTTTATATGCGTTTCTTTATCTCTAAATCTATAGAAGATATAATAATGAATTTATATTTATGGAATAAAGAATTTAACGTTCTTTAATATAAGTATGTACATAAATTTTCGATAAATAATATTTAGATGATTTTTTTCTTGTAACTACTACTTCCGGTTGTCCAATTGTTACCAAAACTTAATCAAATCTTCCCATTATTGTTAGATTGAGGAATCCGTAGTTAAAACTGTCTTAAGTCTTATAGTATTTGAGAAATCGTGAATCCAACGTCCACACATCCACACACACATACACACACACACACACACACGCACGCACGCACGCACACACACACACACACACATCCACACACACACACAGACACACACACACGCACACACACACACACAGACAGACACACACACACACACACATACACACACACACACACACACACACACACACACACACACACACACACACACACATCCACACACACATACGGACATCATCGTAAAAATGTTATAATCGGATTGTAGGGACCTTAAAACGTGCTTATTCACTAAAATCTGGATATGCGATTTTTAGCATGAATACAATACCTCTCTTAGCGAGAGGTAAAAATGTATGAATGTGTTGTAAATCAAAATGTAATGAGAGTTTTAGCGACAACAATGCTCCCGATTTTTAAATTCAATATGAATTCCAGCCACACCAATAAAATTAATTACCCGAACCAAATCAACCCACATTAGTACAACAATAGTTTGTAGTAATAAATTACAAATTTCGCAACGAAAAATAATTAGTGTATTATTACTCTGTGGTAAGCAAAGCATAGCAAGCAACCAGAGAAATTAATTAATCGTGGTGCAATTGATTCATTGGCAGATAATTATTAAGAAATAACAATTAACATAAACACACAATCCATAGTGGGTGGCTGTGGTTGGCCTACGCGCGCAGCCGTTAGGAAACTCTCGGTTGAATTTTAGCGCCTTGTGTGTAATTATTCCATTGAGGAGTCGCCGCCCCTTGCTTCTCGGAGGCGCCGGACGGCTGTACTCGAGTCGGTAAGAGCAGCGCCTACTATATCAATGCGGGTATTATACGGTTACCGCCACCGCCAGAGTAAATTTATTTTTGGTGTTAACATCTGTTGTTTAAGTGACTTTGATTAACTCAACGGTTTGCCAATCTTAGCAGTGTTTAGTGTTTGGCTTTCTATAAACAATTCACTTTAAACATACGAAATTGTTCCCAAATATTGGATTTGGAATTTTTGAAATTGCCAGATGCACTAATACTAAGAATAAGGAAATAAATTAACAATTTAATTGATACATTTTTTGAGCTTGAACGTTTCTCAAATAAATTTTATCAATGCTACTTCAAAAACTGTGTTGTAATAGTTAGTCTAGACTTTAAAAAAGTAGGGAATAGGGACTGGCAATTTTTGAATATTTTCAATAATAATATAACAAAAGAGTGAGAATTAATTGAAAATATTTTGATAGTTTTTTTTGGAAAACTTGTTGCCAGGCAATAGTCACGAAAGCGCGTAGGACCTGAGTGGCTATTGCCAAATGCAACAAGTTTGAGAAAGAAACTGGAGAATTATTTTCTAATTTATCGAACTCTCGAATTATATTTAATTAGATTTTTTTAATCTACAAATTTGTTTCAAACAATGGAATCAGACTTTCATGCTGTTGCTATTTACCGAGGGGTAAACAACTGACCAAAATCTGTACACCGAAATCCATTTTTATGAAATAAATCCAAAACATCCATAAAAATCCAAAAAAGATCCACAGACATCAACTGAAATCCACAGAAATCTTCTGATATCCACTGATATCTACTGAAATCCACGGATATCTACAGACATCTGCGGACATCCATGGAAGTTCTCGAAAATATTATATGTATTATTCATTAATTATTATTATAGTACAGCTTTATCAGTTGTAGTTATAAGGCGAGTTATAAAGTACTTCAAATAGTTTTATATTTTAATGATAATACTTTTATTAAGCACGTACTCATACATTAGAAAAACAAAATATGAAATCGAAAAAAGCACAAAAAATACAACAAAAGTAATGTAATCACGAAAATTTTAATATAAAACGGACTAATTTGCGAAATACAACACCAGGGAATTAAAATAGTAACCATAGTAAATAATAGTATGTATTTGCTTACTTTTTACCTCGCGCTAAGAGAGGTATTGAATTCATGCTAAAAATCGCATATCCAGATTTTAGTGAATAAGCACGTTTTAAGGTCCCAGAATCCGATTATAACATTTTTTGATGATGTCCGTATATATATATATATATATATATATATATATATATATATATATATATATATATATATATATATATATATATGTGTGTGTGTGTGTGTGTGTGCGTGCGTGCGTGCGATTCTCAAATACCATAAGACTTAAGACATTTTTAACAACGGATTCCTCAATCTAACAATAATGGGAAAGAGTTGATTAAGTTTTGGTAACAATTGGACAACCTGAAGTAGTAGTTACAAGAAAAAAATCATCTAAATATTATTCTTTGTTCGATAAATATAAATTCATTATTATATCTTCTATAGATTTAGGTATAAAGAAATGCATATAAAATAATTTGATGTAAAAATTCTCAAGTCAAACTATTTCAAGGCAAGAAATTCAAATGTTTGTAATTAACACATAAATGTTACTGTCAAAAATATTTGTATGCCATTGTCAAAAATATTTGTACATCATGAAAATAAAAAGAGTCACCAACGCAAAAGAATATACGTAAAAAAGAATATAAAAGGAATTTACGAAAAAATGACGAATATATAGAAAAAGAAAAGGAAAGTAGAAAAAGAAAATATCAGGATAAGAAAATGTATGTATTGTACATAATTTATATTAAAATATCCCATAGATTTTGCAAATATATGTGAGAATTAATTTGTAGTGAGACATGAATATGTATTTGTATTTAAAAATATTTTTCGTTTTATGCGTACAACTAGGTAAAATATCTGGCGAGAGGTTATGTGCTGGCCACGTCAAATTTTTAACTTCGTTTTCACTTATTAATCTCGAACATCAGTCTTTTACTAATACAATATTAGTTTTCTTAAACAAAACAACATTAACAACGAAGACGAAATGCGCGCGCATTTGCGCCTGCGCAATCGCCCCTTAAATATGCATTGAAATCCAAAAACATCCACATAAATCCACGGACATCCACTGAAATCTACGGACATCCAAAGAAATCCGTGGACATCTACAGAAATCCAGGGATATCCATGAACATCCACGGAAATCCATGGAACTCCATATGCGTGTACACCAAAAATCCACAGTTGTTTACCCCTCGCTATTTACTGTCGTAACTAGTTTCATTTTTTACATGGTCCAGTTGGCAAGCCTGTTTTGACAACTAAACACTTTAAACTAAAACTTTAACAAGGCAAAATAAATATAAATAAATAAATATATCATCACGGCATATTACCCATTGCTGGGTGTGCCAATCTGCTTTGTTCGCAGGCATCGGTAATGATATTCGTATTGTGCGGGCGTTTACCAGGCGTCACCTCACGGGCACTAATTGCTGGCGTGGAGAGTGCACCGCAGGGGTCAATTTAGTGTCATTTAAAATTCGAAATATTTGGCGTCGGTCGGAATCGAACCTGGTTCCCCAGATTCGCGACCAGACACTTAGGCACGCGGCCACGAGACCCCATAAATAATCAGGAATTATAACTACGGTTACTAATTATGATACTTCTAGAAGTGGTTTCTATAATTTTTTCATTTATTTCATGATCAGAAAAAAAAGCTGCAGTTATTATTCCCGGGAATAATCTCTAGAGCTTTATTTTCAGTATAATAATGACAGGATTGGTTACAACGTCACATGACATCAATGAAGCATTTCATTAGTTTTGAGAAACGTCAAAAAATAATTAGCACAAGAATTAGCAAATGTTTACAAATAAATCTCAAGATGTTGGTTCAAAAGTATTGTCTTGGTCGTATCTATTTATTTTTGTAAAGTTTTTATAATTTGTTAATTTCAATAACAAAATGTAAATTAATTAACCAATTCTGAAAATGATGATGATTTGAAACGTTTTATATTTTTTGACTAATAAAATGTTACACAATATCCCTGCCCTAACACTTTTCAAATATAATTAGGATCCCAAGAATAATCAGGAAAATTTAAATTATCCCGAACAAGTATCGAAAAATACCGGTGGAAAATAAATATATTAAAAATATGTTCAGCCTTTGTCCGATACAATGAATCCGGCCGTGGTTATAGCTCTCAAAAACCAAATACATTGCATCAACGCGCTGAATCCAAATTTTCAAACCGACATTAGTAGGCTAAAATCTCTTTTTGTTCTAGAGACATATACACTTAAAACTTTACTCCTTCCCGAGTTATTTTAAAAAAAATATTTCGCCAGTCGACTTTATGGACAAATTTGCATATGTAAGTTTATTAATTTTCACAAAATTTGTCGCTTTAGTTCAATTTGCACAGTTAACAAACGGAAATCCCTGAAAATGGCCAAAATCGCGAATTTTCACTTATTTTGCTCTAGAATTTGTACTATCTATTCTTTAATAATTGAAGGGGCTTGGTAGCAAAAGGCAATAAAATGAAAGGAGGAATCGAGAAAAACCGCAAACAAGTTTTTAGTCAAATCCTGAGAATTTTTCGAATCAAAAATATCATCTTTGTCACTATTATTTTCATCAGAAACAAACAATCATTTCTTAATAGCTACCACTTTACTGTCAGCTATCTTGAAATCTTGTATGGCATTTGCTGTCACATCAAAAACAGAATTTAGTATTTAACTGCCATCTATGTATTAGCCAAATAATATTTTTTCAGTGGCTTGGTACCATTTATGCAAGTAAATACATGCGAAAATGTCCTATTTGCTTAAAGTGTGGCTTATTCCCTATTGCTCCCAAGCCCTTCAATTTTGAAAATTTGTATGGTTATGCAATTTTACCCATAGGTAAATCACCTAGCATGTAATTACACCCATTTTTGGATAAGTCTAAATTTGAACGCAAACATCTCAGGAACTAAGAGATATTATGGTCTGCGAATTGAAATGTCTAAAAGTATAAAAAGTAGATTTTTGTAAATTTTACTCAAATGTTTATATACGTGTACATACGTATGAGTTTTGATGGGATTCCTCAAAAATAGGTAATATGGATATCATTGCATGCACTACTATAAATCCGGCGGTTACCCATCCAACTAATAACCGCGCCCACCTTTGCTTGACTTATTATATCATATATGCGTCTATTAAACACAGTTGTGTGTTTCACAAGCAATTATACGAAATTGAGGCCTTCAATATATGAAACAGTAATGAATTTAAAATTTTTAACTAAGTTTATGTTGTGTATTAATGTGATACTGTGGGAACATTATGAAACATGAACTATAGCTTGTTATTTCGCCTATTATAGTAATACTACTCTGTTAGTTCCTTTTGCATAAAAGCACAAATTATTTATACTTGTTAATGATATCTGTTGTTGGCAAATGACTCTAAATTCTATATTTTTATGCGGAGTAATAATATTGTTTACAGTACTGTCCGGTACTGTATGCATATAAAGTAAGAGATTAGCTGGTTATTGTTAGAAGAGGAAATGGATGTGAAACAAGCGTGTCATTCCAGTAATTTCTGCAGTTAATAGGGTAACAAATACGTATTAATGTCGTCTATTTAATGCAGCTCTCGCATTTTAACTACAGGTGAAGAGAACGCACAGAACATTTATCGTTGATTTGCAGAAATAAACTTGGCTTATCATTTTAATTTTACGTTTGTTTTCATAATTATACAATGCTTCATTACAGAATGTATAAATGCATGCGTAGCCTATTAATTATTGCACGTATTTACCAATTAAAATGTTCTAATTACTGCGTAAAGTATAATTATTTCGGTAATAATAAACAGAGAATACCTATAACATTATTTCTTCACACAGATGCTGATTATGACTTATTTTTAATACATTACTGGGACGTTTTCTTCTAAATGTAATACCAAGGATATGGTGAAAAACCAACAGAAGGGCCCCAAGAAATTGTAGATATAACTTCTGCTCTGCAAATGTTTTTAACTTATTTTATTACCAACGAAGTCTAGCATGTAGTCTATAAGTTCTATGCAGACAGTAGAAGTGTCAAAATAATATAAACTCGCTATGGTTTATTCTTGACATATTTCCTCCATAGAGGCAAAATGTTTTTTTTTTTTTTTGATTACATCGCATTTATTTACAAATTTAATTAAACATTCTTTTTTAAAGTTTATATAAAATTTCAAAAGACGTTATAATTTTGCGACCGAACAGATGCGCTGACGCTGACCGTGCGCTGACATTCATTCATAAAATTATGGCGTCTGACTCAAAATGTTTAAAAGAAAAATCATGAATCAAAAGTATCATAATAGTAATAATTTTTGATAAATATATAAAATCGCATATCGGGATTTTGGTAAATGAGCACGTTTTAAGGTCCCTAGAATCCAATTTTAACATTTTCACTATTATGTCTGTGGGTATGTGTGGATCCTCCGCTCTAACTAAAATTACTAATTTTGACCTTTTTCTATTACGCCAAGAGCCCATTAGGTTTTGTTGTAAATAGGATAACCGGAAATGGCACTTTACTTGAAGCTCAAAAAATACCTTTGCTGTTTGTTATTTTTTCGAGATTAATGTTAATACAAAAATTAAAGATTATTAAATTTTCTATATAATTGCATTAATATATTTTCTGCATATTTTATGGATAAATTTATATAATTATTTAATTAATTTAAATCCCAAATTTGGGTCGCGAAAGGGTGTGCGCGGGTCGCGTAAACTATTCCGAATTTTATAATTTTGATTACTAAATGCCAATCATATTTTTCTAAAATGTATATAAAATTTCACTAAAATGTTACTAATGTTACAAAAACAATCTTGGGAAATAAATAATTGAAAATATTATTATCTTTTCTACTACCTATCTATATGTCCGAATCTGTATTTTTTTTTTTTGCTCTTGTAATTACTAAAACTGACTTTTAGGCACCGCACCGCCTCTATCAAGAAAATGAATACCCACTTTCAATATAAAACCGCTAATTGAAGAATTCTCAACACTTATCCAAACTCAGGGTTCACATTAATTAACATTAATTTTTGTAAGCTTCTCGTATTTTTTATTTAAATTTTAAAGAAATGCATTTTCAATCATGTCCAAATTTTAAATTGGACAAATATGGGGAAGGTAATATTTACGTCTCGGACATTTGACTATCGAAGAAGATTAATAGGCCAATTCTAAACAAATCTGTAAGTGTTACAGATCTGTAAATCAGTAAAAAACTGACAAAAACGCATCTATTTTTATTGATTAATATAAAATTATACATAAGAGTGGCATATTTCGTTGCAATTATGTTTATTATTTACAGATTTACAGATCTGTAAGACTAACAGATTTGTTCAGAATAGAGACATACGAGTAATTGAATCATATTCATGTAGTTACCAAATTGTAACAAGTTTCATTTTATTGGTATTTATTTATCTTACTTTGGTGTTAAATTTATATTCTTATTTTCATAAATAGATTATTGTTTATAATAAGACATGTGTTTTTATTTTTTAAATAATTTTCTATGTAGTGGGTCGCGATACAAATAAAATAGTTAAATTTGGGTCACTTCTTGAAAAGGTTAAGAAACGCTGCTCTACGGGAATAATGTCCACAGTTTTCTCTAAAGGTAAAATGGTGAATTTTTCTTCCAGTTTTATTACCATAGAAATTGACTTTTATTCTCGGTCATGGAAAAAATAAATTTATATGTCCTGTACTGTATTTATAGTACAGATACGCTGCCACTACAATTATGCAGTTTTTATTGCGTATATATTACAAAATTATTACAAATATCAGAGCAATAAAAACTTACCACGCCTATTTCTTTTATATCATATAATTTACCAATTTAATCCAATGCAAAAACATTTTATATGAGAGTTAATAATATAATAATTAATAAATTGAGCTTAAATATATCTCTCATTTTCTATTTTTTCGTCTTTTTTTGTTAAATGCAATCGCAATTAAAAATGACAAAAACAATTATCAACAATCCTATAATTCGGTTCTGAACAAAAAGTTAATTACTGTAATTTCATGGTTATTCACTTTATGGCATTCCTAGAAAAGTAAGAGAGAATCATTCCACGGCCTCCATAGATCTTCCTAGTGTGATTTGTTCTTCACACGCTATTTCTTGGAAATGAAGCATTTAATCGCGTTTCTATTCCAACCGTTTAGGATATGGACCATCTATCTGCGAGGAAGTTTCACTAATTATAAAACAACTGAACAAGATTACGAGAAACAATTGCACGGGGAAAAGCTGACATATGGGAGACGAAGAAATTCGTTTGTTTCCTTATGGAGTTACTGTATATAATTGCTATAAGAATAAACAAATAATTAAATATATTATCACATATTTGATTTATTACTTTGAGTAATAGTTACTGTTTATTGATAGTGTTGTACAGTGTGTACAAAAAAATTTCCTAACTCGGAGTAGGCTATGAACAGTGAAACGTATGTCTGTTCATTATTTAATTCAAAAGTCAAGTTGTCAAATATGATCTTAAAATGTAATTTTAAGGAGAATAGACAATAATGAAGGATACAGTATATTGACATTCGCCGTTTTCTAATTTGTTTCCATTTCTAAAATAAGATTCAAGAAGAAAAGCTTTGATTCCTTTAGAAAACATTTTTGACAATATCTCATGTTAAATTGACATTTAGTTAAATATTTTTTTGTGCAACCGGACGCGAAATAAGCATTTCGCAGCCGCAATACAGGCCGCGAAATTCTATTTCGCGACCGTTGTTATGGTAACGGCCGCGAAATTAGGTAAACAACCACTTTGACACTTGAGAATTGCATGGTTTTGTTTATCAAATGTTAACCCCATAGCCACCTTGAAAGCTAACTTTCTATTTACATTGAAACTGTTTAAAATTAATAAAATTTGTAATTACATATTTTTTACGGTTGCACAAAAAATATAGAGTACACCTTGTCCGCGAAATCCTTTAGCGCCCTCGAGATTGTCTTTTGACAATTGACAATTTTTCTCTCGGTACGCTAAAGAGTGATTTTGCGGCCTTGATATACAAATAACTATTAAATTGACATACGTTTCTTTGTTCAACGCCTACTCTGAGTTAGGAATTTTTTTGAACACACTGTATATTGCTTTCACATGTAATAAACAAAACACGAATAATCGGTTTTCTGTATATAAAATATATTGTATTCAGTTCGATAAGATTCGATTAAATTTTTAAACTAGAAGTAAATTAAATATCAGATTTATTAGAAAAAAAATCTGTTGTGAGCTGTGACAAGCACAATAGCTTTCGCCCATACCACTTTATTTTATTTTAAGTATCGTAATAATATTTATTGCATCGAAATTTGTTTATAATTACATTAAAAATTATTTTTCCGAAATCGATACTAGAGTATAGAATGACTAGCGAATGAAAGTTGACATTTAGATTATTTAATAGATGTGGTTTCTTTTGAAAACATTTCCCTATATTTAATTTGAAAGGAAACTGACCCTTATGTAATCCGTTATAAAAGATTAGAATTGTACTCAATGCCAGGAGGCATTTACAATGACCTTAGCAACATGATTCAGGGATGTATTTAAAAAATTTAATACTGCAAATTCTAGTTCGTTCCTAATTATATTTGAAGAGTGTTAGGGTAGGGACATGGCCTTAGTAAGCCATAGAAATTGTGTTACATCTGTCGAAGAATACGAAACGTTACGAATGTAAATATATTCATCATTAGTTTCAGAAGAATTGGTTAATTACACAGTTATAATTTATTTACATTTTGTTATTGCAATTGACGAAGTTTTATTAAAATAAATAGGTACGACTAAAGCTACGTTTCCAGCTCTTAACATAGTCACTGTTTTAGTCTTTGTTTTTGTATTTTGTCTTATGTTTTTGTCAGAAGATATTGACCATTTCCAGTTGTTAACATAAGCACAGTCTTAAGTTTTTGTACTTATAATGTTTGCTCACTCAAAAAGGGAACACATTTATAAAACTCTTTACAATGCTTCAAAAATTATATAGTTATTAATGATATTAATGATGAGTAGTAATCATTACTCAAATTAAATAATAATGTAATTATTTTGTATAATTCCAAAATAACATTTGAAATAAAGCACGAAATTAATATGGTGAACGAGTCATAATATTTCTAATATTCCACTTTAAATTCCAATATTGTCTGTATAATAATAGTGCTACTATTCCATCAATTTTTCTTTTTGTCACAGTTGAACCTATGATTTTTTTCTTTCTGTTGTCCATATTTATATTCTCTCAACACAAAAATAATAATATAACCACCAAAATAATGACAGATAATATACAACGCGTAGAACTACTGCGCAACATAAAAAGAGATAGCGCTTACATCACTTATCTGTCCAACAGAACAGCGACAAAGACTATGACAGAAGTATGAAGTCTGCAAACTTTGTGTTTATGCGCTATGTCAAAGACAAAAACAAGATTAAAACAGTAGCTAGAAACGCTCAAGCCATTATACGTATGACAAACTTTCAAGGTTATGACAAATAGCAAAAACAGTGACTATGTTAAGAGCTGGAAACGTAGTTTTTAGACAACAATTTTGAAGCCATCGCTTCATAATCTTGAAACGTAATTTGTAAACAATTGCTAATTTTTGTGCTGAAAATATTAAAAAATTGCCAATCATCAAAACAGTAATCCCAACTTAAATCATCAGTTCTAGACCTAGACTAACTATTACAATACAGTTTTTAAAGTAGTATTTATAAAATATATAATTTAAATTAAACATTGTTAACTTATTGCCTAATTATTAGTGCATCTGCTTTGTTAATTGAAAATTTTAACTGGAACATTTTATATCCACTTTTAACAACATAATGCTCCTTTAAAATCCTGATGCATTTTTAGAGACAGTTTCAGTGGACGTTATACCAAATCAATAACAATAAAATCACCAATAAAAATAATTTCCCACACTATAATCAGTTGTTTCTAACAAAGAATGACGATCACTCTCAACAGCTCTTAACGAATCACTCTAATAACTAGTGTAATGACGTCCAATGTGAGAGTCATCCGATAGACTCCACATAAAAATTCCTCAATTTTTAATTACTAGAAATCAGTTTGCGGTATTTTTATGACCGTATTTATTTCACTGGAGAAAAAATCATTCGCTGCTTTTTTGTACTTTTAAATGACTGAAAATTGTAGCAACGTACGGAGAAAATAAAAAAAAATGATTCAGTTGTTCCAGGAATCATTATTTCAAATTGTAGATTCCTGTCAGGATTATTACGAGTAAAACTTATTTTACTTAGAAATATTTTTGCTCAGTAATTGGCAGTGAATTATATGTCAATTATTTTTGCATTTGACAATAAATTGGACGATTTATTTATAAAAAAAATTTAACTAGAAGTAAGGTAGTAAATTTAAATATCATACTGACACCAAAATAATATTTTTTTACTATTTAGGCGGCTATGCTTGGTATTTTTAAGCGATCGTGACAGAAAAATATTTAATGGGACCGAATACATATATATTTTTTCTGACTATTTCACTCATAAATATATAAACCAATCCATATTCAGGATTCTACCTAGTTACCAAGTTTCATTTCGACAAAACACCGTCATAAAAAATTTTTCGTACCCTTTAAGCCAATAAGATGTCGCATTTTTACAAGTAAGGTGAGTTTTGATAAGCGAAAATTTTTTGACGTTTTAGGAACATATTGTTTACATACCTGTCAAAGTCTGTATATTTTCAGTGTTATCAGTTTTTATTAAAAACGAGTCGATTCGGACAGGAATCTATTTAAAACGTTGAAAAAGCAAACTGAAACATAATACCTCAAAACACAATGAAAATTAGAAGATTTTTATCAAGAAAAAAATTATATAAATGATTACCTGATATTTATTTTGGAAATAGTCATCCGAATACCATTCGTGGTTAAATTTTATCCTGGAAAAATTTTCCGATTGCTTTACTCGAGCCTGTTGCCAATTTATCTCGTGACATTGATTAAAAATCACTCGTTTGACAATACGTGATTTTTTGTCAATGTCACTCAATAAATTGCTAGGCAACCGGCTCTCGTAACAATCTGAAAAATTTTCCGGCAAAAATTTGCCACTTATGATATTATATATGATAATATATAAACATCTAGGAATATTCAAAAAAACACGATGTTAAAATTAGAACTAGTAAGCGAGATGTGAATTTTCGAATATTTGAAATTATTTGTGACGTCATAGTCCCATGTTGGTTATGCTTCTCAAAAAGTTAATTCTAGGGGTATCTGAATTGTCGCCATTAGGCATATCTTTATTTATTTTTATTAAATCTTCTTTTTTTTGTCAAATTATTAGAAATAAAAAAAAATAATAATAAAATCCCGTTTTCTACTTTTATTTGTGGGCCCATTTTCAATGTATTTTTGCATTCACTTATCAGCAATAGTCTATAAAATGAAAATAAAATGAAATGAAAGTATAATGCTGTCCTTTAATACATACAGATAACGTTAGTGTACCTATCTTTCTTAACAAACTTTACTTTATTCTAAAATAATAAGCGTGATGAATAAAGCACTTAACTTGAATATATGTCATATTGACATATGTCAAAATAATTGTTCTGTTTATCATAGCATTCTGACAGCAGCAATAATAAAGGATTTCAAAAAATGATATTTAATAATTATGTCTTCATTTTTTGAAACCAATAAACTATTGAACAAACTACGGATGTTATGAATCATAACAAGCCTTAGATGTCTTAAAATCCTCGCTTTACGAGCTCGGATTCAAACCGACATCTGCGGCAGTTACGATACTCATAACATTTCTAGGTATGTTAATAGTTATAATCCAGTTGGTGTTACATTCCTGTGTAAAAATATTAAAGTTACTCTGTAGATAGTGTTGGATTTACTCCTACTGTTGAATTAATAATAACACCACAAAAGGTGTAAACCATTACTCAAAATTACCTGTACAGGCTGTCTCATTTTCGATGTTTTTTTAAGGTATCTCAGGTAATATTAATGATAGATCAAAACCGTTTGCACATTCAAGGGTCAACTTTTCCAGAAAAGTTTAATAGTCACCACAGGAATTTTCGATCTTCTTTTGTTTCTGACCTACAGGCAAAAACTCGTTTTTCGTTCATTTTGAAAATATATCACATCTTATTTATTATGATAATTAGAGAAAAATTGTTTTTACAAAATTTTTATTGTTTTTTAAATAAAATAAAATGGTGTAATTAGATTTTTTGAAAACTTAATAATTCTCGAGATATAATACAAACTTATGATTTTTTAAATGGGAACCTATGTTGAAAATAGTCTCGTCTTTTTGCTTATTTTATAAGCTTTCTAATGATATATAACAAGTCTACATTCTTTTGTTTTAAACATTAATAAAAGACGAATTATTAATTTATTGGGGTGAAAATATTGGAAATTATTAAAAAACAAATGAAAAAATTTATTACACATCATCATTTGTTTATTTTGATTCTATATCTATTAATTGTGTTCTCAAAATTATTCTTAACCAATTATTTTTGGGTTAGTTAAATTACTATTTATCTACGTTATAGTTGGCTTTGACACAATCCGAAAAAAACGGTTTAATATGCCTTTGAAGTAAATAAATTGAAAAAATGAGTAAAACTGAAACAAATACTATTAGAAATATGCAAATGATGATCTGTAAGAGATTTTTTCATTTGTTTCTTAATAATTTCTAATATTTTCACCCCAATAAATTAATAATTCGTTTTTTATTAATGTTTAAAACAAAAGAATGTAGACTTGTTATATATATATATATATATATATATATATATATATATATATATATATATATATATATATAATTGAAAAGCTTATAAATTAAGCAAAAAGACGAGACTATTTTCAACATAGGTTTCCATTTAAAAAATCATAAGTTTGTGTTATATCTCGAGAATTATTAAGTTTTCAAAAAATCTAATTACGCCATTTTATTATATCTAAAAAACGGTAAAAAATTTGTAAAACCAATTTTTGTCTAACTATCACAATAAATAAGATATGATACATTTTCAAAATGAGCGAAAAACGAGTTTTTGCCTGTAGCTCAGAAACGAAAGAAGGTCGAAAATTTCTGTGGTGGCTGGCTATTAAACTTTTCTCAAAAAGTTGACCCTGCAATGTGCAAATGATTTTGATCTATGGTTAATATTACCCGAGATACCTTAAAAAAACATCGAAAATGAGACATTCTGTACATCTGTGTTGATTTTTTATATTCCAGTAAAAATGTTCTACTTAACACCAAAATCTGTGTGGACCTATATAGAATTCTCAAGGTGTTAAAATTGAGTAAAAATTAAAACCGAATTTTTAAGAGTGTATAATAATAAAAAATATGAACCCTGTGTCGTATTTTTAATAATTCTAGCGTGTCCCCTGTTTTAGATTTTCTTATGAAGAAAACTACAATAATAAGGTACTCATATTTCATATTTATTCCCAACAATGTGTTGATTCCATGCCCGTAGACTCAACCATTTATTTTTCTATTTTATCTTGGAGTATACCTATCAGAAATTTAAATACACTCTCGTTTAAAATTCCAACATTTCTAAGCTCCTTATCTCTGAATATACTAGTACATTCCTCGTTATCTGTTCCTCATAGGTGTGCCTCGAAGGTAAGTTGGAGTCATTTTTTCCTCGTCTAATTTGTCTGTTTACTCAGAAAGACAGCCAGACGTTCGCTGTAGAGCTAACGTATATGGACTGCCGTCTCGTTCACATGCAAATCGAGGATTCCATGAAACTGCAATTTTAAGATACAGAATGCGAATATGGTTTGTATAGCAGGGACATTAGTGTTTTGTGAAGATATTGTTGGTATTATATCGATGGTTTATGGGCAGTGGCTTATTGTTACAATGTTACCGTTGTTGTTGGTTATACAGACGGGGATTTAAAATTTTGTGAAAATACAGTAAAATAATCACATTATACATTGTTTTAAATTTTCATATTTTGTTGGTTGAAGACTGGTGCTGTGCGATTTTGGTAATTAGAAGCCGATTTTCGATCTTTTGCTAAAACAGATTTGTCGAGATTGATCGATCAATAGCAAAAATTCGATATTTTTGAGGTAAAAATATCGAATTTTTGCTACCCTTTGTAAGGGAGGTATAGGGATCGTGTTAAAAATCGCATATCGAGATTTTGTTAAATGACCACGCTTTAAGGTCCCTAGAATCCAATTTTAACATTTTTACGATGATGTCTGTGTGTATGTATGTATGTGTGTATGTGTGTATGTGTGTATGTATGTGTGTATGTGTGTGTGGATCCTTTACTCTAACTCAAATACTATCATTCAGAAAATTTTGAAACCTTATATTTCGAACTTTTTCTGTAACGGAAAGAGCCCATTAGATTTTGGTGTAAATCGGATAACCGGAAATGTCACTTTACTAGAAGCTCAAAATAGTTTTTCTTCGAAAAATACCTTTAAATGTTATTTTTTCGGGATTAATAAAAATTAAAGATTATTAAATTTTCTACAGATTAGCATTAATACTTTTTCTATATATTTTATGGTTAAATTTATAAAATTATCTATAAATTTAATCCCGGAGCCTACGCTTTAAACAAGCAAATCTCCGTGGTTACACATTTCATATCTTAAATGTATGTAACTGACAGATAAATGTCACTGTCAAAGAACTAATCATTTCAAATTAATAACAGTAACGTTTTAAAAAGAAAATAGTAAATAGAACCCTAGTTATATGGAATGGATCTTAAATACAGTTTCCGCAATAACCAAATGTGTAAGTATATATATTTAAATTAATAAAAATTAAATAGCGGGAGGTTTGGTGTTGGCCACATCAGATTTATTAATATGAAATCGAAATCAATTAAAAAATCGATTTTAATAATAGATAAAAATCGATTTTAATAAAAAATCGCATCTAGAAGATCAATATCTTAGAAAGATCGATTTTCCTGAATTCGGATAAAAGTTTTTTTAATTAATCAATCTTTTTGAAAAAAATCGATTTTTCAATTGATCAATCTATTTGAAAAAAAATCGATTTTTTTGAATCGATATTTCCGATACACCGATTTTTTTCGATTGATCGATCTTTGCAAAATAAAAGATCAATGCGATTTTAAAAAAGATCGATCTTTTTCCCAGTCCTATTGAAGACCCAGGTTCGATTCCGACCGACGCCAAAATTATATCGAAATTTTAGATGGGACAAAAGTGACCCCTGTGGTGTAGTCTTCATGTTAGCAATGAGTACCCGTGAGCGTGAGGTGACGCCTGATAACTAATTTAGTTTGAATGGACGCATGATAAACCATTTAAAATGATATGATGACTGCAGAGGTAACTAACCACATGCAGAACCATCTATCGAGAACGACGTAAACTTGGCCAGCAGTAAATAATAATAGGTATACAGTAAAGTATAATTGCGATGCTTGATGAAACTGTTCTAATATAATAATACGTTAAATTTTATATCAAAAAGTATAAAAACAATCGTATGTTAAATCATTAAAAAAAACAATGGCGCATATTTTAAATATTACATTTTTATTAAATACAGAAAGCTTTGCAATATTATTTTTTGAATTAGACCTCTAATAATATGGAATAATAGGTTTTTAATGAAATATCGGACTGAAATAATTAATAAATTATGTACTTTTCATATTTGAATAAGTAAGTAGGCTGTTCCATTTGAAAATATAAAATTGCATACCATTTCGTATATAATATTTCATCATTACCGCATCTGCGTACAAAGCAGATTGGCACACCCAGCAATGGGTAATAAGCCGTGATGATATATTTATTTTATTTATTTTTTGTATAAAATGGAACACCCCTGTAGAAAAATTTATACTACAGATTTATAGACATTTTAATATAAAATAAATTTCCTTTGAAATGTTTTGCAATAATATTTAAAATAATCGAATTTATTTAGACTACACAATATTTAATTATTAGAGTCACAAAGTATAATAATTATATTTTCCAATAGAAGTGCGATTATTAATTGGTACCAAAAATAGCCGGATACTATTTTCCGAATATTCGGTTATTCGGCCAAGGCAACAGGCCATCAAGACCATAAAAAATTAGAATCCAAAGCGTTCATTATGGGAGACACGAGGTAAAAATCTTCAATTTAAAAATTATTTTGGTCCGGTACTGTTGTGAAAAAAGTTGTTAGTATGCTGTACTATTACGCGTTTACTAGGATGTCCACAAAGGCGTGGTGTAAGTGCTGAGTACACTCAGTCTTGTATTTGTTGTCAAATAAACGCTGAAATTTATATTTTCCTCCAGAAATTTTATAAAGCGAGAATGTGGTAAGAACAGAAAAGAGACAGGAAACCTGTTCTACCAGTGATTTTTTATTTTTAGTTGATGACCGTTGAAGAAATGAAGTGTAATTATTCTGTATTGTTCATCCTTCTGTTCCTCTCCAGTGGCGTACACAAGAACTTTCCACCAGGGAACAATAGCTTCATTAAATCACTCGCGATTTTTAATCAGCAGGTTTGTAATCAATTTTAAAAATTGCTTTACAAGAAGGAGAGATAAAGAAGGTATTTATCTTTGAAAAAATATTGAGACGGACTTCCTCTGCACTTCTAAAGAAAATAAATTTTGAGATAGCGGCTTGATGAAAGCTAACTTGCAAATATTTAACATATTTATGTAGGGTAATCAATAGATGATAATAATTTTGTGTAAACAATGACTACGTTTATCTCGACGTTTGAAGCCGCTTGAATTTAGTAAATCCCTTTTCAATATTCGAAATAAACGATCGAGATTTATATTTGAAGCCGCTTAAAAATGTCACGTCCAACCTATAGAAAACAGGCTTGGAATTATGAAGCGGCTTGACTTCTGTTGAAATTAGTGATGCCGCGAGACGAGAAACGACGAGAATCAATCCACTCTCGTCTCGTCTCGAAATTTCGAGACGAGATTACTCTGTATCTCGTCTCGTCATAATTTTTCTTGCCTTCTCTCGATCTCGACTCGAGAGTCTCGAATATCTCGAATTTATAATTAGCAAAGAGACAAATAGGTATCACTAATTAAAACTGATTATTTTAGTGTGTGGTATTCAAATGGTTAGGTATTATTAACCGTTGCTGGGCGTGTCAATCTGTTTTATACGCAGATATTGGTAACTATAATTATATATTCGTACAGTGCGGGCACTCGAAGCTGATGTGAAGAGTACACCATAGGGATCTCTTTTGTCTTTTTTGCTAAAACCCAAAATAACTTTAAAATGAATAAGTAAATATGAATGTAAATAAAGAGATAATTCAAATATTTATATATATACCGATGAATATTTTGTTCTTTTATAGGTACTTATATTTTAATTGCGTAATTAAAAAAATACATTCGAGATCTCGACTTTCCACTTTCGTTTCGAGCAAATCTCGAAGGCATTACTCTCGTCTCGAATTGTCGAGACGAGAATAAGGTTAATCTCGTCTCGAAAATCAGAGAAATTCGAGACGAGATCTCGAAAATGCGAGATCTCGCGGCATCACTAGTTGAAATAAACAGTGAAGCTTCAAATAATGTAACTACGCATGCGCACATCCGCAATATGTTGCAGTGTTACTAAATTCATATCTTTTGTTAGTTTGCTTGTATTTTACTTCATTTTATAAAAGTCGCGACATAAAACAATTGTCGAAAACCGAAATATTTGGAGTGATGAAGAAACAAATATTTTTTAATGTTTTAGAAAGAGAAGACAAATAATATAATTTTTAGATTTTGGGGTTTATATATCCAGCCTGAAATTAGCTCATATACCTCTCCCTGTCTGTCTGCATAATCGAGTATTTAACTATCTTTTTTTAGACGATAGGAATTTAAAGAAGATTGAAAAAACTCAATCATATTTTCAATCCGCTGAGATAAACCAGAAGGATTTTTGAAGTCATAATATACTTGAAACCGCTTGAATTATCGAGATAAACGTAGTCATTGTTACATTTTATGTGTTCACAGAAAAATTTAAAGTGTCATAAATTTTTTAACTAAACCAACTTTGTATATTATGACAGTTCTTGTTTTGTATACATAAACTAATGGACAAAAATATTGCCCATCTGAGTTTTAAATAAAATAAATAATTAAATACATCATCTCGATTTTCTACCCATTTCTGGCTGTACCCATCTGCTTTTATTCATTGAAAGGTACAATTTTTATGCTTTTATAGTATTTTATGTACTAAGGGCGTTACCGTCGGACGACATCTAGCCCTTCTGGCATTATCATTTAGTAACGTTCATGGTACATACAAGATTTTATGTCTCACTAGAATATGTGAAATAAGTTTTCGTTTATAATAATTTTGATTACAATAATGCTTAAGCATTGGCGTTGCTAAGGATGTTGATGATGGCTTTTAGATTAATGAGAACGACATATTAGATTTTTTCTAAAATTGATAAACCGGAAATGATATTTTACTTGAAGGTCCGAACAGATTTTCGTGAAAAGTATTTTATGATATCAAAATTTTTCAAATTTGGTATTTAAAACTTTTATATTAATAAGAAGAACATATTAGATTTTTTTAAATGGATAAACCGGAAGTGATACTTTACTTGAAGCTCTGAACAGATTCTCGTGAAAAATATATTATGATATATTCCAAAACTTGCCAAATTTGATATTTAAGACTTTTATATGAAGGGAGCAACATATTAGATTTTGGCTAAAAATTGATAAACCGGAAGTGATACTTTATTTAAAGCTCTGACAATATTTTCGTAAAAAATATATTGAGACAATCCAAAACTTTTCAAATTTGGTATTTAAGACGTTTATATTAATGAGAACGACAGATTAGATTTTTTTCTCAGATTGATAAACCGGAAGTTGTACTTTACAGAAAGCTATAAACAGATTTTCTTCCAAAAATATATTAAAACATTATCCAATAGTTATCAATTTGGTATTTAAGACTCGTGTATTATTTGAAACAACATATTAGATTTTGACTATTCTTATATGATAAACCGGAAGTGGTACTTAATTTGGAGTTCTTAACAGATTTTCGAGGAAAAACATAATAGAATATAATCCAAAATTTCGTATTACAGATTTTTCTATTTATTGGAACAAACTAGATTTTGTTTACAAATGATTAATCGGAAGTGATACTTTACTTAAAGTTCATTGCTATTTTAAACATGGAATTGACGGGAGGTTATGGAAAAGTAGTTTATTTGTTGTTAGAATTATCATTCATTTTGTCAATTACGTCAAATAAACCGAGCTTTATTTGATTTTGTTCTTGTTGTTGGGTCGTGAAACGTATTGCGTCGCCATTTTATACAGCCAACAGTTGCTCAGGAATTAGTTGTAAAACCGTGTTACACAACTTGCTTTCTAACGGAAACCCGCGTTGTTAGGGTATGATTCATATTCTTGTTTTAATAATAGTATTTCGCTGTAGAGTGAGTTTGCATATGTTTCTTTCGAGTGACGTCATCGGATTGCATCTATTGTTGTGGCGTCGTAGTATAAATACATTTCTTCATTCTTGTATTTTGGTTTGGTCGTTATTAGGTTAATTGAGGGATCCTGATATTACTTTAGCTAGATTTGTTTGTTCATAATAATACTTATTACGAGGGTGATTCAAATATAAACGGTAATTTTATTTTATACATTTATTGAATAATTATATACACAAGTTATACCTTCAGTTTTTCTCTACATAGCGTCCTTCACACTCTACACACTTTTGCCAACGGTTTGGAAGCTTAAACATTCCTTGTTTAAAAAATGTTTGAGGGCGCGTCGTCAGCCAGCTGCGCACACGCTCCTCGACTGCTTCATTACTTTCGAATCGTTCCCCTCCAAGCGACTCTTTCATGGGCGCAAACAAAAAATAGTCACAGGGTGACAAATCTGGACTGTAGGGAGGGTGTTCCAGGGTTTCCCAATGCATTTCCTCCAATTTGTCTCTTGTCAAAATTGCGGTGTGTGGTCTAGCGTTATCATGGAGAAGGATGACATCTCTGATGGGCATGCCTCGTCTTTTGCTTCGGTAGGCGACTTTTGTTGACTCTAACAACTGGCAATAGTAAGCCGCATTCACCGTACGTCGATCATGAAGGAAATCAATAAGCAAAACTCCTCTGTAATAAAAAAAAAACCGTCGCGAGAACTTTTCCGGCTGAGATACGAGTTTTGGCCTTCACTGGGTAGCCTTCATCCTTTGTTCGCCACTCCTTACTCGCCATTTTTGATTCCGGAGTGTAATGATGGACCCATGTCTCATCATATGTGACGATGCGCCTCAAAAAATGCTCCCCTTCTTGCCGGAATCGATTCAGAAGTCTCTCACAGATCTCCAACCTGACCTGTTTTTGATTTTCTGTTAACAACCTTGGAACCCACCGAGCACTAATTTTTCTGAAGCCAAGATGTTCACTGATAATTCTATGAACACTCCCAATGCTGGCACCGACTTCTGACGCGATTTCGTTAACAGTTAATCGGCGATCACGTTCGATAAGCTCTCGAACGGCACGGATGTTGTCATTTTTGAGACTTGACCTTGGCCGACGTTCATGAGTTTCATTTTCTACAGTTTCTCGGCCGTTCTTAAATTGTCTTGCCCAAGTAAACAATCGGTTCTGGGATAGTGTAGCGTTTCCAAACTGTGCCTTCAAACGAGTTAAAATCTCCGAGGATTTAACCTCTTCATTAGTTAAAAACTTAATAATAATACGCTGTGCAACAGACGAAGGAACCTCTTGCTCAGTTATGGCTCTACCTGCGACTAAATCGAACAGTTGCAATTAACCAAGCTGGTTACACCTCCCTAACACTCCAACCATCAACCCCCCACTCCACCATCCAGCTCGGAACTGCTTGCTGAGAACACCAGCAAAATTACCGTTTATATTTGAATCACCCTCGTAATTGGCTTGGATAATTTCTACCATATAGTACTTGTTTGTATATTTGGTTGATTGTAGTATAGGTTGCTTGTGTTCAATAGGTTATTTCATATATCTCTTAAAATTTATTTTCATTTGTTATTGTTATTTTTGTTTCAATTTAGCTTAGTACGTTGTTAGTTCGTAAACTGACTGGTCCTTCGATCGTTTGTGTTCGTTCGTTCGTTTGTGTTCGTTCGTTCGCTCCTTCGTTTGTTTCACAACATAATATTGTCCTGGTTATATTGGCCAAGTCCAGTAGTGTGAACCAGGTATCGAATCTTGTTCATTCAATACGATTTAAATATATTTAATTTGCATAGTTTTTTTTCCATACAGGCTAATATATTATTTGTTTGTCATATATTGCTGGCGTCTCTTGAAGTTTCTTGTTGAGTGTAAACCCTGCTTGTTTAGTTAGGAATTTGGTATAGCTGGACATAGTTGGAGAAACTATGAGATAGACAATGCCGAGAATATCTTGTCTACAGAACTGTCCAATTAACTCAAGACTCGGTTCAAATACTAGGAATTGTCCTTAGTTTAGCGGCTGACAACACAGGAACGCTAAATGCAATTGCCGTGTAGGTATCCCGCTCCGGTATCTCCATCTGATCGCTTACCGATCGCCGCTAAATTATAATCTGCCATAAAACACCACCACTAGTCCATGATTAATCGTTAAGCGTACAAGAAATTTATTTACTGGTTTTTCTTATAGGATATTGAAGCTCGCTAGTAACATGTTTATTAATTAGGGGTAATCAGTTATAGATTTATTCCAATTACATGTTTTGAATTTATAATTCTCATAAATTTTTTGATACACCTAATATGTAACTATAATTACAAGATGAAGTAATGGAAGAAATGGGTTTTATCATTAATTTTTTGTATGTTTTATTAACATTCTACAGTAAGAATAAGTTATAAATTCGAACAAATCTAAATGCCAACATATATTAAAACTATTAGCATACCTAGGAATGTCATGTATATCATAACTGCCGCAGATATCGGTTTGAAATCCGAGCTCGTAGAGCGAGAATTTTAAGACATCTAAGGCTTGTTATGATTCATAACATCCGTAGTTTGTTCAATAGTTTATCGGTTCCAGAAAATTAAGACTATATTAATAAATATGATTTTATGAAATTCTCTAGTTAATGCTACTTTCGTAATAGGTAAGTTCTATTGGTTTCAGAAATCTTCCTACTTCTTCTAGTAGAACATCAATGGTCGTTCTTTTGCGTCAAAAAAATCGAAATATTCCTACGAATCATTCCAACTTCAGAGTTGAAAGCATTGGTAGGAAGATATATAGAGTGGAGATAAATTCAAAATTTTACTAGCCGACTGTCGCGCGTACATTTCTGTCACATTTGTAAATGTTTAGAGTAGACTGTGCTCAACAAAAATATCTCCTTTACGTTTTTATTATTTAATATATTGAATTATAATTATAATTTCTGTAATATTTGCATTACAACATTTCAAAGATCCAAGATAAACATACAAAGATATCTTTAGTTGTTAACTAACAAGAACACAGCCACTGTCACTGTTCTATTGTATTTATTTTTTACTTGACAGCACTTGACAGTTATTTGCTACTGAGCGTTTTATTGCTTTAAGAATATTCTTATTCTAGTAGGAATATTTCTGACACCGATAGAACGTACCTAAATGCTATGGTTAACAGAACAATTTTTGACATATGTCAATATGACAAATATTCAAATTGTGTGCTTTATTCCTCATGTTTATTATTTTAGAGTAAAATAAACCGTATTTAGAACGATACACCAACGTTATCTGTATGTATTAATGAAGAGCATTATACTTTCATTTTATTTTATTTTCATTTTGGAGACCGTACCCTAATAATATTACCATACAGACACAGTTATTATTTAGCTACCAGCCTCTTTTTGTACATGTAAACAATTGATTAATATCCTGAAACTGGTAAAGAATTTTACATTAGAAGTAGAAATAGTTTTTATCCAACACCGACTCATAATATACTTGTTACTGGGGTTATTTGAAATAACCAATGTACAACATTAGTCACTCCGTGAGAGAATATTTTAGAAGTCACGGAGGAATTATTACTGAATTTTGTGTTTTTCTAAAATATAAATAAAAAGCAATTTTACAAAATTATTTTATTATTGAAATAATGTAACATTATGAAACTTATTTATTTAAATTAATATTCATATTTATGCTAAAACAGATTACTTATCTTCATCCAATTATAGCTGTCATGTACGGCTAACGAAACGAAAACGAGACACAAGTTACTGGTTACTTGCTTCGGAATTAAATTATGCTACTTGTGCTTCTAAGTAAATACGTTTTAAAGGAAGGTCCTCATTTTCACCCATTTTGTATTTTTCTTTCACATAATTCCCAATGACAGACAATAATTATTACAGCAAATTTTTTTCAATAACAATATAACAAAAACATTGAATGGCTACTTTCTATTTTAAAATACTACATCAATTGACTTGTCAGTGTCAAACGATGAATGCAAACATAAAAATGATTTAAGAAGTTTTTAATAAAGTGTTGGATAAAACGTTGTATTACACTCGTGTGGAATGTATATTACTCACTAAAGAAAATTAACTTTTTCTTTCGTGACCAATATGATACATTCCATACTGAGGAGCTCATTTGTTTCTGAAGATGAAGATGAACTGTGTGGTTTACATTTTTCTAAAAATAATTTTCACAATATACTTTTCTAATTCAACATTTTTTTTACATTTCCTTGAAGAAGGCATATTTGGTGCCGAAACGTCGACTATGTAATAAAGTATTTTTCAAACGTTTTTCTCCAAGTTTTCCCAGTATTATTTTGATCCAGTCGAGGAATACATATTTAATTTATTATTTTCCGTACAAATATTTCTAACAATCACTTTTATGGGAGATTTACTAGGCGTCACCTAACGGGCACTCATTGCTGGCGTGGAGAGTGCACCATAATAATACTAGTACTTCATATTAATATGAAGTACTTTAAGTACTTTTTTTCTATTTCGATGTTCTTATGAGTCTATAAAAGCACTGTTTATCACCGAAAACACGACGTTTAGAAGATCTATAAACGTACTGTTTTTGGCGCCTTTCATGTTCTAGAGGTGGTAGTCATGCTTTCATAACTGACAGATAACCTCAAAATGGTAAACGGTTTGTGTTGAAATATTACTTCTAATTGTGGATTTTTATCTTTTCTCTGGGTGATAGGACGAGAAAGAAAAGAAATTTATAGCTATAGCTGTGTTAGTTAAGAGAGAAGAAGAATCTGTGAGGTTAAAATTTCAACTAAAAAATTATGAAACAAGAAACAATGCGCTCAGGTTTACATTGTTAAAATAATTAAAACTGTAAGTTTTATCTATTACATGTAAATCAAATTTTGAGTTGAATGTATTGTTATTCCAGGCAGAATATATGATGCACGTTACTTGAAAATGTTGACACTGTCTACTCAATTTATAGCTACTGGCAAACAAATATGAAAAGTTGACGTTTTGAACCATGACTTCCAGTTCCACGTTGTGGCGAACTATCGAATATTAAACTTTAAATATGATTTAAACATTATGAGTGCCATATATGTTTTGTATTAAAAAATTTAAGAACAGCTGTTGCCGTTATCTCTGCAACTGAGCAGTGAATGTGACAAAATGGTGGAAAGTAAAAGTCCAGATCAATAAATTGTTCATTAAAGTATTTCATTATTTAAAGTTTTATTTATGTTATTTTCTCGATAAAAAAGGCTTGATGGTCCACGTAACGTCCTTCAATCCCATATTCAAGTTTTATTTATGATAATAATCAACACGAACCAGTGATATGTCAAATCAGGATGGTTCATTAATAAACCTGTGTAGTTCATTGTATGTATTGGTTTTCCTCTTTCATAATTGTATAATTGATACAATGTTTTAATATAAACAATCAGACAAAATACATAAACTGTCAAAATGTGAAATTTCAATTGTTAGCGGAAAGCGCTACTAACATAACTGATAAAAAACAGCAACGCATATTTTTGACAAGTCTTTTAAAAAAAATCTAATTGTAAAATTACCTCAATAGAAAAAATAGTATAAAAAACATGTATCATAAGGCCTGTTGACGCACTCGTCCTTTGTAAAACTCCCCTGGCAGCTCGTTTTCCAAATTTGGACTCGTACGTTAACAGATTGCCTTATGATACTTGTGTTTTAATGTACTATTTGGCACTACAAGTATTATTAAAAACAATATAATCCTACCTTGACTGAAGAATTCCTGAAATAAACCCTGTTGCACATGATATATGAAGAAGACCATGATTTCCAGATATATGTGCATCTCGTACATATATATCGGGATTGTGTCTGAAAAAAAAGAAATAATATTATAAAGTATTCTTATAAACATTAACAAGAATATATTTTCAACATATTCTGAATAAAATTCAAATACAAAACCAATATAACCCTAAAAAAATAGTTAGTTATTTTCACTAGAAAGCCTGCCTTAAATAAATTGATATTTACATATTTACAATAAATAGCATAACATCTATAACAATATTTTTAATGAAAATACAAAAGGGGGTCTCGTGGCCGCGTGCCTGAGTGTCAGGTCGCGAATCTGGGAAACCGGGTTCGATCCCGACCGACGCCAAATATTTCGAATTTTATATGGCACAAAATTGACCCCTGTGGTGCACTCTCCACGCCAGTAATGAGTGCCCGTGAGGTGACGCTTGGTAAGCGCCCGCACGGTGCAAATATTTCATCATTATCGCATCTGTGTACAAAGCAGATTGGCACACCCAGCAATGGGTAATAAGCCGTGATGATATATTTATTTATTTATCTACACCTGTTTAATAATATATTGATTATGTACGTAACCATGGATACATAATACCGTTCATTAACCACGCCCCGTGGATTATGACTCATAATCCATGGGGCGAGGTTATAAGACACGGAACTGTCAAATTTATTGTTGAGGGTTCACAATCAACTTCATTTAGCGGTTATGCGCAAGCAAATACTCGCAAAACCGTTTCTGGACATGTGATAGACAAGATTTTATGTGCCGACTTTTCTATTTATTATTATTTATTACTCAAATTCTAAATTCTAGGGAAATTTTCTTTGTTGGTAACATCGGAATATTTTAATTTTAAATTAATGAATTTTATAAATATATTACATTGTGCACATTATTTATTCTATTTTCTTGTATTAAAAATACTCAACTATAGATTTTTTATATTTTTACGACAGTGAGTGACTCATTTCAATTCAGTTTGCAGTAACCTGACAGTTCCTGAACGATTTTGATGCTTAAAACTTGACGGAAGCGCCAAAAAACAATTTTAAACCGAAGAAAAATGGAAAATAATAACGAAAGTGAAAACTTATTGTGTACGCCTCCGGAAATTGTGGAACCAGCTGATATAACCTCACTTTCCTTACTAAGAAAGTTAAAATTAAATTAAAAATAATTATAAATAAGTTATTTAGAGTGGAACATTTTTCAGTGTCACCCGGTATAATATGATTTCAATTGCAGGTGTAGATAAAATATCGTATTCTACTCGCGTATAATGGCTATTATTCACGAGGATGATTTTAGAACACGAGCCGTAGGCGAGTGTGGTAATTCATAATACGCTCGTTGAATAATATACTATTATTTTAAAATACAAAATAAAGACAAACTCAACAAAACTTTTTAAATAAAATTATTATGTACCTATATGCATTGAAATGAAAACATCTTGTTTCCGTATTTTCCCAGTGAGAAAAAAACTACAACCTCTGTCGTAACTAATTCGCGGATTAAATGTCCTTTCTTACCGTATTCTTGTATGAGCAATTGTCCTAAATTCCAGTGTCTTTTGTTTGCTAACCACAACAAAGTCATTCTGCCTTCAATGGTCACTCGACTTAATTGACAGGTGATATCTAGGTCGGTAATGTCAGTAGCTGCATGACGGTGCAGCATTTTAGATTCGCGTGGCGATTTGCATGATATTTGAATGACTTGATTAATGGAAATGCTTTGATCGAATATTATCATTTGTTAAACAAATAAATTTAATGTTCATTTAAATTCAGTTTGGTGGCGGTGAAGTCATTATCATTATAATAATGGACACTTGACTTCATATAAATATAATGACTGGTAGTATGAATAACTGTTTAAAGGTGATTAGCGAGTAGTTGACTAGCATTGTTTTTTATGTGAATCGTTTATGGATTATTTTGGAGAAATATACTTCAAATAAAGAATAAAGCAATTTCAATATGTACATTATTTACAAAGTATTGTAACAAATGAATCAGCAGTATTTACTCGGATATAAACTATAAAAGTATGAAAAATATACAGAGTGTTATGTAAGTAATGTGCCATAGTTAAAGGTATAATAAAGAGAAAAAATCTGATGTGGACACCACACGACTTCCTTGTACGTAAGACCAGTATGAAGATGAAGTATAGACCTAATTATAAAATTGCACGTGTTTGACGTAATTTGACATTAACATCTATTTTTTTTATTTTTTTTTGTTATTTTTTGTCCTAATCCATAGCAAGCTTCATTACAAAAACCAAAAAGTATATATTTTAAATTTACATATCTCACTTATACAAAGGGCTAATTTAATAATACTTGATGTGCTAGACGCAGAATGTAATACTCTAAAACTTTTATTTGAAGAATTTATTTCTAAAATTAAAATGAAACCATTTTATTCATGAAAAACTGTTAACTACTTCAGGTAATATATCACTTCCGGTTAGCCTGTTTTAACCAAAATCTGCTATGTTATTCCAATTAATATAAAAGTCTTATATACCAAATTTGAAACGTTTTGGATTATATTTTAATATAGTTTTTCATTAAAATCCATTACAGGATTCAAATAAAGTACCATTTCTGGAAATTATGTAATGACCAAAAAGGGAGGTGCACAACTAGATGTTATAGAAGTCCTAAATACAAAATTTCAACTTTCTACGGCTTACCGTTACATACGTATGTACGTACGTACAGAAGTCACGACGTAATTAGTCAGAATGGATTCAGGGATGGTCAAAATGGATATTTCCGTTGAAATCTCAAAACCGAAATTTTTCGCGATTACAATACTTCCTTTACTTCGTACAAGGAAGTAAAAAAGGTGCTGGTACTAAGAAAAAAAGGTGGCGGAACGCACATTTTATTAAATTTTGTATTGAAAAAATAGAACAGTATAAACACATGTAATGTGAATCAATATCGTTGGCGCAATTTATATTTCCATAATTTCAGAAAAATATCAAATTAAATAAAAGACTGAATAATTTTTAAAAAAACGTCGAAGATAGGTGCCGGAACGCTGTACCGACGCATTACATGACAAAAAAGCCCTGAATAGAACCGAAAGAAGTTATAATCTAAAATATATTCTGCAAAATCTGTCATGTTGTAAAAGTTGTGGACTGTAAAGTCGACCAATTGCGAACCAGCTTCATAACAAATTAAAATCTAAAAATCAAGTTGTTTGGTTTACGGAGCAGTGCGCCAAAACCGTCGCTAGAAATAAAAAGTGTCTTACCCGTGTTCTTGCTCCGATTTGAATCCTACATTTTTTTTTGTTATTTTCATTGAAACCTTGAGACTTTTAAATAATTCTTTCTTCAAATAAATAATTGTTAGTGGTCCATCTTAAGGTATTTTTATTTTGCTCTTTAGAGTTATTACGTAACTGCGAATTAACGTACGTCGTTTATTACGTAAGTCGGGGGATTACTGTACAAAAAACTTACTCGTATGTTGTTATTAGTATAATAGTAATAATAGTAGTACATATAGGGTGTAACACGAAAATCGAGCCATAGGCGTTTAATATAGGAAAACAGTTTTTCCTTTGTCAAAAGTGGTATATTGATTTTAGACAATAATTTTTCGAATAAATGTTTTAAGTAATTAAATTCCGCATTTAATTCAGTAATGTTTTATTTTCCACGTTCTATAACCGAGCAAAATGAAGTATTTTTTTCATAAAAGTTACTGTTTACTGGGTTTGTTCGGTTAGGGAACGTGCAAAATGCAATATGTTTACTGAATCAGATGCAGAATTTAATTCTCTAAAACATTTATTTGAAAAATGATTGTATAAAATAAATAGACCACTTTTGACCAAGGAAAAACTGTTTTCCCATGTAAAACGTTTGTTACAGCCTGTATATTTTATTCCTAGTTATCAATGCTGATATATTTATTTCATTAAGTTTATTTGCAAAATGCACCACTTAAACCACTTGTAATTTACCATGTTACTCCAACCAGATCTTGAGAAGTAAAAAGTAAAAACTGCTTGTTACTCCATACACAATAATTATTATCAGAGATGAAATATTGTAAAAAAGACCTCCACTAATGGATTTTAATTCGATTCAACATTTTTTCTAGCAAACCTAATTGAAGTATGTTGATGTTGTAGGTTTTTTGTCATGAGATTGGTAGAACGGTTGCGAACGTTCATTTAATTGGTATCTACTCACGTTGCATTTCAAATAAACTATTGGTTTTCGATTTAACATGCTTGCTTGCCTACGGTCGCTTGTTTATTAATAACCAGGAGGCGGATTTTGAACACCTCCCCGAAGAAGAAAATTTTATTTTAAAAATCGTATTCAACATTTTTATGCACACACTAGCACGATCGTTTTTACCTCCCGCAACCCTTGGTAAGTGAGGTATAGAGATCTTGCTAAAAATCATATATCGAGATTTTGGTAAACGTTTTAAGGTCCCTAGAATCCAATTTTAAAATTTTCACGATTTCCTCTCTAACTCAAATACTATCATTCAGAAAATTTTGAAACCTTGTATTTCGAACATTGTTTTAAATTTTCATATTTTGTTGGTTGAAGACTGGTGCTGTGCGATTTTAGAAATTTGAAATCGATTTTCGATCTTTTGCTAAAACAGATTTGTCGAGATTGATCGATCAATAGCAAAAATTCTCCTTGGTAAGAGAGGTATAGGGATCGTGTTAAAAATCGCATATCGAGATTTTGTTAAATGACCACGTTTTAAGGTCCCTATTATCCAATTTTAACATTTTCACGATGATGTCTGTGTGTATGTATGTATGTATGTGTGTATGTGTGAATGGATCCTTTACTCTAACTCAAATACTATCATTCAGAAAATTTTGAAACCTTTTATTTCAAACGTTTTCTGTAATGAAAAGAGCCCATTAGATTTTGTTGTAAATCAAATAACCGGAAATGGCACTTTATTTGAAGCTCAAAATAGTTTTCTTCGAAAAATACATTTAAATGTTATTTTTTCGAGATTAATGTTTTTATAAAAATTAAAGATTATTAAATATTCTACAGATTTGCATTAATACTTTTTCCACATATTTTATGGATAAATTTATAAAATTATCTATAATTTAAATCCCCGAGCCTACGCTTTAAATAAACAAAACTCCTTGGTTACGCAGTTATTCAAATTAATGTAACTGACAAATAAATGTCACGGTCAAAGAACTAATCATTTCAAATTAATAATAGTAACGTTTTAAAAAGAAAAAATAAATATAACAATAGGAAAGGAAATCAATACAGCTTCCAGTATAAGTAAAAATACAGGTATATATTTAGATTAATAAAAATTAACGATTCACAAAAAAGTGTAAGCTAATCCTCATTTTTGGATTAGTGAATTCTATTCTATCCCGGTATTTAAAATTTAATCTTAATTTTATTATCAAAAAAGGTAGTTACTTGGATTAGATTAGACTATATTTTAAGAAATAAACTGTCAAAATTAGAGTAAAATTCGCTAATCCAAAAATAAGGATTAGCTTAATCTTTTTTTGTGACTCGGGCTGTAAATGGCGGGAGGTATTGTGTGTTGGCCACACCAGATTTTTATTAATGTTTATACTTTATTTATAAATTACTGATCAGTGAGTGATCTGAATCACTTACCGATTAGGAGGAGGAGGCGATAAGTAAATAAAAATCAAAGCTTACTTTAAAAATGACAACCAAAAATTTTTAATGTCAAAATAATTTTCAAATCTTAATTTTGTGCGTCGATCGTGCAAAAAAAGTAATAAATATTGCGGTCAGTAATTTTTCTTCTACCGGTATTAGATGTTTTGGATATCGAGACGAAGACATCTCAAAAATCATCCCCAACCGGTAGGAAGCAATTACTGCCCAGTTCTGTAAAAATATTTTTACTGCCTACGCAGTAAAAGTGACATTTTACTGATAGTTAGCAGCCAAAAATTCGCATTTTTAATGTCAATCGGAAAAAATATATGTAACTCGAAAATATCTCTGAGTGCTGATTTTGCCTGGAGCTATGTGGGGTTTGAAAATATGTTCCGATCTTTCGATCTAACTGTCACAAACCGTGTCGTAGTTCTAATTGCTCGTTATTCCGCATTGATTCATTATTGACTGTTCATTAATATTTAGAAATTATTATCAATAATTTAAACATCGATTTTCATTCAATCAATTTATTTTGCATAAATCTAGCTATATTATTTAAATCACTAATTATATAATTATATATTCATGTAAGTTGTAAGATAATATACTAACAACGTGAAATTTATGTTGCAGTAACCACAACGTGGCGTCGTACGAGACACCACTTTTAATCACGTTATCACACTTACCTCTAAGAAAATAAAAACTTTGTTATTCATTTATGATGGTTTTATTTACAAGTAATAACTATTTCAAAAAAAAATTATATAAAAAAATTCCAAACAACACCACTTTTCATGGCGAAAATATCAATGAATACGAAAAATAGTTATTTTTACAATTAACCAAATAATTTTTCGTAATTTGTTAGCAATGATTACGTGAATAGTTATCTATTATACAAACGGTTCAAATGGATGTTTAACGAGCAGGAAGTTTAAGTGCGCGAGCGCCTTAATTCCGCGAGGTAATCATTTTAACCGCGAGTGCAATACAACTGTTTATTCAATTTTGCCCGAAATAAACTTCTCCAGTTTGAGTGTAAGATTTTTATAAATAAAGGCAGAGTTTCAAATGTCTGTCACTAGTCGCTGAGTGTGAGTTTTTTTAATGCGTTGCCATTGAGTAAATTGTTTATTATTTACAAAGACTTTGATTATAAATATAAAATATGCATATAAGTTACATAAAATTATAATATTCTTCTTCTTCTTGTGAATTTCTTTAAAACGCTAGCGAAATAAAATTGTTTATAAAACAACAACTTTAATGGTGCGTATCTACGGAAATAAACACGACTTTATAAGGCAAAATTGAATAAATCATATTTGTTGTAGAAAAGAGTTTTTTGTTTACATTTTATGCAAATGCTGAGGCATTGTTCAGCACACATATGTTTATTAAAATGTTCGATAATCCAATATTAAAAAAAAATTCTGTAAGAACTGGATGAAATAAGAATTTTAGTGCAAACGCGACTTAAAAATGTTACGTAATAAGTGAGATATTAATTTTTAAAATTAAGAATTTCTTGCGTGACGTAGCTGGTACTTCCAGTGGTCGACAAACTGTTAGTTCTAGAGAGAACAGATTTTTCATGTTTGTATAACTAAAATATTTTTATATAAAAACTTATACGTTATATTCACGAAGAAATTATTATTAAGCATAAATAACATAAATAAAAATAATTTTTTTCTTAATAAATTATAGAACATTAAAATAATTTGACAATATTATGACACAAAGTATGACGGCGGATGGCGCTAGGGTTTGTTTGTTTTAATTATAGTTAATATTATTATTAATTTAATTAATAGATACATATTACAAATTGATTTAATTATAAATACATTATTATTGTTAATATTACTAGATATTATAATTAAACAAATTCATGAAACAAAATTGTAAATTATTTGTTAGGTTATACAACAACGTGACAGTTCATAATCTTTCAAAGATGACCGCAGCAAACGCGCGAATCTCGTTTTTAAAATCAGGCGACCAATCAAATTCTTACGACCTAACGCGTCATACCTAATTAATAATCAACTTTAATCGCTTGTAGTTTGCGACCTAATCAATATTGAAACAATTTTTTTTTCACTAATACTCATTAATTTATGTATATTTTCGTCTTCTTATTTAAGATAGTTAAAATTTGACTTTGGTATAGTACCCTATTGCGCAGCGATTTGAACTGGTTTAAACACTCATCACTGACAGTACAGAATACTGAAGGTATCTTTGATCTTAAAATACATTATCGTAAGTACAAACAGCAATTTAAATTTTCACAGGTCGCGGGCGACGCCACGTTGTGGTTCTACGGTTAATATTATCAGAGCATTAATCAATACACAACTAAAGCAGTATTATATTTAGAATACAAATAACGAGAAACATTTATCTGAAATTCGAATTCTCATCCTCATATGGCGGCATGTGACGTGAAAACAAAGGTCCGTCGACACGTCCAGACACGTTAAGGCTTTGTGTAGGACGTGCAGGAAATGTTTATCGCCCTACGAACAAGTGTTTATTGAGAGAGTGAAGTATGCACCGCGTAATCCTGGACAGAGCGTCAGTGTCCACAGTTTCCGGTGTGGGCTGGTGTTTTATCCGTTGGTATTCTACAGACGTTAGGTGTCATAAAGCGGAAACTTTATAGAAATGATAGAGTTGTGCATGTACAGTATTAACTCAAAGGTATTGTTTGAAACATGAAATATGGACTGAAAGAGAATTAAATACGAGTAAATCTACTATATACATACATATGTATATTTGAATTTTTGAGAGAAATGCCTGATTTTTTCAGAGAAGCCCATGGCTATAAAGCACCTAAGGACAAACAGCATTCTCTCCTGAGGTCGTGGCCAGATTGTCAAACATTCGTTGATTTACCGATGTTTTACAATCTGGTTAGTTATCTAAGCGTTTTATGTCTGTGATTAACATGGACGGTAGAAAAGCGAACGAAAATTTTAAAAAGTAAAATTATACTTGATACTCGTAAAAGACAAATACAAAGCACTATGCAATATTTGATTAAAAATGTTATCATATACTAGTGCATCTCGACTGTTCATTCATTTATACCTTGAAAATTAGGTAATAGTATTTTATTGTCCTTTTTAAGCAAAACAATCAAAAATAATTATAGTCTACATACGCGTATACAATACGCAAATTTTAATCACGTAGACAATGACAATGACGTATTTTACATAGCATAGATTACAGGCACAACAAAGCTTATATTACCATCAAATAATGTAATTTAATAAATTTCTTTAAAAATCACCTCGAAATGTTAAGCAACAACAAAACCACAAACTAAAATTCTGATGTGTCGAGCACTTTACCTTCCGTCAGTTATATGTATTTTGTACAAATTCCACACAGAATTTTTTTTGCAAAAGATTCCATATTTCCAGTACATTACCTTCAATCAATTCTATATACTTTGCTGATTAAATTTTAGTTATAATTGGTCGACCGGAACTACCTTCATTTGAAGATTTTAACAGTTTTTCTTGAAAAAACGCTGTTAAATATCAATTTTTCACATTTAATATTAACATAAATATTACGGAATATTTTATTCTCTATGCGATTTAATTACATTTTATACTTTATATTCAATGGATATTGAGTTAAAAAATTATAAAGAAATTAAATATCATAAAGCAGCCAGCTATGCAATAACACTGGAAACAACTAATATAAATTTAAAAAAATATGATATACAGATGTCAATGTCAAGTGCGATAGACATAGTATGTTTGTGTTATAATTGTACTGCAAATATGGAATCAATTCTAAAAAAAACTTTCTGTATGGAATTTGTACAAAATTCATGAGCGAAAGTAATGTACTGGAAATAGTCTTTCGCAAGAAACTGTCTGTATAGAATTTTTATAAAATAGAACTGGCGGAAAGTAATGTGCTGATCACATCAGATTTTTTAACTCTATATCCATTGAATATGAAGTATAAAATGTAATCAAATCGTATAATGAATGAAATATTCTTTGATATTTATAATGACATTAAATGTGAAAAAATGATATTTAACAGCGTTTTTTCAAGAATAACTGTTAAATCTTCAAATTAGGGTACTTCCGGTCGACCAATTATAACCAAAATCTAATCAGCTCTTCATATGGATGTAAAGAAAAGGAATATTCAAAAATTATAATTTTTGGAAAGGAGTTACGCGATCGAAAGTATCGTCATACACACATCCATCCAAACATACATACAGATATCATCGTAAAAATAGTAAAATCGTACTTTCGGGACCCAAAAACGTTCTTATTCATTAAAAACTCATCATCGAATTTTTTTACCCAAGACAATAGGTACCTTCCTTACCTAAAGGTAACGGAAGGTAAAAACAATATACATAAAAATTTAAAGTATCAATATTATTATACAAAAAATAACTTAAATTCACAAATACCTCATCTAAACAGTGTATTAATTCATGTGAATCGTCGGAGTCAATAGCTGGTTCTGGGGCACGATTTTTCTTTTTCTTGAAGTGACGAACCACACATGCAATTTTTGCTATTAAATTAAATTGTTATTGTATTTACTGGTTTCAGGATATTATTCCATCGTTTACATGTATAAAAGTAGGCTGGTAACTAAGTAATAACTGTATCTGTATGATAATATTATTACCATACTGACTTCTCAACAACAGTCTACAAAATGAAAATAAAATAAAAATATAATATTCTTCATTAATACAGACAGATAACTTAAGGCTATCGTTCTAAATACGGTGTACTTTATTCTAAAGTAATAAACAAGATGAATAAAGCACATAATTTGAATATTTGTCATATTGACATATGCCAAAATAATTGTTCTGTTAACCATAGCAATCTGAAACTAGCATTATTGACAGAATTTCAAAAAAAATGATATTTATCAATAATGTCTTAATTTTCTGAAACCGATAAACTATTGAACAAACCACGGATGTTATTAATCATAACAAGCCTTAGATGTCTTAAAATCCTCGCTCTACGAGCGGATTTCAAATTTACATCTGCGGCAGTTATGATGTGCATAACATTTCTAGGTATGTTAATAGCTATTGTTGGTAACAAACTTTGTTAATTGGTAATTTTGATAGTAAAAAGTAACAAAGTTGAATTATATTCAAAATACATTAGTAACCAAGTCATAACCCACCCCCTCCTTCTACAGTCCTTTACCCATAAAAAAAATTGTTATAAAACTTAGAACCTAGTGACTACTAAGTAAGGAAAAATATTAGAAAATGAAGGAAAGATGTAAACCCTGTTTTTTCGATATAAGGATAAAATTTCCGTACTCAAAAGTATAATACGGTTCAAAGTATGATGCTATTTATTCCCATTTATAAACTAGTATCCCTTGCCGTGATTGTCTGTAAGATATCGTTTGCGCCTTTCAATAAATCGCGCGAGTGTAGACGATATATCACTGGTGGTATGAATTTATTTTGACACATTCAGCGGTTTTAATTTCAGCACGTTCGTACTAAATTCCGTGTGCATGTCAGAAACATTGTCTCCTGTCACATATTGCAGCCGTCATAAAGAAATGCATTCCGTAAACTCCACCTTGTCCTTGAATCTACGACTTTCAGCATACGAACTACCAATCGCGATTGCTCGGCGGTACCCAAACAGTGGGATGAAAGAAAAAATCAGGAAAATTCACATCGTTAATAAGAAAAGCGTAGCAGATAGCATCGATTTTCATGTTATTTATGAATGAACGTAAACAAAATACAATTAATTTTCTTTCAGTATCCTGGGTGCCTATAGGCCCTCAGGTAAAGGCTATGATTTATGTAAGCTGTAAATTTAAGAATTGACCTTAAGATTAACATTATGACTTTGCATTAATAGATCGAGTATAGACAATTGCGTGTTACGGTATATGTAGCTGTAACCTTAACCACGCCGTAACCCCTAGCTTTATTCCAACTATATTCGCGACTATCAAATTCACGTTTGTGATTTGATATTTTTTATAAATTCTGTTACATTGTCGTGAGTAAAAATGAGTGTCATTGAAAAATATATCCAATTAATACAGTTAGTTGAACACTACAGATATTTTTATGATAACAAAACACGTGTCGCTGTTATAAAAAATGACATTGCCGACTTGCTCTTAAAATTTAAATATATAAATCTTATAAATAAAAAATATATCATCGCGGCATATTACTCATTGCTGGACGCAGGGATCGGAAACCGAACCGCACCCGAATCAAAAACCGTTCCGAACCCACCTTTTTTGTGAACCTGAACCAGAACTCGAACCACTATTAATTTGGCCGACATGAACCTGAACCGGAACTGAAGCCAATATTTTCGGGTTCAAAAAACTTGGTTCACTAAACCAAGATGACTTAATACTTCTGTGACACAAAGTTGCAAATAATTACCTTTAAACAAAACCTACATTTTTAATATTTTATTTCATTATTTGAAAATGAGGAAGATTTATTAGAAAGCTAGTGAAAGATAATGAAAAAGCCCAAGCAGAAATATTAAAATTAAAATAAACATAATTTAAAGGTACATAGTTTTAAAATGGGGTCTCGTGGCCGCGTGCCTGAGTGTCAGGTCGCGAATCTGGGGAACCGGGTTCGATCCCGACCGATGCCAAATATTTCCAATTTTAAATGGCACAAAATTGACCGCTGTGGTGCACTCTCCACGCCAGCAGTGAGTGCCCGTGAGGTGACGCCTGGTAAGCGCCCGCACGGTGCAAATATTTCATCATTACCGCATCTGTGTACAAAGCAGATTGGCACACCCAGCAATGGGTAATAAGCCGTGATGATATATTTATTTATTTATTTATAGTTTAAAAAAATTATGAAGATGTCCAACCAACTGTTAATATATTAAATGTTTAGGAGGAACAAAAATTGTTACACTCTGGGACGTTGCGCAAATTGAAACAGCAACACAAGTTGGTGTGGAACGGGCATTTTCTGTACTAAAATTATTGTTGCATTTTCAACAAGTAAATGTGTTTGAAGAAATATCAGTTCAATTTGGCAAGAATAAATATAATATAATCTAATTTATTAATGAATATAATTAATACTTTCTAGAACTACATAGAACGTATTTTGTATAATTTAATACACTTGTTTCAAATGGAATTTAATTTATATCAGGAATATATTAATTAAGTAACGAAGACGGATATGTGTAAAATTCATGGACCTCAGCAGGATTCGAACGCACGGCCTCTCAAAGTCTCTACTGACAATATCCTTCTTTCTAGGTCTGTATTTAATGTCCAACGTTTCAATCCATTGCATAAAACTTATTTCACCGATGCTTTGTCTATGTTCTTATTCTACCAGAAGGAGTTAAGTCCTTTTAAGACTTTTTTGCTTTGGATAATTCGGTTTTTAATTTTCTTCTATGCCATTATTGTCAAAGAGTGCGCTTAAATATATAAATTTATCCGTTTCCTAACACTAGTAACTAAGGAGATAAACTTCTTTTGGCCTTTTTGGGAATATTTTTATTTTTGATATTACTTTTTTACATTTTTGGACGTTTCGAAGGCCCAATGACCTTAATCTAATTTTTTTTTCACAGGTCATGGATTTACATTTACATTTATTTTTTATTGGAAATGTTTGCTAGCTAGTTCTGTCATTACAGGTTGTGTCGCCGAGAAATTGTGAAGTCTTCCACATTCTCGCGGCCACACAACCTCAAAATTTAGAAAACTTTATCAATAATGTAATTCTGCATAAAATAACAAAACAAAAAATCTGATGTGGCCAACACATGACCTCCCGTCAATTCCATGTTTGAAATAGCAATGAGCTTTAAGTAAAGTATCACTTCCAATTGATCATTTGTAAACAAAATCTAATTTGTTGTTCCAATAAATAGAAAAGTCTGTAAATAGTAAAAACGTGTTGTGGGGGTCCTAATTCGTGCTTATTTACTGAAAACGCACCATCGAATTTTTGGCACGATTACATTATCTCCCTTACCTACGGTATGACGGGAGGTAAAAACAATATTTCGTTTTTAGTTGATCTTATTTTTGCTAGGAGTAATGACAGAGCTTCATAGGCAAACAAGTCCCATAAAAAGGGATAATTAAATGTAAATCTATAACCTGTGAAAAAAAAAAACAAAATTAGATTGTTGAAGATAAAGGCCATTGGACCTTCGAAACCTCCAAAAATGTAACGAAGTAATACCAAAATAAAAATCAAAAGAAGTTTATCTCCTAAAATATTCCCCAATTAAATATCAAATAACACTAGTAATGTTAACATCGTCGTTTATTAAAAACTTGAGGAATAATAATAAAATAGGTAATAAAAATAATTATAATAGTTGACACATTTCTTGTACAGAAAACAATTATGAATTAACGTATTGTGCAAAATCGTATTTGTTCCAAGCAATAAAATCAAACAATACCATGCATGACCATAAAATGCAATACTAATTTTTCCTATTTATTACATATAGTAGAGTTATTTTAAATTAGTCATTAATTTCCAGATATTACCAAGCATTGTTTGTAATTTTTCTTGGCCACATATCAGCAATAAATACTTTTACAATTTGTGGCAACAATAACTATTTAATATGTATTAGTTAATAAGTCCTATTGTTAGGATATAATACATTATTCAATAGAAATAGTTTCAGAGTTTTACGATGTTCACACCTTGAAATTATCGCTATAAACTCTACAAAGTAACAGTTAGATATGTTGCATTGTTTCAGATGGAAAAGGAGTATTGTTGTATAAAATAAAATAGATAAAAGAATTAATTAGGAACAAGAATAGACTGCATACTTGTTAAGTGTTGAAATTGTATCTTTTTATCTCCCATTGTAATATAAAATATATGAGAGACGGATATTTTATTACATACATTTATCTTTCAAGAAAAACTATCAAAATTTTCATATACACAGTGTAACTAAAACATTACTGGTTAAAATATGTATAATAGAGAGTCTTTGAATGACAAAAGCATCTTATGTTGATGCCAAAGATTTAATGAAAACGAAAAAATTGCATTGATAAACGAAGAATTGTAATCTTTTCGATTTCATTAAATCTTCGGCATCAACATAACCTGTTTTTGTCCTTTAAAGACTCTCTTATATATCTATATTTTAACTATTTTGACGCGTCGGCCTGATGAAGGACTACCGTCCGAAATCGATCGCCACTTAATTAAATAAATAATACATTCTGCATTATCACAACAGGTGTACTACTTGCGTGCCATTTTTACCTACCGCTACCCTTGGTAAGGGAGGTATAGGGATCGTGCTAAAAATCGCATATCGAGATTTTGGCAAATGAGCACGTTTTAAGGTCCCTAGAATCCAATTTTAACATTTTCACGATGATGTCTGTGTGTATGTGTGTCGTGTGTGTGGATCCACCACTCTAACTCAAATAATATCATTCAGAAAATATTGAAACCTTGTATTTCGAACATTTTCTCTAATGGACAGAGCCCATTAGATTTTGGTGAAAATCGGATAACCGGAAATGGCACTTTACTGATCTCAAAATAGTTTTTCTTCGAAAAATACCTTTAAATATTATTTTTCTAGATTAATGTTATTATAAAAATTAAAGCTCATTAAATTTTCTATACATATGCGTTAATACTTTTTTATATATAATATCATAAGTAGTAAATTTTTGCCGGAAATTTTTTCAGATTGTTACAAGAGCCGGTTGCTTAGCAATTTATTGAGTGGCATTGACAAAAAAATCACGAGCTGTCAAACGAGTGATTTTTGATCAATGTCACGAGATAAATTGGCAAAGAGCTCGAGTAAAGCAATCGGAATTTTTTCCGGGATAAAATTTAACCACGAATGGTATTCGGATGACTATTTCCAAAATAAAAATCAGGTAATCATTTATATAATTTATTTCTTGGCAAAAATCTTATAATTTTTATTGTGTTTAGAGGTATCATGTTTCAGTTTGCTTTTTCAACGTTTTAAATAGATTCCTGTCCGAATCGACTCGTTTTTAATAAAAATTGAAGTTTCTATAACGTCAAAAAATTTTCGCGTATCAAAACTCACTTACTTGTAAAAATACGACATCTTATTGGCTTAAAGGGTGCGATAAAATTTTTGTGACGGTGTTTTGTCGAAATGAAACTTGGTAACTAGGTAGAATCCTGAATTTGGATTGTTTTATATATTTATGAGTGAGATAGTCTATATAAAATTTATGGATAAATTTATAAAATTTTCTATATATTAAATCCCAGAGCCTATGCTTTAAACAAACAAAACGCAGTTATTCAAATGTATGTAACTGACAGATAAATGTCACTATCAAAGAACTAATCATTTCAAAATAATATTAGTAACATTTTAAAAAGAAAACAGTAAATAGAACAATAGAAAAGGAATTCAATACAGTTTCCAGCATAACTAAATATGTAGGGTATACAGAGTGTCCCATTTAAGGTACGAATGCATTGGGATCTCGAGAACCGTAAGAGCTACGAGGTTGGTTAAATTAGACAAAAGTTGCCCCATTACGAGACCATTTTAATGGTATTTTGTTATTTGCGAAAAAATGCATAGGTCACTAGATATAGGCGAAAACGTAAATTTTGCAGTTTTTTATTTTTGTAAATAACTTCGAAGTGTGAAATTATACTGGATTTTGGTTTGCACATCTTTAAAGCACTTTTTTATGTTCTTTCGACTGGCGATGCTCAATTTTTTTTATCAATGTCGGTTTTCGAGGATTGATCTCAAAGTTTTAATTTTTATATGGACGTCATATTGGAAAGTTACGCCATTGAAAAGAGATTTTTTTAGCTTTACAATGATATAAAATAGTAATAATTTATTTTTATAATTAACAGAGAAATTAACAAAATATGTGATTAATTCTAAAATTTAATTGAAAAAAGTAAATCGAATCTTTTTGTGACTCGGGCTGTAAATGGCGGGAGATATTGTGTTGGCCACATCAGATTTTTTATTTTTTGTCCGTGTTGTAAAAATGTTGAGATCCACAATTTTAGATATTCATAACCCAGCCATATTCATACACTGACACTGTAGCCGTTGCTGGTGACATTAACATACAATGGTGGCTTATTATAAATCTAAAAACGTTCGCACATATTTCATTCTGGTCACACGGACATATGCTTCTATGTCCACATAGCTATAGCTACAGCTACACCTCTCTAAAATACGCGTACTTTAACATATTCTCTAATTACAGATTTCAACACTTGCGATACACGAACGATAATTTCTTTATTATTTAAAGAAACTGTTAGAGGTAATCGGAGTTCTTCCACGTAATTATATGTATTTGATTTAAAATTGTCGGGAGTTTTTGCTTATTAGAAGTTTCCTTGAACGCCTTTCAAAATGAATATGGAAGAAATAAGAATATGAGTGTGCTAGTTTTTGTCGGCATTCTTAGAAACATATAAAGATACAGGCAACAATTTTGTTATATTAAAAATAAATACACCATCACTGAAATTATATATGAATAAATAGATAAAATAAAATACAGAAAATGAATAAGAATTTATTTTTAATGTTTAATTTTTAATATTGGTACATAAGTTATCAATAATACCTCTTTTGTTCATTTAATTGAAAGAAACATTTCTAAGAAAATATAATAAATACTAGTTTTTCTTTAACAAGACAAATTTATATTGCTTTCTATTCTATTTCTATTATACAGGGTGTTAATACTAAGTCGTCACACCCGAAAATGGTAGGTAGAACTCATTAAAACAAACAACTTTCCTTAGTACCAATTTTTGATACTACAATTCCAAAAATTATAATTCTTTCGTATTCCTCTTCGTTGCATCCATATGAAAAGCTGATTAGATTTTGGATATAATTAGTCAACCGGAAGTACCCTCATTTGAAGATTTTAACAGTTTTTCTTGAAAAAACGATGTTAAATATCATTTTTTTACATTTAGTATTCCTCTTCGTTGTATCCACATGAAGAGCTGATTAGATTTTGGGTATAATTGGTCAACCGGAAGTACCCTTATTTTAAGATTTTCTTGAAAAAATAATGTTAAATATCATTTTTTCACATTTAATGTTATTATAAATACATATTAATGAACATTGTATTCTATACGATTTGACTGCATTTTATACTTCATATTAAATGGATATAGAGTTATAAAAATATAAAGAAATTAAATTTCATAAATTAGCTAGCTATGCTAGAAACAGTTACTATATTAAGAAAATTCTGATTGAAAGACGTCAGTGTCAAGTGCAATTGAAATATTCGTAGTATATTTGTGTTATAATTTTACTCGAAGTAAAAAATCTTCTTGTTCGAAACTTTCTGTATGGAATTTGTATAAAATACATACAACTGTTGAAAGGTAATGTACATACAAGATATTTAGAATCGCTTGCAAGGAACTTTCTGTATGGATTTTATAGAAATGCATAGGCATTTACGAAAATTCTATCGGTAGATACCGCATTTACCGACTGTGTTCGAAAACACGAGTGGTAAAAGTTACCGTGTTCGAAAATTGTACAATATCTACCAGATGCATCTACCGGATTCACGAAGAATCTCAAAAAAAGGTAGTGATGCAAAGCGCGCGTTAAAAGTGGAAATGTGTCCCAAAGTAGTTTGTTAACTACATCAAATTTCTAACCTGTTTCAAATTTTCAATTTTTTTTATAGGTTATGGATCTACCCTGTTTACCACTTGCGTTCTTAAAATATCGATTCCGGTAGCTATAATCTGATAAACAGCTGTTTACCGGTAACAGTTCACCGGTAGAATTTTCGTTAATGCCTCATATAACTGACGGAAAGAAATGTGCTGGCTACATCAAATTTTTTTATTCTTAAATACAACCCTTGGGAAATTAACTGTGCCCAAACAACTCCTGGATTTTGTATCATATTTACCAGAAAAGGCCCGTTGGAATATTTTCTTTTTTCCGAAGATGAATAGGACATTGAAGGACAACATTTTGTGACTACCAGAAAATATAAATTCAAAATCGCTGAAGAAATTGAAGGGTACATCACAAAATGCATTTGACAAGTGTTTTGCAATTTAGAAATATTTTAAAGTACTTTAAAAACTTTTGAAATTATATAGTAAAAATCTGGTGTGGCCAACACAATACTCCCGCCATTGAAAGCCGAAGTCACAAAAAAGATTAAATTAATCCTTATTTTTTGAATTTTACTCTAATTTTGACAGTTTATTTCTTAAAATATAGTCTAATCTAATCTAAATAACTACCATTTTTTTAAACTCCTCAACGGGATTAAATCCCAGTTACAGAGTGGGTTCACATTCACACACATTCGAACTCAGAGCCCCGAGGGCCCTCATGACATGAAGCGTTGCTCTAACTATTGAGCCACCGAAGCTATAATAAAATGAAGATTAAATTTTAAATACCGAAATAGAATAAAAATTCACTAATCCAAAAATGAGGATTAGCTTAAACATTTTTGTGAATCGTTAATTTTTATTAATCTAAATACATACCTAAATATTTATTTATTTACTTTTTTCTTTTTAAAACGTTTTTAATATTATTTTGAAATGATTAGTTCTTTGATAGTGACATTTATCTGTCAGTTACATACATTTGAATAACAGCGTTTTGTTTGTTTAAAGCGCAGACACTGAGATTTAAATTATAGATAATTTTATAAATAATATATAGAAAAGTAATAATGCAAATCTATATAAAATTTGATAATCTTTAATTTTTATAATAACATTAATCTCGGAAAAATAACATTTAAACAAAGGTATTTTTCGAATAAAAACTACGAGTATATTGAACTTCTAGTAAAGTGCCATTTCCGGTTATCCGATTTACACCAAAATCTAATGGGCTCTTTCCATTACAGAAACAGTTCGAAATATAAGGTTTCAGAATTTTCTGAATTATAGTATTTGAGTTAGAGTGGAGGATCCACACACGCATACACACAGACATCATAGTGAAAATGTTAAAATTGGATGCTAGGGACCTTAAAACGTGGTCATTTACCATTTGCAATTTTTGCACGATCCCTATACCTCCCTTACCAATGGTAGCGGGAGGTAAACATCTGCTATATATTCTAGAATCGAGACAAATGGTTCTTGAACATATGTTATAGAAAGATTTCCCATGACATTCCCATATAAACTTATCTGTATCTGTACATATATAGATACCTATTTCGTATATAAATCTCAGTGTGACATGTGTTTTAAATGAAATAAATTAACGTACTCTGATCGATATTAATGAATGTGAATCTGATTTAGAATCTACATTTTGCAACTAATGTGCGCAGATGTTGAGACTGTAAAATCATAATCAGCTTTCTGCTTCTATATTGCCAATCTGCATATACTTGCATTAGACTTAATCTTAATACATACTTATACATTAGAAAACATGAATAGATCTACACCTGTGACATAGTTTGAAATAAAAGCTATCGATGGATAAACAAATAAACAAATGCTAATCTGTCCCTTCCACAGCCTTCTATTTTGAGTATTTAACATCCATTAACGATTTCTAAACAAATAATCGTGTATACAATTAATTTCTATAAATAATTTTACTAATTAATAAGTTTGTTAAAGGCAAATCTTGCAACTAGTGTTTATCATTAATAATATATTCATACAAGTGTGCAATATAATTTTTTGCATTGTAATTTTTATTTTGCATAGCGAATAGTGCAAATCTCGATAGTCATATGTTGTGTAGCAGCCAATAGGAAGCAAGGAAGTGTATGCACCGCCTACTATTCCTTCATGTATCAGGAAAGAGAGATTGTCATTGCAGAAAAACATATGAATAAATTGTTATTAATAAATATTAACAGATGCATGGCTAATTTGATGATAAAAATTTAAAAATTTAAAACAAAATATTTACGTCTGACTGCTTATTATATGTGCATGTGGTTTATGAATCATACTCCATATTTTAAATGTTTGAAATAACAAATTATCTAATGTTTATGATATGTAAAATAAATAATAAATAATCTAAAGATATGGACGATGTGTCATCACACATTTTTCATACTTGCGACAATTATTCGCATATTAATTTCGTATTTATACTTTAAATTGTATATAATATTTAACTATGGAAAATATAATGAACATTTTTGAACTTATGTAGCATATATTGGAAAATCATTCCAAAATATTCCTTGAATTTGAAGAATATGTCTAAAGTTTAATCGAAAAACAATCAATGTTAAGAAATCGTAATTTAATCCATACAGAAAAGCACAACAAATTTTTAGAAAGAGCGAGGTGATAAACCATGGCCGGATCGATCAAATGCTCTCCCCTTCAGCACTTCGCCTCGTTGATCCCATCATTCGTTTGATATTTAGTCAGCAAAGTTTGGTTATGTCATTTTGTTTAGTCTTTGTTATTAATTATATCTTGTAAATGTAGTGATACTTGGAATTTGAAATATCACTAAAAAACCAAGTTCACAAATAAATAATGAATTTAACACAAGATGATGTACCGGAGGCACGATTTGTGTTTAAAAACATTGAAAACCATTCCGTCTTGCAGTTGAAAAGATGGTTTTGAATGAGCGCTTTTTGACCCATAATATTGATAAAAATTCAAAACAACACAATTTTTAAGTTTTTTTAGTCGAATCCTTTATCAAGAAGCATAGTTGAAAGGTAACAATTCGTAAATCCGGATTTAATTACAACTTGTGGCGTAATTTGAGTTATGGCAATTCTGACTTGGAACTGCAATTTACAGGGACAAAACTTAGTAAAATCAATGAATCTATAAATTTTATTTACCAGTACTGTCAATAGTTAATATTAAAACAACATACCTGCAAAATTTATTGTAAATTCTTTTTGTAAAATGCAAAGAAAAGGCATATTTATTTATCAAATTAAAGTTTGCGATATAGTCGTATTTAAAAAAAATCCGTACGTTCAGTCGATCAACTTTATCTTCTTTGCCAAAAATTATGGAATGTCTTGAATTTTTGTTGTACTTATACACTTTAATACAGCTCTTTTTGGTATATATTATGTTAATTTTCTTTAATCCGCTTATTTTTCACACATTTTCAAATGAAATTATAAAATTTAAGCGTGAGAACATCTTTTTATGTTAAACGAAACGATAATTTTTGACGTTTACATAATTTGACATTATTAGTTCCCCAAAATTCCGCTAATGTCGCATGTTATTTTGCGGATTCCAATTTAAAAAAAGATCGTGCAAAATAATTATTATAGGCGATGTGCACATTTTGAGCCTCTATCGGCTACAATGGCATGGTTACCGAATCAATTTTGACATTTCGAAAAAGTGATACAATTTACAATTTTATTTTGAGTTGTTGCTATTGTGTATAAATATTATACATCATAGTATATTGAAATGAATGAAGAAAATATTTTATTCACAATCGGTTAGTAATATGACGATTTCTGACTTTTAAAAAGTTGGGAAGTTAATTATTGTTAACCTCATATTCCAAGAGGTTGGAAAGTATAACGTGAAGATAGCTGGGGTTGGAAAGTTAACACTTTCCAACCTCAGCTATACTCACGCTATACTTTCCAACCTCGAGGCGGGAAATAGCTGCCCCCCGCTTTGAGAGATCAATGCGTATCAATGATGGGTATTTACATATATACAAAGCATCTTTACAATTTATATGATAAAAATATGGAATAAACCTGTATATAATACAAGTAATGAATGAAATCAATATTTAAGGTTAGAAATCAAACTGACAGTTCATGTGACAAATGAACAATCTCAAACCATTCGTTTAATAATGTTAGGTTATTATTATTTAAATATCAAATATTAATTTTTTATTTCAGATTGTGAATAAAATAGTATACAAACCTCGGTGAAAAGTTTCACTTTCCACCTCGGTTAGTAATATACTATAAAATGCTATGTATGTGAGGTGACAATCAAAAAAGTCAAAATACCAGCGAAGATACTGTGGCAGAAAATATATTTTTTCCTATATGTGTGATTTCTGTAAACCATTTTATCATATTTAAATTTATATTATAATTAATAATATTAGTTGCAAGATGCACAATACATAGAAATTGAGATTAAAAAGTTGTAAACTTGAATGATTGGAAAGAAGAAAATTTCTACATCACGATATCAGTGTATGATGTTGGCATCTTTCTTATTCATAATAAATGAAGAAGATTCTTCATTGAAAATATACCAGGCTCTAAATGGAATCAGTTGCACAAGCTCGTAAAGAAAATACACGAAAAATACGAACCATGTGAATTTCTATCTTTAACATTAACATTACATGTACAAAATCTATAATAAATAGACGAATTATGTCTTGTATTAAATCTTGTTCAAATATTAACTTAAGAAACACATTTTTATATAATTCATTATTGCAATCAGACGACCATTGTTGGAATTTTATTCATACGATAAGTATCTTTTACAATGAGAAAATATGTATACCTAAAAGAATTTTTCATATTAGTAGAAGATATCTGTTAAAAAGTTATTTTCTTATACATCTGTTCCTCATATAATCTTCTAGGAAATTTATAAAATTTGTTACTTCAATCGGTAATATTGTAAGAATCATTACATCCCCCACTGACATAATATTTGACGTCCTATCATTCGCATTCATTGTAAATATTTTATCAAATAGAAATTGCAAAATTATTCTGACAAAACATAACCTTGTTATGTTTTAATAAGTGGTGAGTTTTTGGTGAGTAAACACGTTTTACGGTCCCTAGAATACGATTTTACTATTTTTACGATGATGTCTGTATGTGTATATATATATATATATATATATATATATATATGTGTGTGTGTGTGTGTGTGTGTGTGTGTGTGTGTGTCTGCGTGTGACAAAATTTTCTAATGCGATAACTCTAATACTACAATTCCAAAAATTATAATTCTTTCGTATTCCTCTTCGTTACATCCATGTGAAGAGCTGATTAGATTTTGGTTAGAATTGATCAACCGGAAGTACCCTTATTTGAAGATTTTAACAGTTTTTCTTGAAAAAACGATGTTAAATATCATTTTTTCACATTTAATGTTATTATAAATATTAAATAATTTTTTATTCTCTATACGATTTGAATGCATTATATACTTCATATTAAATGGATAGTTAAAAAATTATGAAGAAATTAAATATCATATATTAGCCAGCTATGTTACAAGTCTGGAAACAGCTGCTACATTAAGAAAATTCTAATTGAAAGGTGTCAGTGTCAAGTGCAGTTGACAGTAGGTTGTGTTATAATTTTACTGGAAATATAGGACCTTTTGCTTTCTGTATGGAATTTGTATAAAATACATACACCTGCCTTAAGGTAATGTACAAGAAATTAAATCTTTTGCAAGGAAGTCTCCGTATGACTTATACAAAATATATAGAACTGACGGAAGGTAATGTGCTGGCCACATCAGATTTTTTTTCATTTTTGTCCACTGTCGGCGCTGACTACTTTTGTGCACACCGCCTATAGCTTAGTGATTAAAAATTATACAGATCGCTTTTAATTAGGCGAAGTTTCATAAAAAAAATAATAGTAGAGAACCCCATTTTATGTAAATAAAAACCGTTCTAGTTTTACAGTGACAATTATTTGGTTGGTGAATTGGAACAGTAATTATTAATTTGTTTTTAAAGAGCGTTTACACGAGCACCGATAATTTCTACAATAAAATAAAACATAAAACAAATTGTGATTAACAAGAAAGAATAATATTTAAATTTAAGATAGACATCATAATTCTCCGTATGATAAATGATGGTTGATTTAACCTTCTAGAATGCTTATTAGAAAACGTTTGGTGTTGTGTAACGTGGCTTTTGCAATCGTTTTCTATGCACGTAGCATCCTCTGCGGAAATGCAGGTATTGCCTCAGTCAGCGAGCGCATAAATTTTCACCTCGCAATACGACTATGCCTGCTGCTCGAAATATCGCACACACTTCACCCACATGTTTATTAAACATGATAAACTCGAATTGCTGTGTCAGCCACAACATTAACAGGTTATTAATCTTACGGGCAAATCAAAACTGACTGCAATGGAACGGCTCTAGGTGGCAAAGAAAAGTTTATGTTTCGGAAGATATAATTGGAGATGATATTTTTGAAATAACTACTCATTTTGGAAGAAAATAATAAGTCCATCAAAAGTGGAATTGGTGTTGCAAATTTTTATATTATGCGTTCATATTAAAGTCACTACGGAACCCAGTTGCGTATCGAAAGCGCCTTCATTTTGATACGCAATTTTTTGTTTTTAGAAATTTGGTATTAGATGACATTTACTTATGTTCATAAATCAGACTTGGCATGCACTTTCAAATAATTGAATTAATGTCAATCCAATGTTACCAACTACAACATTACACATACAAATTTCCCTAAATCAACTAGGTTTAATAAAGCAGTTTTTAAAAATATATTTTTCTTCAAGCGTATTATAATATTCATATTAGGCTACTGTATACACACTATTTTTGTTTCACCCAGCTTGCCTAGCCTCGGCTAGCTCCTCGGCCGCAATAGCTGGATTCAACACAAAAAGACCGCTTTCTACTCCCAATAACTATTTTCTACTCCCACTTAAAAATGGATATGTAGGCAATGAAGTGTAAATATTAGACAATTATTATTAATAAAAAAAGTGTTTATTAAACTATATGAATATGACTATTACTAATATTAAACAATTATTAAAAGAAAACTAATTAAGACTAAAACCATAATTAACTAGATAACACTAACACTATTTATTTATTTAACCAATTAACACGACTATTTATTTATACGATCTTACTATTTATTTATTTCTACTATTTATGCCACAGTTTATTGAAATCACGTTAAACTGTTCGCCTACCGACCTCCACAGCGTCTATATACTCAATGACTCAACAGCGTCTGTATATTCAACTGCTCACTATCTGTCTATTTATGTAACTAACTGTCTAACATCCACAGCTTCAGTATCACCGACTGTCCGTATGCCACAATTCTTCATCACTACTGCCGAGTAGGGATTCACCAAGCCAAGCTACTTGGCTTGAAATAAAAAAGCTTGGCTTGGCTTGAAACTTCAAGCTTTTTTTAATGTTAGGCTTGACTTGGCTTGGGCTTGATGAACACAGAGCTTGGCTTGGCTTGAAAACTTCAAGCTTTAAATATTTTAGGCTTGGCTTGATTTTCAAGCTTTATCAAGCTTTTTCAAGCCTTTTCAAGCTATTACAAGCTTTTTCAAGCTTTCAAGCTTTATAAATGCTCATGCGCACAGTAGGTATATAGGTCTTGAAAACCATTAGTAGTTGTTCGGTATCAAGATTTTAATATAAATATTCGATGTGAATTAAAATAAATATATCGATATACCGATAAATTCGATATATATCGATGTATTGGAATATTGATGTATCAATATATCGATATGTTATGTCGATGTTTCATTGTATCGTAACAATGTATAAATCACGTTTTGTTTTACATAAATTTATTGTGGTACAATTGAAAAATATCTTCTTATGCGTAAAGATAAACAAAACGATACAATAAAATTTATGAAACTCACACGAAGTGTTTTTTCTTTGTAATTATTAAAATATAAAAATATTGAAATGTATATTTTATTCATTTATTTTATTTTTAAGAGTAAACAATCAACATAAATTTATTATCTTTTATTAAATATTTACCCTTCAATTTGTATGTGTCTTTTATTATTTTCGTTGACTGCATCTATTCAAGTAATCATATGCATTAGTTGGACTTTATTTATTTTAATAAGTAAAATGAATAGGACTTAAGTTCATTTTTACTCGAAATGACCTCCCAACAAACTGTTTGCCATACTATACAGTTCATATTCATCCTATATAAATAAAAAAAAAAAAACTCAAGACTCCAAACACGCAACAACAGTGTTCAAATAAATACACAAATATTTTGGAATGTACAATGGGATGAGACTTTTATACCTACTTCAAATACATCTGGAAATCATAAAACCCTATAGACGGAAATTTCCCCGAAATTTTGTTTGTTCGTGACATATGTAAATACCTACTCGCCTCTTCTTATGAAATTTCTACTGATTTTTGAGTACTAAGTTAAATACATAAATATAATTACAGTAATCATGTGCAAATTCAAATAATACACAAGGAAATACCCTCAACGATACGAATATGTCGTTATTACCGAAATATGTGAAACTTTTTCAACATCTTATAAATTTATTTTGTACTTAATTGTGTGCGCGTTCTACAATGTGCGACTAGTTGGTTCAAATTGAGAAAATAAGTGGTCTTTGCATAATAAGAATGATGAAGGGTATAGTTTCCTATTTACAATGTTTTGTAGCTTCTGGACTGGCAGGTAATGAAGGCTGGTCCTTTTGGAAACTTCAATTCTTAGAAGTTCGCAAAAATGTGCCGAAGCAATGAGAAAGTACGTTACCACCATAAAATTACGGATTTGTCGGCCTCGACAACATTTCTGAAGAAAAGCTTGAAAAAGCTTGTTTTCAACCAAGCTACTTGACAGTCGAAGGCTTGGTTTGGCTTGAAAATTCAAGCTTTTTTAAATGTTAGGCTTGGTTTGGCTTGGGCTTGGTGGAACAGAAGCTTGGCTTGGCTTGAAAAGTCAAGCTTTTTTGAACGGCAGGCTTGGCTTGATTTTTCAAGCTTTTTCAAACCAAGCCAAGCCAAGCTTTCAAGCTTCAAGCCAAGCCCGTGAAACCCTACTGCCGAGTATCCACTTCCACCTGCCGTTACTGTCCTCGTATACATAGCTTCCCAATACTCAGAACACTATCGAGTATTCTCTTTCACAGCTATCCCGGTATACCAGTAACTTTCCGACTCGCCGTTACTGTCCTCCTATACTATAGCTCCTCAATACTCGTCAACACTACCGAGTATTCACATCCACAGCTATCCCAGTTAACCAGTAACTTCCCGAGTCCTCCACTCGACACTGTATTGCATATGCTCACAACGATACTGCTGTGCTTCACTAACACTCTATGTGAATGTCTCTCCATGTACTAACTTTGTAACTCACTAACTCTCGAGCATAGGTACGTCTCTTTTATACAGCTGCTATTAACTTCCAGAGAGCTCTAGAATGTTCGACCGCATAATAACAATGAACACAAAAGGTTCAGGCGACCGGAAGTAATTAAACAGGTCGCGGCTCGTTTGTATACGTAGCCCGGCTGCTAGCGCGATTTCGTCATCACTATACTTAGACAAATAATCGTATTGTTTGACTTTGAGAGGTAAAAGTTTATTAATTGATATTTAATTGAAATATTGTTTCATTGATTTTTTTGCGATTGTAATAATAAATAAATTAATGAATTCTATAATTATTAAAACTTTATGACAGATTTCATATTTTATTTTGCCTCTCTTTTGCAAACGAAACGCATGTAAACAATAATTTTGGACTAAAGGGTTGTGTAATGTCTGTGGCACGGAAAGTTAAAGAAACAAATGATAAAAACAAATAGATGAAACAAAAACTGTGAAAAACAATCTCCGAGATGTAAATAGTGCGTGGACAAGGCCTACTGAGATGATTAATGACACAGAAGGTGCGGTACCAAACACAGATGCCGCTGGAACATAATTCAATAATAAACAAATCAACAACGACTTATTAGATACGCGAGCAATTTTAGGTGAAGGCGAGCATTCCAAGTAGGATTCCATCACATACCACAGAAAAAAAACTGTTTCGAAAAACTGTTATAGAAAATGTATTAGATCGTATATTAGATTAAGATTTATAAGAAATTTACATGTAAATTGAAAAAAGAAAAAATTGAATCACCAAAATACGAGCCCAGACTCTTACATTTTATAGGTTTATATTTTCAACAAAAAAATTATAATACCAACGCAAATGGTGAGAAATTTCTACAAATTTTTACTAGTTTCAAATATAGATTACAAACTTACAAAAACTAAATATATTATTAAAGTATTCCGCTATTTACTTTTGGGTTACCAGGGCCGGACGGTGGCATGAGGCAGACAGACGACTGCCTCACGTCACAGAATTTAAGAGCGCATTTTCGGGTTCATTTTGTCAAATGCCGTTATACGGCTTGTAGCCAATCAATTTTAGTCGGCGAAAAACCGTTTGGAACAAATTTTGTGAATGTTCTACTTGTATTGAATGAAATAGAAAATCGTTTTAAACTGATAACTGGTGAAAAACAATTATTTTGCTATGTTTTACAGGTATGAAATAAAATCCAAAAAATGCAAACAATAGCTATATTCATAACTGAGTTGAGCCGAAGTGAGATGAGATGTGTGCAAAAAGAACAAGTTTAATTCCATTTTATCATTCCCTTCTTTACCGATAGTATATGCTGTAACAGCTGTCAAATTTATTGACTTATTTTCTCAGCTATAATACCTACTGTTTATAAACGAAAAATAGATAATGTATTGTATATATATATATATATATATATATATATATATATATATATATATATATATATATATATATATATATATATATATAAATCAAAAAATTGAACTAAGAAAAGTTGTTTGTTTCAATAAGGTCTAATTGCCGTTTCCGGGTGTTACAACTTAGTATTAACACTCTGTATATTACTTGTAAGTATATCTGTATATATGAATATAAACTTTGCTGTATTATATGACCTTAAAATGCAAACTGAGTGTTTTTAATCATTTTGAGCTTTTTAAACTGGCAGTGTAGCTCGGAAAGAGGGCAAGTGAGTTTACTCAGAAGAACTCAGACCAGTTGTGTAAAAAAGAACAACGATTTCCTGAGATTATCTGACGTGATCTGAGATGAGCTGAGGTTTTGTCCAAAAAGAATACAGCTTATACATAAAAATCTGACGTGGCCAGCACATTACCTTCCGTCAGTTCTATGTATTTTGTATAAATGTCATGCAGAAAGTTCCTTGCAAAAGATTCTGTTTCTTGTACATTATTTTAAGGAAGTTGTATGTATTTTATACAAATTCCATACAGAAAGTTTCTAGCAAAAGATCCTATATTTCCAGTAAATTTATGACACTGACTCCTTTCAATCAGAATTTTCTTAATATAGCAGCTGTTATGGTATAGCTGGCAGCAGCTTCACATACCTTGAAAAAATGTAAATTTCAATAATACGGTATTTGTCCTTGAATGAAAAAAAAATGCCTGCTGCACCTTTTTTCGGGGTAACTTTACATGAAAAAAATAGGACGTATAACTTGAAGCTAGCCTTAGTTGTTTCGAAACCACCGTCCGGCTCTGGGTTTCATCGCCTTTATTAGTAATATCATTTTGAATTTTATTAGACACTGAATCCACAAATTCTGCACATTTTTCTGATACAGTACTGTCCCAAATTTTTTGCAAGGTAGGTTTTACTGTACATACACACGATTTCAACGAAGTTTTTAGTGTCCCAAAATTAAAGGGTCTCGGTAGAAGATAAATCTAGACCACAAAATGACCCTTCGAATGCCGGTCGAACTATCACTATATCAACTGTCATTTGGCCCACAGTTTTTAAAAAATTTGAGCCTATATATTTACAATACCTAGTGGAATGAATTTTGTTTTACAATTTGTTGAAAATGTAAACCATTATGAGTCTGTGTTCGTAGTCAGAAATTAAATATGAACAAACAAAAGATTACACCAACTAAAACTTGTTCCTCGTCAAGGAAATTACTTTAACAATCAATTCTTCTGATTGAGACATAAACTTATGGCTTTAAATCAACTTTGAACACCAGTACAATCTGTGTAAAATAATTGATTTCTGTACAGGATCATTATCAGTGATAATTGCAAGATAAAGTTGTACCGAGTACTCCGTAAGATAAATGGCTGCAAACGGAGCAGATCACATCATTACAAACAAATGATTTCAATCAGATTCTCATAAATCAACAATCAATAGAAGTCAAGATTTTTAGAAGAGATCAGATATTGATCTGATAAGAAAATATTATTAAGTACTTGCTGTTCCCGTTGCAAATATTTGCAACAAACAATATTACGGGGTAATTTAAATTAAAGTCCTAAATTTTATGTATATTTAATTTTTAGTAGTCTTCCACACTTTTTTTAACCACAGCTTGTTTGTTGGACATATTGATATATAGAAAGAACTCTGGTTGATAATTGGCACAACACGGTTAATAATAAATAAATAATTTAGGTCCGGTTTGTTAATAATTTTATTACTAATTATTTAATGAGGAACTTATGAACATTTTCCTTGCCTACTGGCCGCCATTAATTTAGTTCCCTAAAATTCCGCTGATGTCGCATGCTATTCTGCGGGTCCCAATAGTTGGTGGAGGGAAAGTTAGAGTCACAGTAGTATCACCAACAAAATTCCCTAACTTTTGAAACGACGATTTTTTATTTAAAAATGCATAAATGACGCAAAATAGTAAAAATCTGATGTGGCCAACCTTCCGTCAGTTATATGAGGTATTTACGGAAATTCTACCAGTGAACTGTTACCGGTAAACAGCTTTTTATCAAGTCATAGCTACCGGAATCGATATTTTAGGAACGCAAGTGGTAAACAGGGTAGATCCATAACCTATGAAAAAATTTGAAAATTTAAAACAGGTTAGAAATTTGACGTTGTTTACAAACTGAGCAGAGTCCTACTTTGAACATATTTCCAATTTTAACGCGCGCTCTTCGCTTTGCATCACTACTTTTTTTGAGATTAGATTCTTCATGAATCCGGTAGATGGATCTGGTAGATATTGAACAATTTTCGAACACGGTAACCTTTTACCACTCGTGTTTTCGAACACAGTCGGTAGATGCGGTATCTACCGGTAGAATTTTCGTAAATGCGTATCTATTTTCTATATAAATTCCATACAGAAAGTTTCATGCAAAAAGATCCTATATTTCGAGTAAAATTATAACACAAACATACTACGAATATGTAAATTGCAGTTGACACTGACATTTTTCAATCAGAATTTTCTTAATATAGTAGCTGTTTCTAGCATAGCTGGCTAATTTCTGAAATTTAATTTCTTTATAATTTTATAACTCTATATCCATTTAATATGAAGTATAAAATGCAGTCAAATCGTATAGAGAATACAATGTTCTTTAATATTTATAATAACATCATGTGTGAAAAAATTATATTTAACTTCGTTTTTTCAAGGAAAAATCTTCAAATGAGGGTACTTCCGGTTGACCAATTACAACCAAAATTATAATTATAATTTTTGGAATTGTAGTATTAGAGTTATCGTAGACGAAAATTTTGTGACACACACACACACACACACACACACACACACACACACACACACACATACAGACACACACACACATACATACATACACATACATACATACACATACATACATACACACTCGCACACACACACACACACACACACACACACACACACACACACACACACACACACACATCCATACACACAGACAGACACACACACACACATACATACATACATACACATACATACACACTCGCACACGCACACGCACACACATACACACACACACACACACACACATACACACACAGACATCATCGTAAAAATAATAAAATCATATTCTAGGGACCTTAAAACGTGCATATTCATTAAAAACTCACCATTGAATTTTTTGACCAAAGACAATACCTTCCTTACCTAAAGGTGAAGGAAGGTAAAAATAGTATAAAGAACTCTTCATAGTTTTCGATTATTTTGCGCGAAGCGTTGGGCAACTTTACTCCGCGCCGTGACTCAAACTTGCTTCACACAAAATAGAAAGAAATTCATTTTTTACATACTATTTTTGAATAAAATATAGTTTCAATAACTAGATTTTAGCCTGAAAAAATAATATTTAAACAGGTTTCATAATCGAAGGAGGCGTTTGTAAATTGTTGAAAGTGCAAGGAAAAAAAGGAAGAATTTTAATTTAGTTAAAATTAGTATGTGTCACGGAGACGTAACTCATTACCCTCGAGTAAAACGCTAATGGAGAAGTGTGAATTTCTAACACTAATTTGAATTTATAATTAAGTGGCTTATAGGCAAACAGAGAGTTTTGTTTTATTATTGTTTTTTGTATCTGACGTGCGACAAGTGAATACTATTATAAGTTAAGCTGGACCTCCTCTATGCGAGACGTTGAGTAATTGAAATTACTGAACCAGGATTTTAATTTTCTATCTGAATTCATTTGCAGAAGAATGAATGAAATCATGTACGAATACCATATATCATCATCCATCATACGGATTTTGACTATATCCGGATGTACCTATGTTCGTGTGAAACAATACGTATAAGAAAAAAAAAGATTCTTGAAAGTTCTACCACAACGTTATTGGTATGTATTCTCTGTTTTTAAGTAATTTTGGCGCAAAAAAACATGGAATTGGCGAGAGGTCATGTGCCGGCCACATCAGATTTTTACTTTCCGTCACCTTTAGATAAGGAAGGCATTGTCTTTGGTCAAAAAAATTGGTGGTGAGTTTTTAATGAATATGCACATTTTAAGGTCCCTAGAATACGATTTTACCATTTTTACGATGATTTCTGTATGTGTGAGTGTGTATGTATGTATGTATGTATGTATGTATGTATGTATGTATGTATGTATGTATGTATGTGTGTGTGTGTGTGTGTGTGTGTGTGTGTGTGTGTGCGTGCGTGTGTGTGTGTGGGTGTGTGTGTAACAAAATTTTCGTCTACGATAACTAATACTACAATTCCAAAAATTATAAATCTTTCGTATTCCTATTCGTTGCATCCATATGAAGAGCTGATTAGTTTTTGGTTATAATTGGTCAACCTGAAGTACTCTCATTTGAAGATTTTAAGTTTTTTTTTTTAAACGATGTTAAATATCATTTTTTCACATTTAATGTAAATAAAATAAAATAAATAAATATATCATCACGGCATATTACCCATTGCTGGGTGTGCCAATCTGCTTTGTTCGCAGATATCGGTAATGATGATGACATATTTGTACCGTGCGGGCGTTTACCAGGCGTCACATTTAATATTATTGTAAATATTAAAGAACATTGTATTCTCTATACGATTTGTATGGACATAAAATGTATTTTATACTTCATATTAAATGGATATAGAGTTATAAAATTATAAAGAAATTAAATTTCATAAATTAGCCAGCTATGCTAGAAACAGCTACTATATTAAGAGAATTCTGGTTGAAAGATGTCAATGTCAAGTGCAATTGACATATTCGTAGTATATTTGTGTTATAATTTTTCTCGAAATATAGGATCTTTTTGCTCGAAACTTTCCGTATGGAATTTATATAAAATACATACAACTGTCGAAAGGTTTTGTACATACAAGTAATTTAGAATGTTTTGCAAGGAATTTTTTGTATGGATTTTGTAGAAAATACATTGGCATTTACGAAAATTTTACCGGTAGATACCGCATCTACCGACTGTGTTTGAAAATACGAGTGGTAAAAAGTTATCGTGTTCGAAAATTGTACAATATCTACCAGATCCATCTACCGGATTCATGAAGAATCTAATCTCAAAAAACGGTAGTGATGCAAAGCGAAACGCGCGCGTTAATAGTGGAAATGTGTTCAAAGTAGGACTCTGCTCAGTTTGTTAACTACGTCAAATTTCTAACCTGTTTCAAATTTTCAAATTTTTTCATAGGTTATGGATCTACCCTGTTTACCACTTGCCTTTTAAAATATCGTTTCCGGTAGCTATAACCTGATAAACAGCTGTTTACCGGTAACATTTCACCGGTAGAATTTTCGTAAATGCCTCATATAACTGACGGCAGATAATGTGCTAGTCACATCAGATTTCTTTCTTAGGAAAACTACTATTATATGAGACTGTTATGATAGAAATATAACTACCGTAAATAGTTCAATTATTTAAGGTAATATACACATAAAAAATATAACTTTTCTTCGAGATTGGAGCAAAAATTTCACCTGTTCCAAAAACAACATCTTTAACAGCCTATTAAAATCGTTGAGGTCCTATTCGTATAACAAGTAATATTGAGTTCCGAACTGCTCGGGCATAGCGGTATATTTTATAGTTTTGTTGGGTGCGGGTTTTGAACCTACGACCTCTCGCTGCCTGTTGGTTTCTCGCTGATTGTCCGCGGGTGTCGAAAGGGCTTAGGTGAGCCTAGGTCATTGGCTGTAATCTTGCACTGCCGGAACCTTGTTATGGATGGTTCGTCTCGACTCCTTGATTGTCAATTCACCGGATAGATGGTTTCAATTTCAGTTTGTGGTGGACGGATTGATGGGTTATTATACAACAGATACGGATCAACTTCATATGGTATTTGCTATTTGGTACGTAATGAAATTTGCAGCGGTCTGATGCACTTCAACGCAAAAATCATAAATCATAAGTAACTATCTAGTAACGGCAACAACGTATACTCAAATTAGAAAGCAGCCAACGTTCGTCATCGCATAGTGTAAGAAATTAACCGCATTAAAATCAAAGTAAAATAAAAAAATCTGATGTGGTCAACACATGACCTCTCGTCAATTCCAGGTTTGAAATAACAAAGTCTGTAATACCAAATTTTAGATTATATTTTGTTTTTCCTCCTTTGTTAAGAGTAAGTACCACTTTCAGTTTATCATATATGTATAATCAAAATATAATGTTGTTTCAAATTATACACGAGTTTTAAATACCAAATTTCAGACGTTTTGAATCATGTTTTAATATATTTTTTCAAGAAATTCTGTTTATAGCTTCCTGTAAAGTAGTACTTCCGGTTTATCAATTTTAGATAACATCTAGTATGTCGTTCTCATTAATATAAAAGTCTTAAATACCAAATTTGAAATTTTTGGATTGTATCAATTTATTTTTCACGGAAATCTGTTCAGAGCTTGAAGAAAAGTATCACGCTTGGTTTATCAATTTAAAAAAAAATTAACATGTCGTTCTCATTATTATAAAAATCTTAAATACCAAATTTGAAAAGTTTTGGAATATATCATAATATATTTTTCACGAAAATCTGATGACAGCTTCACTTTCGGATTATCAATTTTAGCCAAAATTTAATGTTGTTCTTCTTCATATAAAAGTCTTAAATACTAAATTTGACGAGTTTTGGAGTACATCATAATATATTTTTCACGAAAATCTGTTCAAAGCTACAAGTAAAGTGTCACTTCTGGTTTATTAATTTTAGCCAAAATCTAATATGTTGTTGCCCTTGATATAAAAGTCTTAAGTACTAAAATTGAAAAGTTTTGGATTATATTTTAATATAATTTTTCATTAAAAATGTTATGGGCTTCAAGTAAAGAGTCACTTCCGGTTATCCAATTTTACCCAAAATCTAATCAACTCTTTATATGAGTGCAGAAAGTTTAAATACGGAATATATAAATATTTGAAAGTTTGTTATAAGTTATCGTGGACGAAAAATCGTCACACACACATGCACACGCACACAAACACACACACACACACACACACGCACGCACTCACACACACACATACACACGCGCGCGCTCACACACACACACACACACACACGCACCCACACACACACACGCACACACACACACACACACACACACACACACACACACACACACACACACACCGTAAAAATAGAAAACGTGTTGTAGGGACCATAATTCGTGCTTATTCACTGAAAACTCACCATCGAATTTTTGGACCGAAAAAATACATTAGGTGTTAACAATTACTCTAAATCTTAGTCAAACCTATATAAACCTAATAGTGACGTCACAAATCTAGTTACTTTTTTAATGACGTATATTGACTGCTTGTCCAATTGTCCAATTTAAGTGTATAACTCTCTTAAGATTTTTCAATATGATGAAAAATAATAATTTTCTTTACACCTTTCACCGCTTCCAACTTAACAACGAGTAATAGAATTTGGTTGAGAAATTACTTTCGAGATCTGAACATCGAGGCCTAGATAAATAAATAGATATATCTTTACGTTTTTACTTAAATTGGGAGCGGCAACATTGCTGCCAGCTAAACAGTAAATGAAAAATTTAGCTGTAAACATAAGTAACGGTACTTATACATGACGTAAATATATAATAATATTTTATTAAAATAACAAATGTAAGTTATTACCAGAACACACGATGGTGATTTAAAATGTTATCTAGTTAACCAGGAAGGAAAACAATTGAATGTAAAGTAGTTGCTTATCAGTTTATCATCCTTTCATAAATAATTTTTGGTTCATTCGAAAAAGTTTACCAAATGATACTGGATGACAGTCGCAACAATATTATCATATACGGATACCCTGTGACGTCATATTGTCCGTCATCTAGCGGTATTTTTCTAAAGCTTTGTATATGTACATTTCCAATTCTTATTTTAAAATATCTTTTGAATATAATGTGATAAAAATCATTTAATAATTCAAAATTTTTGTCTAGACTGTTGATGTTAACACAAACATGACGGATTTTTGAATTTAAAAATGAAAACTATTTCATTTCATCACCTATATGCGCAGAAAATCAGCGTAGACTCAGGGATCAGACAATTGGGTAGGCGATAAAAGAAGGTATTAGAAAAACACTCGCCAAGGTTTCAGCATCTGAAGCAACCTCTGGGTCAGTTTTCAGATGCTAGCCAAGCCCTGTTAGTAACCACATACACGTTTTGCTATGATAGGTTACCTATTAACTGGGCGACTAACATGTTTTGTTTAGGGATCGACCGATACCGATATCGGTATCGGTATATCGGCCATATCGGTCTTCTTGGCCGATATCGGTATCGGTCGATATGTAAACCACGATATCGGCCTATATCGGTATCGGCCTAAAAAAAATATAAATTGCTTAATATTTCATTTGCTAAGGATTTTTTAAAGGAAATTAAAACAGAAATACTAAATAAAAAACAAATCAAGTTTATTCTTATTCAAAATTTATCAAAAAAGTCATTAAAAATGTAGAAGTAAAGTTACACTCTTAGTTAAACAAATTAATATTTAAAGTTAAGTTTTGGCAAGTAATGTAACAAAATTATTGCGCTTTCATAAACATTTCCAGCTGAAGAAAATAGTTGTTCACTAGCAACACTATTTGGCGGTGGTGCTAAATATATTATTGAAAATAGTATATTGTGTTATTAGGAGTAAAAGTGATACTTTGTGTGGCGATCATGGAAGTTTGCACGACGAGCGAAGCGAGTCGAACAATTGCATGCGAGGCACACAAAGACACTTTTATTTCGAATGACACATTGAATTTTTTTTTCAAACGCACTACTTTCCTTTTTTTCGCTAATTCTATGTAGTTTCTATGGATATTTATTTATTTTATTAGCTATTTCTACTCCGGCGGCGTAGAAATTAGCTATTTCTACTCCCACGGCGTAGATATAAAGCTTCTACCTTGTGAATTAAGTCACAAAAATGCCATTTCTACGACGTTTGAAAAAAATGTCTTTTTTGCATTTGCTCTGCATTTTTTTTTGTGATTTATTTATGGTTAATGCGTGTAACGGTGACAGTATATCATTATAAATCACTTTTACCTCATTTATACAGCAAAAAATTTACGACAAAATTTTATGGTCGATATATCGGTATCGGCCGATATCGGATATGAGTATATCGGTATCGGCCGATATCGGTATCGGCCACAAAAAATCATATCGGTCGATCCCTAGTTTTGTTATTATATTTAATTTAAAGCTAAAGTTAGCTATGTATTGTTATTTTGTTAAAAATCACAGGCATCTGTAAAGAAAGGAATGCAACAATGAAAAGCTTCATAGCGATGAAAATATTCATAACAAAAGTATAAACAAGTTGGTAACGAGCCAAGTAAAGGTTCAAACGTATTTTCATTTAGCTCCTCGAGTCTTTCATCATTGTTTCATTTTGTGCTTCCTTTTGGGCCTTAAACATATTTTTTGATGCAAAATTAAATCCAATTATATTGACATCGTGTTTTACTGAGTAGTAGGGCAAATTTATATTTCAGGAAAGGTGTAAGTGTAAAGTGCATTTGTGTTTGTGCTCCGAGACCGCTGTTGTACTAAACAGCGGACAACTCTAGTCAAGTCTACGGATCGGACCGACCGTGCTGTCGCCACTTGGCGGCTTTCATCCGGCGAGTTACGCCCTACTTCTACATTGCCCTCCCCTCGGGTGCCTCCTGCAGGTGCTCCTGCCAGTATCCAGCCCTGCGCCTTTTGGTGGCGTCTCTTTGCCAACCTCACAACCAAGTGAGGCCTCCTGTTTCCTGAACTTCCTGCCTTCCTGAACCTGGCCGTCATCGCTTCCAGACCAGTTACGTCTGCTATTTATCCTGTCGTCGAGTACCGTCTGCAGGATTCATCCAGTCATTCAAGTCCCGTCGAACTCCTGCCTCCTAGTCATATTCTGTTTCTCCTAGTCAAGGTCAGTGCTTCTTTAATTGTTTTAAATAGTCACCACAATCTCAACTTTGCGAGTTTTCGTTATTTACTATTTAAAGTCTATTGGTCCTTCGAGCATTCTACATAATTTTACGCGAGTGTTTTTCTAATAGTTTATTAGCCTCAAAACTTAATGTAGCTGAATGAACTACAATATAGTGGAATTTGTGCCTTATAACTTATAGCTCATATACAGGGTGATTCATCGGTCTATCCTCTCTTTATAACTCTTTTATTTTAAGTCAGATAGAAAAACTCTTCAAATATAATTTATATGATATAGTATTATCTATCTACGTACCATATCCATTTGTATACAGAATGCTCCATTTAAGCGCAACAATATGTAACTTTATATTTCTTAATGGAACATCCTATATTTATTTATTTATTTATTTTGATAGTAAATTAGATTCCCTTTAAAAAAGTATTAAGTAATAAGGGATCTAAAATTATAAATTAAGAAGTTATTTACCTTTATTCGTTGAATGATATGTTTCTATCATGTTATTATTAACAAAGTAAGCTATGGATAATTTGATCATTTGTTTCGAATTTAAACAAACAAGTTGTCCAAATACTCTTAGTTTATCATTGTTGATGTTGATGTGAAAATGAATAATACAAATTTTAGTAAAGATGAGATGGTTAATATAATATTTATAATAGAAAAATCTATTGAAGTTGAAGGATAAGTTTTCGAGCATTTATTATAATTTTGCATTATTTAGTCTGTCACTAAATTTTACAAGCTTCATTGGAATTAGTGTAATGTTTAAAATAAGTATTAATACAAAAGGATCAAAATTTTGTATTATATTATGGTTTTTTCCACTCTGAAATACTATTTTTTATGAACGTAAATAACTTCTTAATTTATAATTTTAGACCCCTTATTATTTAATACTTTTTTAAAGGGTATCTAATTTACTATCAAATTAAATAAATGAATATAGGGTGTTCCATTAAGAAATATAAAGTTACATATTGTTGCGCTTAAACGGAGCACCCTGTATACAAATGCATAAGGTACGTAGATAGACAATAATATATCATATAAATTATATTTGAAGAGTTTTTCTATTTGACTTAAAATAAAAGAATTATAAAGAGAGGACAGACCGATGAATCAGCCTGTATACAGATGTTAAGAAAGTTCATCAGGCGAATAGATTTCAGTTAAAATATGTTGTCCTAATGAGGGTAGAAAGCGCGATGTTTTGTTTAATTATTGCCAGATTAAAAAGGAGTGAAAAAACGCCTGATGACATTTAGCAGTACTCGACTATGTGTTGAAAGTCAGAACTGTGTATTGTCTATTCTGTAATAGGCAATCGTGAAATTCCTTCCCTAATGAATTTGTTTCACATGGCTTAGATTTATGTCTCCAGCGACTGCGGCCCGAATGTAAGGTACGCAACGCAAGTGTTGCAGTGACGCATGCCAAGAGCTCCGTACCCTTTCATTATCTCGGATTACGTGTCTCGGGTTCGTTACAGAACGGAATCCAACGGTCAACGTTGTAAGTTTCACTCCACGAACGCTTAAATCATGCCACGTTTTTATGGTATTTAGCATTTTTTCGATTCCGCTTGATATGGATTGCAGTGACATTAATAGCCAGGTATAATTATTGTGGTAGGTAACCGCCTTGAATTCAATCTATTGTAATTTAAACTAATAAGGAATTGGAAAATCTCAAACGTCGGAACGTAATTATCAGAAGATGGATTTTCTGTTTGATGTGAAATATGATCAGACACCCGTAATGGAAGATGAAAGCACACATTGTTAATAAAATATATAAAAATATGAAATACATCGATGTTTGCATGGAAATTTATTATGAATTATGTAAATGTAAATGCAAATATAATAAATGATGTTTACCTCATTTGAAATCATTATCCACAAACCAATATGGGCATCCACATTATTTTCTGAAAAAATACTAATTTCTATACAGAATAATACGTTTATACATATTTCATTAGTTTATTTACATTGGGCTAAATTGCAGTTTATCCAGAGTTCAAGAATTTTATATTAATGGTTATATACACTTGGTAAACTATTAAAAACACTAAATCCCGCTAAAAATTGGGTGCGGAAAGCTATATTTATAGAGATTTTGGCATTTTTTCTGAAAAAATTAGGTCAGATGAACTACATATATTTCCATGTTTAAGTAGGTACTTACGCTTTCATACGAATAATACTGTTTCAATTAATGTATATTTGCAAAATTATGTCTTATTTTCGTTCTTATCCTACGTTTTATAACATTTTTTTATTTATAACTTTGCGTTCATCTGTCAAACTATTGTAAACTATCATGAAGATATTGGGCCGACTGGCCGAGCGACGTCGAATGTGTGTGCCTGGTGTGCGTTAGGTATTGTTTTTGTCAGGATTTTTAAAAAATTTCTTAAAGAATATGTGTGCGTTAGGAATTGTTTTTGCAAGGATTTTTTTTTAAAATTTCTTCAAACATTACTGTGCGTTAGGTATTGTTTTTATCAGGATTTTTTAAAATAATTATTTTTCAAAAAAAATATATAAATACCTGTTTCCGCGCTCCAATTTTATGTTACTATATTATATTTTAGCTAAAATAAGACAAAACAAAAAATAGCAATTTCTACATTACTGTGCGTAACGTACTGATTTTGTCAAGATATTTTAAAAAAATATATTTTTCCAAAAAAATATATAAATACCTGTTTCCGCGCTCCAATTTTATGTTTCCTTATTATAATTTATCTAAAATAAGACATTACAACAAAAAATTGCAATTTCTACTATTCTGGATAAACTGCAATCCAGCCTTACATTGTTTATTTTTCAATAAAAAATATAAAACCGAACATATCCAAAAATCTGATGTGGCCAACACCAAACTTCCCGCTATTTAATTTTTATTAATTTAAATATATACTCGTATATATATATATATATATATATATATATATATATATATATATATATATATATATATATATATACTTACATATTTAGTTATTGCGGAAACTGTATTAAGATCCATTCCATATAACTATAGGGTTCTATTTACTATTTTCTTTTTAAAACGTTACTGTTACTAATTTGAAATGATTAGTTCTTTGACAGTGACATTTATCTGTCAGTTACATACATTTAAGATATGAACTGTGTAACCAAGGAGATTTGCTTGTTTAAAGCGTAGGCTTCGGGATTAAATTTATAGATAATTTTATAAATTTGTCCATAAAATATATAGAAAAAGTATTAATGTAAATATGTAGAAAATTTAATAATCTTTAATTTTTATAATAACATTAATCTGGAAAAAATAACATTTAAAGGTATTTTTCGAAGAAAAACTATTTTGAGCTTCTAGTAAAGTGCCATTTTCGGTTATCCGATTTACACCAAAATCTAATGGGCTCTTTCCATTACAGAAAAAGTTCGAAATACAAGATTTCTAAATTTTCTGAATGATAGTATTTGAGTTAGAGTAAAGGGTCCACACACACATACATGCACACAGACATCATCGTGAAAATATTAAAATTGGACCTTAAAACGTGGTCATTTAGCATAATATATATACGATATACGATTTTTAGCACGATATTTTTTAAACCAGTTGTTCTTAAGTTATATTTTTTAAATGGGATATAACTTTGTGTTGTAACTTGAGAACCACTGGTTTAAAAAATATTTTATTCTGTATTCGGATACCCCCTTGGTCTTCTACAAGATTGTCTTATATTTTATTGTGTCTTTAATAATATAGAAATTATTTGAGGTAGCTCGTTTAGCTGTTACACCCTGTATATTTGAGACTTTTACGAGTACAATGAAAAAGTACATGTTTATCATTAAGGCAATTGACATTTTGATATACCGAACATAAAATGTACGCCAATTCAAAAAATCTGGTGTGGCCAACATAATATCTCCCGCCATTTACAGCCCGAGTCACAAAAAATATTAAGCTAATCCTTATTTTTGTATTAGCGAATTTTACTTAATTTTGGCAGTTTATTTCTTAAAATATAGTCTAATCTAATCCAAGTGACTATCTTTTTTGATAATAAAATGAAAATTAAATTTTAAATACCGGGATAGAATAGAATTCACGAATCCAAAAATGAGGATTAGCTTAAACTTTTTTGTGAATCGTTAATTTTTATTAATCTAAATAGATACCAACATATCTACTTATGCTGGAAAATATATTGATTTCTTTTCCTATTGTTCTCTTTACTTTTTTCTTTTTAAAACGTTACTATTATTAATTTAGTTTAAATTAGTTCTTTGACAGTAACATTTATCTGTCTGTTACATACATTTGAATAACTGCGTAACTAAGAAGTTTTGTTAGCTTAAAGCGTAGGCTTCAGGATTTAAATTATAGATAATTTTATAAATTTATCCATAAAATATGTAGAAAAAGTATTAATGAAAATCTGTAGAAAATTTAATAATAATAACATTAATCTCGAAAAAAATAACATTTAAAAGTATTTTCGGGGAAAATCTAAAGTGCCATTTCTGGTTATCCGATTTACACCAAAATCTAATGGGCTCTGCATATTAGAAAAAGGTCGAAATACAAGGCTTCAAAATTTTCTGAATGATAGTATTTGAGTTAGAGCGGAGGATCCACAAATACATAAACACATACACACGGACATCAACGTGAAAATGTTAAAATTGGATTCTAGGGACCTTAAAACGTGTTTTTTTTACCAAAATCTCGATATGCAATTTTTAGCATGATCCCTATACCTCAGTCACCAAGGGTAGCGGGAGGTAAAAAATTTTCACGTCAATTTTGATAATCAACATCTTTTTTCCAAAGAACACATTATTGAATTTTATTTTTTACATGTAATGATTACAAAAATCCAGAAGTTAAAATTCGATTTTTTGTTTTCTCTTCCTACTTTATGTAAAAAAAAAAACAGGAAACTTTTTTCTGTGTCATTTGTCATCGTGGGCAATGAAGCATTTCAATGTTTAGCCACTGCCCGGAAGACAAAGGTTAGGCGTTTTTTCGTCTTAGTTTTTGCAAAGTTTTTCTGCATTTGTCTGGAGGTCACTTTGCATTCCTCATGCATTCTGTTTTTGCACGCCGGTTAAAATGTTTCACCGGTTGCGAAATTACGTCTTAATCGGTTGAAAATATTAAAATGGACTATTACTGTCAACTGGTACAAATTACCAGTAATTTACACGACAAATTGCAAAACTTGTAAATTACACTTCATTGCCTACGGAACTTATGATCAACCCATACTTCAGATTCCGCAGTGTGCAAGAAGCAGAGAAGTAGAAATAAAATTATTGAACCATTACTTGCTGCATTTATTTGTAAATAAAAATTGTTTAATAAAAAAGTTTAAAAAATGGATTGTCAAGTTTTTAACGAACATAAATAGGTCAGTAACTGGTTATGGACGTAGACAGTTTTTTAGGTAGGTCATAATAACATTCATCCCAATGGCCTTGTACATTTATAAATTATTTTTAAACTAATAAATAATTTTCATACAGCTGTGACTCAATGATTATCATCCTTGATTCATAACGAACATCACGAGTTCGCATCACGATCACTCCACATTCCTCCGATGGAAAAAATCTACTCTTTTGCGTTATTCGCATTCCACAATACATACTCCGGCAATCTGTATCCTCACCGAAAAAATTGTGGTACATTTTGTGAATATTTCGAATTCTTTTCATAAAAAGCTGATAAAATTTGGCATGCGAGAAGATATAAAAATGCTGTTACTGTAATTAAATAAATATATCATCATGGTGCTTTATCTTGCTAAGTGTAACCATCTACTAGGATTATGATAAGATATATTTTCGAAGGATGAGTGATGGGAACGTGTATCATAATTTTTTACAATTATTTTTTATTTGGCATTTGAGTTCCAAGTCGTCACGTACCAACTAATAGTTGTTTTACATTTTACATTGAATTTTGATTACATTTGGATACCATTGTCGTTAAATAAATTTTGAAAAAGTTGTAGATGCAATTTTCTTTGTTGAAATACGTCGATGATTAAAGATAAAAATAAAAAACTTTTGGCAAGGACATAACTGCAAGACTGTCAAAACGGGACTGCGAAAAGAGCAAAAAATGCCAAAGGAAATGACCATCAGAAGGCCTAGAGTAAGAGTAAGAAGATAAGAGTCAGATGATTTACAACTTTTTCAAAATTTATTTAGCAACAATGGTATCCAAATGTAATCAAAATTAATGTAAAGTGTAATGTTGGTAAGTGACTTCACATGTTCTTGACTTTGTAATTTTTAAGTATATAACACTCATTGTAGCTGATGATCAGTGGCGGCTCGTGACATTTGTTGGAGGGGCGGCTCATATCAGGGAAAGGGGGGGATGTTAAAATTGTTTAAAAATACCCTTAAAAATAAAAATAACCTACTGAACATGTATACCCTGTACTGAAGAACCTATAACGCCGTAGCCGCCGCCGCAGTTGCCTATCGTTTCAGTTTAGATAAATGGTTTGTGGTTTAGCAGCAGCGGTCACGAACCAGGCCGAGAAGTCACGAAGACCAAGGGAAGGCAGCCTCCTATGCTAACTTATACGCTGGTATAACGTGACACGTATCGTGTATGTGCAGCACGAGTGCGGAATGTGCCAACTATACTTTTAAGGTGCACAACGGTATAAGGAGCAACATGATTAATGCAGAAAAATTATGCATTAAGATCATTTTAACCTACGTACCAAATACAAAATTAATAAAAATAGAAAAAGAAAATGTTTTGAAAAAAAGTTATAAGGAGGCTTAGCCTCCCTTGCCTCCCATGGCGAGCCGCCACTGCTGACGATGGCCACATGTAAGAGCCGAAACGTCCACATTGTATAAAAAAAATGTATACTTCACATCTACGACTTGGAACTCAAATCCCCAATAAAAGATAATTGTAAAAAAATAAGATATATTTTCCCAAAAGTTTTCTCCTGTGTTTAATGCTAGTCTTAGACGAATATACCCTCCTCATCTGATAGCGCGACACATTTGGTGGTTAAGAAACCACATCTTAGTAACTAAAATTATAAATTGTTTTTAAACAGTAATCTTTGTAATAACCGTGAACGATTCAAGTATAAAATGCCGAAAAAAGATATCGCTATATTTTTATACAGAGTGATCCAGAATAATTTAAGGTTGCGCCTCGTTCTGATTTTTTGTTTGCCGCACCTTTGTGATAGTGAAATACGATTGACAGATCGCATTGGCGTACATATTTCCACTGATTTTCATTATTCCTCGTAGTAAGAATATATTCTTCCAAAATAAACTCATGTCATGTCCTTCCATAAAAACAACTATTCTAACCTAATGATTTGAATAACAGTTTAATTATAAACGTAAAAACAAACTGTATTTCAGTAAATTCAAATACATAACGCCGCTGACTTTTCTAAATGTCGGTAATATAGGAAACATAATTTGACATTGCCGGTAAATTGATACTAATTATCTTCCGTGAAAGATAATTTTGATCATAATCAGAACCATTTCAGGACACGTGACATTCAATTATTCTGGATCACTCTGTATAAAAAATTCGTATTAAATTTTCATCGACAATCCAAGTATTTTAGTGACGATTCGTTGACAGCGCAGCTGGCAGTTGCGTGTGCCATTTTATTTACTATGTGCAGAGATAGAAACAGATAGCTGTTAAATTGGAAAGATCTAATGCGAAAGTTAGAAGAACCAGAAAGCATTTTCGAAATATGATTTTGGCGAAATAGTTATTTAAGTATTGAGGGCATCAAATGCTCCCTACTGGTTGATGATAGAGACAAAGTCGAGATCTCCAATACATCCGATACCGGTAAAAGAGAATTTACTGATGCCTATTACGGTTTTTCTGCGATCGACACACAAAATTAAAAATATGCAATTTGAAAATTATTTTTGATATTACAAAAATTTTAGTTGTTATTTTTTAAAGTAAGCTTCCTCGGTCGTGCAAAAAATATAAAAGTGAAGTTCGTTTGACAGGAATCAGGATCATAATTTTGTTACCAAATTTGTTATTATAATTTTGTGATTTAAAATGAAATTTGTGATGAAACATAGAACATCCTATTTGAGAAATATTCGTTTTCCGGGAATGGACTGTGTCATATTTTGAGTCAGAGCTCAACGTTTCGCCCGCAATCGTATATGGCATCTTCAGGAGCAAGGGGGATAGTATTGTCTTAAACAAGGTTACCCGACGTGTCCACCACGCTAGAGGCCGAGTTTAAGTAACAGAGGGGGAGACTCAGTTTACAAGGTTACCCGACGCGTAAACCACGTTAGAGGCCAAATAAACTAAGTGACGAAAGGAAGGCCGAGAAGACAGTTATATACTAATCTAAAGATACGGTATTATATAACTGTCTTCTCGGCCTTCCTTTCGTCACTTAGTTTATTTGGCCTCTAACGTGATTTACGCGTCGGGTAACCTTGTAAACTGAAACTCCCCCTCTGTTACTTAAACTCGGCCTCTAGCGTGGTGGACACGTCGGGTAACCTTGTTTAAGACAGTACTATCCCCCTTGCTCCTGAAGATGCCCCATACGACTGCGGGCGAAACGTTGAGCTCTGACTCAAAATATGACACAGTCCATTCCCGAAAAACGAATATTTCTCATGACTCAGACTGTGGAAGCCTACGCAATTATAGCATCCTATTTGTTACCAAATTTATTACAAAATTTGATAATAATTTAGTTAGATTTAGAGCCGGTACTTCAATCTCCTGGTAAAGTGGCGGTTAATTTAACTGCCAGAAAAAATTAAAATATCGCATCAATATTACAGCGTAAATTCACAAAATTATTCATGTCATTTATATGATGCGAGATATGATGCAATATTATTATTTTATCTGGCAATTAAATGAACTGACACTTTACCAGAAGATTGAAGAACCGGCACTTAATTGTATATCTACTATATATTCCCTTGATTTGGCAATATGCAATTCTGGTTATTTAGTGATCTGAATAAGAATTACAAGGTAGAAGGTTTTTGTCTGAGGTATAAAAATATTGATGCTGCAATTTATTATTATTTTGAAAGCATTTTAAAAGAAGATTGGTTGGAAACTTTTAACAAGTGAAAGGAAAATGTTTGATCGCACAACAGTCAGAAACCCTCACAAACCATTCTGAGCATGCGTATTTGTTTAAAAGTGTACGCACAAGAGAAATTAAAAATCTACCGTCAGAACAGTCCGCGGATTTTAAAGAAATTTTTAGTTTGTGACATCCGCAGTGGAACTTCTGGTTATTAGTGAGCATTGTTGCACCAGCACGGTGACTAGCATTAGCCAAAACGCGAGACAAAGTATTATCATTTATTATAAATTCTTCCAAACCACCAAATATTTACCATATTGTTATGTAGATTATCGAGTATAAATTTTTATGAAAACCATTCCGTGAGAATGACGGCAACAACAATCAATATAAGATAAAAGTCTTTCCAGATGGTAGTAAGAACAATAAACCTTTCATTCTGTTCGCAAAACACAAAAATTTCCAATAAGTTTGCAACCAATTTCAAACTACGCATGCGTACTGAAAAATTACCAATTAGTTGCTTATTTTGTTGTGCGAACAAACCTAATATGAGATAACATTTCCTAAAACTTGTTCTATCTTGCAATAGAACAGTAATGAAAAAATCCGTTAGACTATCAAGCAATCCTTCTCTTAAAGATAATCTTTGTCACACGTGTGCTATTAAGATTATATCAGCTAGGCGAGAGTTATATGCAAGCACAAAAAGTGCATTGTTTTTCGAGATGTAGTGCACACATGTAAATGAATGAAATGGGATTGTCTTGTCGTCGAATGACTTGCTCGTGTCAGGTGTGAGACAAGTTGTTATTTTTGTTTGCGCGGACACGGTTTCTAAGGCGTATTTCGGATTACGCCACTCCCTGCATAACTCAGCGAAACAATCCTCGCTTGATTGTAAAAATTTCAACAACGGAAATGTAAATACGACTGATGGATTACGAGAAACACGCCGGGATTGCTTGCTCGCTGATATATGAAGACTGTATGAGAATAGTTATTATCGTTGAGATAAATGTTCAAGCTATTTGTTACTTCATTTTATTAAGCGCTGGATGATTTATTGAATCGTAATCGCAATGTTTATACTCTCTGTTGCAAATATTGTCCATGATGGCTTATACCATTCATTCTTTCTTCAGCTACTGCGCACACGTACAATGATTTATTCTACTACTTTTTGTTCGAGTGATATTACAAGATTTATATTTGTTACTACCTAGAAATATGTGGAAAATTTCATTATTTACTCGTTTGAATAAATCTTCAACTGGGTTAGATAGTACTTGTATTTTTATTGTGGCTTTAAATTATAATTAGTGTCATCGTTTCGAAAAGAAAGTCGTATTTTATCACATAAACTGCACGAATAGAAAAATGTTTTTTTTTCTTCATAACTAACACCAGTTTCTATAAGTACCTTGACCATCTAAATCAAAAATATCTAATGGCATTCTAAAGAGACGTGAAGCGAAATAATAAATCGGAGGCTGTAACCAATGAGATCCTTCATTATATATTTTTAAATTTTTATTTATGATCCTTCATCTAAATTAAAAGCGATTTGTTGTCCAAGAAAGTCTTAATTGTTATTCGTTAATGAATCTGAGAGCTTCTTGACTAGATGGATGTCGGGATTTAATAAAAGTCCTGGGTTGCAGTAAAATGATTGACTACGTTTACACGTACGAGAAAAATTGACTTTGACTTCTTGACTGGATGGATGTCGGGATTTAATAAAAGTCCTGGGTTGCAGTAAAATGATTGACTGCGTTTACACGTACGAGAAAAATTTACTTTGACTTGATTTTAAAAAGGAGACTTATGAAAAGTAAATTAATGGTGCGTTTTAACAATTTAAGTAAAATCATCTTCGATAAAAGATTACACATGAAAATATCATGTATCTTAAAATACAGTTTATGAATTATAAGTGAGGATAAATCCAACATATATTAAGAACTTAAATAAATGTTGGATTTATCCTCACTTATATTTCATAAACTGTATTTTAAGATACACGATATTTTCATGTGTAATCTATTATCGAAGATGATTTTACATAAATTGTTATAATAACATTCTATGTAATAATGCTAATTTAAATTGTAAAATTGCACTGAGAATGGTCAAATATTGACCGAAACGTCTGAATAAAATAATATCAACAACAATATGGAACTTAAAGGCCTTTAATATCCCTCATTCAACTATAATTTAGTTACCAACATTAACTATTTCAATTGTATTTTTTCATAAATGAAAATTTACCTAATATTATGCATATATTTATCAACAATATTTAATATTATTATACTTTTCATTAATGATTTTCATTACAGACATTTTGAGTCTGATATTGTGACGTCTTAATTTTGTACACACAGCACGGGAGAGATTAGAAAAAGTCCCAAAATTGTGGCGTCATATGAAATTATTTCTGTAAAACTAGAAACTTGTGTGTCATGAAATATAATTTATGTAAGTAGTTTTAAGTGTACATTAGAAAAAAAAAAATATGGAAAATGTGGTTTGACCCCATTCTTATGTTTGTATATTTGTGATGTTTCTACTCCCGGTGGTATAATAGTTATTTATTCTACAAGAAATGTAGGTAGGAGTTCGAGAGTGGTCAAATGTACCTACATCTCGTGTTGCATATAGATTTTTGCCACTCCCGATAATTTATTTTTTACCTGTTCATTTTCACTGCCAGATATGTTAAGGCTGTCAAAAAATACAGTTGAATATTGATACATTAAAAAAAGAATCTAAATATTCAATGGAAAATTTAAGAAGAAAAACTCTGTCATCTGCCACATTTGTCACGTCAACGGTACCTTTTGAAAGAAAATATTTATGAAATGACGACAATTTGATAGAAATGAAATTCAGAATTATAAGAATCAATAAATATTTGACATAAGTTTAAAATATCTAATTGTTGGTATTTCACAAAGAGGGAGATAAGTTCAGCTGTAGAGAAGTAAGGACAATCCTTACATCCCGTTGCTTATAGAAACCGATATCTTGACAGTAAATAGTATATTATATACTCAGGGACTAAAGTACATATTTAAACCTGTGGGTGAAGTTTATTTCCCGAGCCGAAGGTGAGAGAAATAATCACCTGAGGGATTGAATGCACTTTAGTCCTGTGGTATATACGCTATTTTTCGCACTCCCGTATCAAATGGAACCATATTAGTGTAAAAGAAATTAATCTTACAATTTGACAATACAAATATCAAAAATTTTGTTGTAATTTAAACTCAACGCCTGCACAAAATGTAGTGTAGATACGAATAAATAAATCATAGTAACTATATGATGTTATGGAAACATCTTGTTTATTTTTACTTTAGTCCCCCAAGGATTTTTTCATATTTAATCCCACTGGGACTGAATTTGAACTTTAGTCCCTGAAATGAGTGATTAGAATCGCTCTTTAGTCTCGGGAGTGCGAAAATAAACATACATCCCTACAAACAATGTCCTAATAGCCTACTTACGATATTGGGAGTGGGAAAAATAGTATTATAGAACACAGGAGAGAATGTTAGATTTCGTAGCTGCTTTCAATTTAAAACTCGAGATAAATGTGCATTTCTCTACCTTGATGTATAATATACTATGAAGTAAGTGACAGTATATTATTCTATAAGTGCGTAATGACGGTTGTGACTAAGGAGATTGAATGCAATAAAAAACATTATTAGATTGTAAAATTGTTCGATATTTTCAGAACTCATATACTATCGAATAAAACTAAACTTTGTACCATATCACAAATATAGGTATTTCTTTTCCAAGTGGATACCCATATATAAATAAAATTCTACTGCGACAAGACCATTGTAACTTCATATTATAAAAGCATATTCTCTTATCTCCTTCATATTTCTTTGCGTTAGTATCAACCTCATATCTTGTTATTGTGTATGATATGAAATATACAGATCTCATTGCGTTACTCACACCTCTTGCAGCGTTAGTAGATACAATATAACTACATGCTGAGTAGAGAGCAGAGCAAATATTTATTTATGAGCGCTCCGTTCCGACTTGGACTGAGAACACTAGCACTAGTACAATGTTGTAATTTGTACACGTTTACGTGCAGAACTGAATCGGACAATGCATCGTCTAGCTTCATAAATTACTCGATAACAATTACAATGCATCTTCAACACCTGCTGAAGAATGATTCTTTCTCGAGGAGAAGGTTTACTGTTAGAATAAGAAACAATGGATCGCTTTATGCCATAGGGACCACATTAATATTAAGAATGTGTGTACGAGGTTCAGGAAGTTCTATGTGGACACGGAGAAGGAATTTCTTATATTTCAGTGAGAATTTTACAGTTTATTGGTCCAGCTTGTCAACCTACAGTTTGTATAACATATTTACAACAAAATTATAACACGCAAGAACTTCGTCCAAAATGGAAACAATTTGTAGTTCTAGAAAGTCTGAATTGTTAATATTGTTATTCGTTAATCAGTAATAGTACTATTGTAAAGCGTGAGCCCCGCTGCCGGTCGCCTGAACCTTTTGTGTTCATAGTTATTATGCCGTCGAACATTCTAGAGCTCTCTGGTAGTTAATGACAGCTGTATAAAAGGAACGCAGCTATGCTCGGGAGTTAGTTAATTACGTAGGGAGAGTCATAGAGATATTCACATGGAGTGTTAGAGAGTAAAGTGTTAGTGAGAAGCACACCAGTATCGTAGTGAGCGTATGCAATTTGTGTCGAGTACGTACTCGGGAAGTTACTGGTAAACTGGGATAGCTGTGGATGTGAATACTCAGTACTGTTGACGAGTATTGGGAAGCTAGGTATACGAGGGCAGTGCGGCGAGTGAAAGTGGATACTCGGCAGTGGTGTTGAAGAATTCTTGCATATGGACAGTCTGAGGCTGTGAGAGAGTTACATAAATAGACAGATAGTGAGGTGAAATAGGTGACTTCTGTCCGAGCAGTTGAATATACAGACGCTGTTGAGTCAGTTGAGTATATAGACACTGTGGAGGTCGGTAGGCGGACAGTTGAACGTGATATAAAAAAAGAAGTGACATAAATAGTCGAAATAAATAATTAGTAATATCGTGGAAATAAATAGTAGTGTTAATTGGATAAATAAATAAATAGTGTTATGCCCGGTTGCAGAAACGTTAATCAACGCGTTGTTCGGTTAGCGGTTCATCAAAACGAACAAATGCAACGCGATGTTTTGACACCAATGTTTTAAATATCATAAGAACAAGGAAACTGATTCGATTTTGTTCGATTTGATGAACCGTTAATCGAACAATGCGTTGATGAACGTTTGTGCAACCGGGCATTAGTGTTTTCTAGTTAATTATAGTTTTATTAATAATTGTTTCCTATTAGTAATACAGTAGAACGCCGATTATCCGAATTAATTGGGACCGGGGTCGATTCGGATAATCGAAAATTCGGATAATCAAACAATAGACTGGTAATAAAGAAAAACGAACTGTCACACATAGAATAAACTTTATTAAGTTTAACAAACACAGTTCTACAATGACGCTCAGTTGAACATCTCGATCAGAGTAAGTTGCAACCCCATCAGGCCTTAACAAAAATACAAAGTATAAAAATTCACGACGCAAAACATGTAGTGTCTTGCCTCTAGCTTTTAACCATAACAGTTGAAATATATCTGGACTCCAGCGAGTTCCAACTTGTTACAACAAAACAAAACAAAAATTACATACATACATACTTCGTTTTAATTTTTTATATTACGCTTAGGACCGATTCGGATAATTGGCGATTCGGTTAATCGGCGTTCGGATAATAGGCGTTCGGATAATCGGCGTTCTACTGTAGTTATTTTCGTTATAGTTTAATAAACACTTATTTTAATTAATAATAATTGACTAATATTTACACTTCACCCAAATAAATAAATAAAAACGTTATACTATTCTTTACTACCAAATATAGAAATTTATATTTCTGATGTCAAAATCATGACAGAGGCAAAACAACTATAGGCAGAAAATATATCAAAAATAGAGTTTACATTATTTGGACTTTGGACAGTTCAGTTGTCTAATATACGAGTAAGTAAAGTACAATAAAATAAAATAAATAAAAAATCTGATGTTGCCAGAACATTACCTTCCGTCAGTTCTATGTATTTTGTACAAATTTCATACAGAAAGTTCCGTGCAAAAGATTCTATTTCTTGTATATTACCTTCCGGCAGTTGTATGTATTTTATACAAATTGCATACAGAAAGTTTCCAGCAAAAGATCCTCTATTTCCAGTAAAATTATAAGACAAACATACTATGTCATTTTCACTTGACACTGACATCTTTCAATCAAAATTTTCTTAATTTATACTACTTTCCGTAACGCAACCGGTTCGACCAAATTTACGGTTTTGTATTCCGTAAGTCCTGAAATTATTTACCGGTTTCTATTTGGAACTAGGTTCCTGAAAAAAGTTGGTAAAAAGTCGGACCACGGCAACCACGAAATAATCCTGGTTTCTCTGGTATTTTTACCCCCACTACCGCTACTTTCAAACATCATCATAACAAAATCAAACGATATCTGATGTGAATGTTAAATTTCTAAACCGCATTTTTAGTGGTATTACTAATAATTATTGTAGATGTTAGTATTAAAACATTATTTATATTTGATCTATTGTTGATTGTGTTATTTTTATTGGCATTATTCTACGTTATCATAAATTCAAAGTGTTATTTGGATTACTTTTGTTATTCTATTATTTTCTACATGTTAAGGGCATTATAAAATTGATTATTCTAAAAAATAAAAACTGTTTTCAAATTTTGATAGTTTTAATGTTTAGTTTTCAAATAATTTTCTAACTTGTTACTATAGTGGAGAACCACATTAAAATTAAAATTAAACAGGCTTCAAATTAATAGTAACTGAATATTAATATACATACATGAACTGATGATGAAGTATGTGTACTCGTATGTAAGATGTTAAATTAATCTATTTGCTGAACGTACACGACAATTAATATTTATATAAATTAAATGTAAGAAACATCTTGCAAGAATTCCATATAAAAAATATAAGGATACATTTCAGGCATTTTTGTGAATTTTGCATGCAAGCGAAGTGCAGAAACACGACCGGTTCGTTTCAATAAATCACTTACTTTGTTTCGGTAAAAACCGCATGCGATATAATAAATATCCTGGCCACTCAATAAATATGAATTTTTATTTTTCGAAACTATGGTGACACTGTAAGTGAGGGTATGATTTATAGAATACCGATACGTCAGATCGTGTATTCATACTCGCTGAAATAAAATATAGCGTGCTAAAAATATAGTCCATAAAAACGCGTTTTGACATTGTATGAGGGCTTTTCAAACTGTTCGAAAAATAAAACGCAAACATATTGATTAGAATAGTATATTAAAATATCTGATGTGGCCAGCACATTACCTTCCGTCTGTTGTATGTATTTTGTACAAATTTCATACAGAAAGTTCTTTGCAATAGATTCTATTTCTTGTACATTACCTTCCGGCAGTTGTATGTATTTTAAACAAATTCCAGATAGCAAGTTTCTAGCAAAATATCCTATGTTTCCAATAAAATTATTACACAAACATACTATGTCAAGTGTACACTTGACACTGACATCTTATAATAATATAATATAATATAATATAATAATAATAATAATAATAATAATAATAATAATAATAATAATTTTAATCCAATTATCCAAGGAAATTAATTAACAAAAAATTAGAATGTATAATTAAATACAATAATTATAATATAATATAAGAAAATTAAATAAATGCATCTTCAGAAAGTTGGACCGGTGACTTATCCAGGATATCCTTATACCTTATACCTACGAACATGTGGTGCAACACAAGACAGTAAATAGGGACAATCAATTTTGTTGGTTAAAAGCATTGATAGAAATTTAGCTGATTGAAGTACGCGTCTGGTATTGAAAGAAAGCATGTCATGACACTGTAATAAAATATCCATATCAGTGCCACGTTTAGGATATATTCTATCAAGTTTATAGGATGAATATTTTAAAAAGCGCCGATGTACACGATTTATAGCATCCGATTGATAATCGAAGGAAGGGTACCATATTAGAGACGCATAATCAAATTTACTAATAACAAATGAGAAATATAAAATTTTCAACATTGAAATGTTATTGAAGGGTTTTGTGATTCTGGTAATGAAGCCAAGAGTTTTGATAGCGGAAGTGCAAATATTATTTATGTGTTCGGTAAATTTAAGGTGAACCACTCTAGGACACGAAAAGCGCCAAAAAAGTGTATTTAACCCCGTGTTTTCAGTGCTTTTATATACTCAGAAGAACACTGAAATAGAAAAAAGAAATACATATTTGTACTGTTTTTGGACAGAAATTTTCTTGGCAAAAACTTTTACGGAATATCTTAATAAAATATAATCAAAGTATGAATTAAATTCACCATTTTTATTTTTTATTGTGTAGGCAATATGTAAAAAAATAGGTAACTATTTGATAAATAATAACAATTATTGTTTTCTAAGTTGTTGAATTTATTTTGTTTCAACATTCCACATTTGTCGTCAATCACAAATAATGTCAACAGTTGAATCTTTCTCAAATTTGTTTTGGCACAAAATCTATGTTTACACTACTTGTCACCTATGTTTGCCACTACATTTTAAAAAACAACTGTACTTACTACATATGAATAACAAAATAAATTACATATAGGCATATTACATAAATCTATATTAAAGTAAGTAGTAAATGTAAGAAATTGTAAAAAATTCGGTGATTTTGCTTTGTTTAATGTTCACTTCTTCTGCTTTTTTGGCTCGTTTTTCCATTACCGATAGAATTAGAATGTGGCGTTCCGATTCATCATTTTCTTCAGCCCACTTCAAACACGTTTACATATATACATAGTTAATCATCTTTTTACCTCTAGATCTTAGCAGTAAAAACCAAGCACAAACCGTTTTATCAACTTCGGATATGCACTGATTTTTGACGTTTTTCGTTTATTGATCAAAGGACTGGCTGTGGTGCTATAGGATAGAATACTCGTCTTGTTTTTTTTTGATGTCGCAAATCGTTGATTTTCCCACATTGTATTTTTTCGATAAACTGGTCACTGTGGTACCCGCCTCTAAACTCTTAATAATCTCGATCTTTTCTTTAATCGATAAAGTAACGTGTTGCGAACTTAACTCAGTAACAGGCAAAGGCCTAATGAACAATAAACAGTAAACAGAGCAGTTCTTAGAGAATATGAAATCAAGGGATTCCCTCATTTAGGTAGCAGAATACTTGAATGTACGGGATTTCCTCATTTAGGTAACAGAGAACATGAAACCAAGTGATTCCTTCATTTAGGTAGCAGGAATAAATTTGCTGTTCGGATAAACGAGGTGTTGTTCGGATTATGGCTCCTAGTTGTCGCTGTTAGGATTACTGGAGGTTTGGATTAGAGCATGTTCGGATTAAAGAGGTCATACTGTATTTTGACTATATGTAGCAATAATTTATTATAAAAATATGTTTTTTCAACAATTTTAAACAAACAAATTTGAATCTGAATATCATATGTTGACATTTCTGTCCATTTTTTGAACGTGAGAACCAGGGTACTGTAATATTAAAATATCATCAAAGAAACTTTTTTCTACTCTATAAAAAATTGTAAATCGAATCTAGAAGAATACAGTCACTATTAATTAAATAATCTGACAAGTTATTATCGTTCTATGAATTAGTGAAGACGAAGAGTTAATTAAGAAAAGACAAAAACATACCACATTCTCTTAAACATTAATTATATTAAGCAAACGATTTTAAAGTTGTGTATTATCTACTTTAATCAACAATGATTGACTATAGACTCTTAATTCGATAGATAATTCAAATTCAATTTTGAATAAAAGATAAGTATAATAGTCAATAATTAAATCTAATTACAATTAATTATAACCCATAAAAACTGTGTGGGAACGAAATTAATAAACTTTTCGCCAAGTAGAATAATAGTAACGTGAAAGGAAATTATTATTATTAATTACTTGAGGGCTTTAAGTGCTTGTTACTTTTGTCACTGCGTCCTACAAGACTTATTGTAACAAGGCCCTATCTTAGTTTTCTGATCCCATTTGCCATGAGGTATCTTTTACCTAGATGTCTCCTTTAAAAAAGCTTATTGGACATAGGTCTGATCTTCAATTGTTTCCGAGAAAGCGGCCATTTTGTATTAGAATCGAAGAAAAACTGACGTAGTGATCGAACGATAAATAGATTATAAAAAATAATAAAATTTTAAATGAAAAATTTATGCCAATTTCTAATAGTTACGAAGTTATTTGAAAATTAAATATTGGCCAAGGTCGCCACAACTTTTAACAGTATAATTTATTGATTTTTTTAAACAAAAACACATCTGAGATGACCTCTGAAAGGTAAACAAAAAGTCTCATCTAAGAGAAGGAAGTCGTAACTCTTATAGCTTTCGAGATAGCAGAGATAAACCCCGTAAAAACTCATTTTTCAGTACTATACTGGGTGTTAATTAAAAAGCGGGCCATAGGCGGTTAACATGGGGAATTTGATTTTTCTTCTGCAAAACTTCCCATTTAATTTAAGAAAAAGTTGTTTCAAATAAATATTTTAGAAAATTAAATGCTACGCCTAAATTACTAATATTTTATTTTGCATGTTTAGTGAGCTGTCAAATTCAGTTTGAAATTTTATAAATTTGGTCACTAGTAGTGATAACCATGGAATTTAAACAAAATTACAAACAAATGCATATCGTTTGAACTGTCAGAAATTCGTTTTTCTAATACAATTTACAGATAATTAATTCTACACCCTAAAAATATTTTGTTTTTATGATCTACAACTAAATCGAATTTCTGACAATTCAAACGTTATGCATTTCTTTGTAATTTTGTCTAAATTCCATGGCTATCATTATAAATGAGCAATATTTATAAAATTTCAAATTAGATTTTACAGCTTATTAAATATGTAAAATAAAATCTGATTGGTGATTTGGGTGTAGAATTTAATTCTCTACAACATTCATTTAAAACATTGTTATTTAAAATTTAATTGGAAGTTTTTCGCAAGGAAAAACTGATTTTCCATGTTAAACGGCTATGGTCCGCTTTTTAATTAACATCCTGTATATCTCGGAAATTATTGAAGATCGGGCCCCATGTTGATTAAGCTTTTTTTACTAATTTTGGTCAGTATACCCCCAAATATTTTACCCTTTTTTAACACCCTGTGTAAAATTTGAACCCAGCACAATTTGATGTCCAAACTTTCATTTTAAGTCGGGAGTGAATTGGCGTGCATGCATTGTAAACACTACTTTGGATTTCCAGTATGAAATTTGAATGTTTGGTAGGGTTGCTTTTGAGGTTGTTTAATAACAATTTAGTTTAATAAATGCATCATGATCAAATCTCATTCTACCGACATTAGAGATCTTTAAAAAAATTTCATGTTGCTTATAAGTGTGTATCATAAGAATTTCATGGACATGTAAATTTGTTTTTCTATTTCGGTGTTCTTATGTTTCTATAAAAGCACTGTTTTTCACTGAAAACACGACGTTTAGAAAATCTATAAACGTACTGTTTTTGGCGCCTTTTGTATTCTACAGGTGCTAGTCATGCTTTCATAACTGACAGATAACCTCAAAATGGTAAATTGTTTGTGTTAAAATATTATTTCTAATTGAGGATTTTTATCCTTTCTCTAGGTGATAGGACTAGAAAGAAAAGAAATTTATAGCTATAGCTGTGTTAGTTAAGAAAAAATAAGAATCTGAGTTAAAATTTCAAATTTCAACTAAAAAATTATGAAACAACAAACAATGCGCTCAGGTTTACTTTGTCAAAATAATTAAAACGGTAAGTTTTATTTATTACAATTTACATTTATGGTAATGCAATTTTGAATTGAATGTATTGTTATTCCATGCAGGTTATGAAATGTATGATGCACGTTACTTGAAAATGTTGACACTGTCTACTCAATTTGTGGCGGCTACTAGCAAACAAATATGAAAAGTTGACGTTTTAATCCATGATTTCCAGTTCCACGTTGTGGCGAACTATGGAATATATGCCATATATGTTTTGTATTAAAAAGTGTAAGAACAGCTGTTGCCGTTATTTGTGCAACTGAGCAGTGAGTGTTGACAAAATAGTGGAAAGTAATTAATAAATAATAAATTGTTCATTAAAGTATTTCATTATTTAAAGAGTTTTATTTATATGTTGTTTTCTCAATAAAAAGGCTCGATGGTCCACATAACGTCCTTCAATCCCATATTCAAGTTTTATTTATGATAGTAACCGACACGAACCACCGATAACTCAAATCAGGATGGTTCATTAATAAACCTTGGAATTCATTGTATGTATTGGTTTTCCTCTTTCATAATTGTATAATGCTTGATCCAATGTTTTAATGTAAACAATCAGACAAAATCACAAGATACACAAACTGTCAAAATGTGAAATTTCAATTTTTAGCGGGAAGCGCTACCTACATAACTGATAAAAAACACCAACTCATACTTTTGACAAGTCCTTTTTTTTAAATCTAATTGTAAAATTATCTCAATAGAAAAAATAGTATAAAAAACATGTATCATAAGGCCTGTTGACGCACTCGTCCTTTGTAAAACTCGCCTGGCGGCTCGTTTTCCAAACTTGGACTCGTACGTTAACAGATTGCCTTATGATACTTGTGTTTTAATGTACTATTTTCTTCTAGCGTATTATAATATGCATATTATGCTACTGTACACACGCTATAGAAGATATTCATTGTCTTACTAGTACAAAAATGTTGATATTGTTGTACTAGTAAAAAAATGTTAGTTTCTTAGTTCACCCCTGGCGGCGGCATTCACCACAGCAACATAGGGTACCTTTATAACCAGGGTATGGCCATGGCGTGGCTCACTTTTCGGCCGCCATTACCGGGACATCTGTTATATGTGTTGTTCTTGCGCAAATTATTATGTATTTTCGTAGATATTTGTTTTATTTTAATGAAAAACACATTAAATTATCATTTTAATATGTATTTAAAATGTAAGTAATATATTTTATTTTATTTACTTGTGTAATTTTTTAAGATACCCACCACGATTACTGACATATTGAAAACAACTATAAATTACTAACATTAAGCACAATCATTTAAATTTTTAAAAGGTAAGTTTAGAATATACAATTATTACGTAAATAAGAACTACAGATATTAAATTAGATGTGATAATAACAACCCATGTCATATATTCTACATAACCTCTAAATGTATATCTTAATAATAATTGTGTATTTCTTAAATAAATTAATTTTTCTTACCTTTATAAATTCACAGTGTGATAATTTAATATTATTTTATAATATAATATCACATTTATTACAAATAAATAGGAAAATCAATTACCGATAATGGCGGCGATCTTGGCCCATGGCCATACCCTGGTTATAAAGGTACCCTACAGCAACACAGATCATATTGAAAATTGTTATTTAACAGATGCATCGTTTGTGTTTTGTAGTGTACACAACCAGCTTTGGCTGAAATTGCAAATTTTATAAATAAAAAAATTCCAAAAAAATATCAAAAAATTATTTAAAACACTTGAAGAAAAAATAGTATATGTCATTCGGAGTAGAACGCCCTTTTTGTGTTTTACCCAGCTTGCCTAGCCTCGGCTAGCGCCTCGGCCGCAATAGCTGGGTTCAACACAAAAAGACCGCTTACTATTCCTAATAATATAATATACTATTACTGTAATTGGCATCCAATTTTTTACTTCAACTTCAAATTAAACAGGGTCTACAGTGATTGAGAATATACCTTAAAGAATGTCTACGTATACTCGTATCTACGGCAACAAGACCATTGACAATTTTATTAATATGTATGATACCAGTATGAATATAAAACAAAATTATTGATTACTAACAATTATTTTTAAAACTGATTCATGCACATTGTATGGAGATTAGATTACGTTTATATCCCATTTTCAGTATAATATTCCCACCACATATAAACATTATCACCGTCCAACGTCAAGGCAACCAAACAACCATTTGGAAGACAAACAAACGTTTGTGTTTTGTTGTGCTGCTGACCGCTGGCCAGAGTTCGCGCATGTGCATAGATAAGATGGCGAAGAGGTCGTGACACTAGTAATGTCTCCTGGATCGTGTATCGTATACTCAGATTGATAACCCCGAAGATTTATCAAAAATCGTAAAATGTCCCGAGTTGATTGTACTAGTGACGTATATGTCAGGACTCTGTGCATGTAGTTGCTGATAGCAAAGAGTTAAGAAGCTACTGTATTGAGGGTTTTACTACTTTGTACTACAAGTACCAGTACTTATCTTTTTAAGTTTCTACTTGCTGCATGGATTTTTAAATTGGTCGGTTGTAGGAGTATAAACATAAGTTACATTACGGTATATTACCCATTGCAGGGTGTGCCAATCTGCTTTGTACAGATATCGGTAATGATGATGACGATGACATGAATTTGTACCGTGCGGGCATTTACCAGAAGTCACCTCACGGGCACTCATTGTTGGCATGGAGAGAGTACACTACATGGCAAATGGTGTAAGATTAATTGCTAGATTTCAAATTCTATTTATTAGAATTGGGATTTTATTCTTCATTGTTCTAGATGTCATGTTCGTACCTTCATGATCAGGCAAATGACAGAAATTAAAAGACACAAATTCTACTGTTTCAGATTCAGACCAGTACAATTTGAATTCTACTCTGAGAAAGAGTGGAAATTAATCTTAATGGGTTACTCTACTGATAGCGATTTGTAAATTTTTTATTCTTATTAGTAAAGCTGTATTTATTTTTTTAATATTCGGTGACGTAGATACAAAAATGATTTTGTTCTTAAACAATGGAGTATAAAAATGTATAAACATATGTTAAAATAACTTTTTTCTACAGTCTACACACAAAATGTCACTTTGCCGTTCATGCGCGACAAAGTAGGAAAAACGCTTGCTATCCAAATTTATACCTATACAATGCTGAGAAATATCACTTTTCTACTTTCTTAATGGAAACGTTTAGTCAGGAACTAATGGCCCTGTAGTTTCACATTTACCACCTTCACAAGTCAATCTGACATAACTGCTCTGACGGTATATTATATAACCGAACAAAATGCCGCACTACTGCAAAAATAAAATAGGGCATTCATTTATAAAAACAAAAGTATAAAATGCATAGATTAGATTAAAGCAATAGCTCAAGAAGAATGGAAAATATGTAACGATAAATTAAAATTAAATATAATAGTTATTTGTATATCAAGGCCGCGAAATCACTCTTTAGCGTACCGAGAGAAAAATTGTCGCCGAGGGTGCTAAAGGATTTCGCGGACAACGTGTACACAATATTTTTTGTGCAAGCGTAAAAAATACGTAATTACAAATTTTATTAATTTTAAACAGTTTCATTGTATATAGAAAGTTAGCTTTCACGGTGGCTATGGGATTAACATTTGATAAACAAAACCAGGCAATTTTCAAGTGTCAAAGTGATTATTTACCTAATTTCGCGGCCGCTACCACGACAACGTCCGCGAAATGAATTTCGCGGCCGTTGCCATAACAACGGTTGCGAAATTTAATTTCGCGACCTGTATTGCGGCTGCAAAATGCTTATTTCGCGTCCGGTTGCACAAAAAATAAATTGTGTGAATAGTTGTGCTGCCACCTACAAAAATTTGGCGTGAACGCTTCCAATGGACATCCACTCTTTCACTACACTAGTTTAATGTACTTGAAACAAATAAATTTAAAAAAACTAATAATATTCATTACAAAATTGGCACTAATTTTTTGAAAAAACGAAAGCCAAAACAATATCTTGAAGTCATATTTTAATACGTTCCTATCTTTACTGCAAAACTATTGAGTAGTACTGTAAGTAAAAAGTGTACAATTTGTTATTTTTTGTATTGATGGAGGACCCCATTGTGGCGCCTGTAGAAAAAATCTTGTATGTGATTTGAGTGCAAATGGACATTGTCGAATTTGAGAGAATGGCGCGCTCCTGCGTCGCGCGTCAACAATCTTTCAATCGACAATGTCCCATTTTGCGCTCTTAATACACAAATAGCTATTGTGGTAAATAATTGGAAATATGCGTAGATAATAACCAATTTAATAAAATAATTAATAAAAACTACGTACCTATATTAGATTATAGTCCAAATTTTGTTTACCAGTGGTAGACTGTCTTTCAACATATCTTTTACTTTCATACATACGCAACAAAAAGTTATCTGGCATGGCATCATAAATACAATCAAGTGTTATTCGATTTATTTCCGTTGTTTCGTTATTTTCTGCATTTATATGCTTGAAAATGGATTCCGACGAAATCATTTCGTAGTTCAAAAAGGTGATAGCAGAAGACTTGAAAATAGTAAGAATATGGAATAGAGAGTGTGATGTACGTATAGAGATGAGAAAAAGGTATTAAAAAGTCGACTATTTTACAAACATAACTTCTCTTAAACTTCACAGTTTTAATAAAAACAACCCATGTTTTAATTTGTTACTAGGTACGGCGGAGGACCACATTATTCTAGTAAGTATAATTTAAAGTTACGAAATCAGGGCCCAGGTTCAGATTCTTGTTTGAGAATTGGGATATAAATTTTGATGTTTGATTGTTTGGTGAGGCTGGGTTTGTGTGAGTGGTGTGGTGGTGATAACCGCCGGGCGAGTTCAAGGTCGCTGGGGGCCTGTCCACGCACGCCCATGTCCGCCGCCACGCATGCGACAACGCGCCACGCATCAACAACACGCAGCAGATGTTACATACTCATGGAATAACAACACAAACATCCAAGATATTGACAATGTTCATAAACAAGAAATGGATAGAATAAAATATACTGTAGGATAGAATATGCAGATGAATACACCCAATAGTCTTCTTGGTACATACTTATTTAACTTTCCATAAAAGAAATCACCAAATTCAATCATCAAATAGCTACTTATGGGGTCTCGTGGACGCGTGCCTGAGTGTCAGGTCGCGAATCTGGGGAACCGGGTTCGATCCTAATCGACGCCAAATATTTCCAATTTTAAATGGCACAAAGTTGACCCCTGTGGTGCACTCTCCACGCCAGCAATGAGTGCCCGTGAGGTGACGCCTGGTACGCGCCCGCACGGTGCAAATATTTCATATTACCGATATCTGTGTACAACGCAGATTGGCACCTCGATTGGCACACCCAGCAATGGGTAATAAGCCGTGATGATACATTTATTTATTTATTATTTAAATAGCTATTTTTGTAACAAATTGCAATATGGGGGTGTTTTTTCTCCGCACTAGCCATGAAAACTATCACACGAGGAAAACGAGTGTGACAACACGTCGTGTGCGAAAACGTTATTAATAAATACATCTGACCATCTGAGGTGGAATATATTTCATTACAACCGAGGGTTAATGTATATTACCGACAGGCGAAGCCTCGAGGTTATATGCAACACGAGGCTGTAATGAAATTCCCACCGAGGTACAAATGTATTAGTATATAACATCCGAGGTGTAAGAAGCCGAGGGCTTATGTATATTACCGAGAGGCGAAACCTCGAGGTGAGATAAAGCGCGAGGCTTTGATGAAACTCCCACCGAGGTTATGTATATTATTTTATTCACAATCATCCTCTTTTTAAATCAATAATTATCAAAATAAATGATTGAGTTATAACCTTTAATTTTATTAATATTTTTCGACAGCCCTATTTAAATTTATTTAGACTTCTTTTGGTGCGTTCGGCTTGTTAACTCTAATGGAGTTGGAGTGGAGCACGGAGCGTTGTTACGTGACCTCAGATCTTTCGGAGCATATAGTAGCGTTCGGTTTGCACAGGAGTGTGGTAAAAAAACTGTCAGCTGTCATTTTAAATTTACAAAAAGAAAATTGTAGGTACTGCATTAAAATAATAAAATATTTAAAAATTACCTATTTATTTATTTTATAATCCAGATAACATATGAATTATATACAAAAACTAAAAATAATAAATCACTCTTCCCTATTTCAATACCGCAAAGAAAAATAGCTAAACAAACGAGGCACTAAGGCACACATCAAAATTAGCACAGAACCCTGTAAAATTAAAACTCAAACTTTCTATTAGCCGCCAAAACTAACCTAATACGCATGTGCACTCCATGAATCCCATGCAAAGAGGTAGAGTAAATGGAGTTAACTCTTTTAACTCTACTCCGTGTACCCGAACGATCAAGGAGTGAGATCTATTTACTCCATCGTACATACCCGAACGGTTATAGGAACACTTGGAGTCAAAAGAGTGACAAGCGTTAGCAAGCCGAACGCACCATGTATAAGGATCGTTGACAGTGTTGTTAGGAAATCTTACATAAACATTTCCAAAATAAATTAATGAATAACCTTTTATTTTATTAATATTTTTAACAGCTCTATTAAAATTTGTTTAGCCTACTTTATTATAGGGATCTATGACAATGTTGCTAGGCAACTCCTACATAAATCTGTTATTTCTAACCCAACAAATTGCCCTTACAGTTAGCAATGACCTATTTCCCAACCTCTAAAAGGTTAGGAATCAACATATTACTATAATGATTGTTTGAATAAAAAACCATACCAAACCGTATTTTTTAAAAATTTATTAAATATTAATAGAATTCGAGAAAAACTGCATTAATAATTCTGCGGCGACAGTATATTAAATATATCGTGCTAGTGGTTTTGCTGTTCTTTTTTAACCTACAATATTTACCCAAACAATACGTTAAAAATATTCTGTGGCTGAATTTTCAAAGTGTTGCCTTCCGAGCGAAATGTATTTTTACCATATTTTAAAAATGATGACATGACCGTTGTGAAAAAGTGTCAAGTGTCTCCATATTTTAAATATAAAAAATATCAAATACTTTGAGCATCAAGAGAAATAAATTGCAAAGACTGCAACGACAGCGGCAGGAAAATGTTGACAAAATCATTCCGTTGGCAAAAAGCGAAAAAAAGTGATTTGCGTGCATAGCATAGTTCAAAGTACCTGACAGCGACAACGTGGAAGTAACGTAGTCAAGTATGCAAATAGGTTCGCGCCGCAAAAACTTCCCGGATATGAACTTGAAAACTGGATTTAAATTTGAGTGCCGTTTGTGTTTTTGCACTCACGCCGCGCGCTTGTTAGGACAGGACCCGTTGCACTGTTTTGTTTTCCTCGCGTCGTCAGGGTAACTCCACAATGAACTAACTTTCAGATAAAAACTCCCATAAAAATATCAACTTGCGACTAACAATCATAAACAACATGGAAAAAGTCATTCAACTTTTTACTCTACAAGATGCAGATTTTATAATTCCGTTAGGTTATGTATAGCGTGTTTTCTTGCCTTTCTACTTTGCCTTTTATACGTCTATAATCTAATCAAACAGATTGCTTCAGTAGTTTTATTATGAATATTATTTAAAGATTGCTAGGGTAAAGTCGGGTGAGATGGCGCAGGTGAAATATTTCTAATGCTGGATTTATACAGCGTAAGCCGTAACGTATCGTGCTGTAACGTAACGCAAAGAATAAATCAATGCGTACATATGTGATAATTTATACAGACGTAAGCCGTAACGTGACGTACCGTGCCGTAACGTAACAAAAACCCAAAGATCGCCAACTTTTATCTTTCTACGTTACGGTACGTTGCGATATTATGATAATTATTACTGTCCTCCGCTATAGTCTTTTTTTGTGGCTAATTATGTCAAAGTTAGGATTAATAAATTAAATGGAAATAAATATAAAAAATCTGATGTGGTCAACACATACCCTCTCGCCAGATATTTTACCTGGTTGTACGCATAAAACGAAAAATATTTTTAAATATAAATACATATATTCATGTCTCACTACAAAATAATTCTCATATATATTTGCAAAATCTATGGGATATTTTAATATAAATTATGTACAATACATACATTTTCTTTATATTCAATATTCTGAAATTTTCTTTTTCTACTTTCCTTTTCTTTTTCTTTATATTCGTCATTTTTTCGCAAATTCCTTTTATAGTCTTTTTTACGTTTATTCTTTTGCGTTGTTGACTTTTTTTTATTTACATAATCTTCATAATAATGTACAAATATTTTTGACAGTGGCATACAAATATTTTTGACTGTGACATTTATGTGTCATTTACAAACATTTGAATTTCTTGCCTTGAAGTAGTTTGATCTGAGAATTTTTACATCAAATTATTTTATATGCATTTCTTTATATTTAAATCTATAGAAGATATAATAATGAATTTATATTTATCGAATAAAGAATTTCACGTTCTTTAATATAAGTATTTACATAAATTTTCGATAAATAATATTTAGATGATTTTTTTCTTGTAACTACTACTTCCGGTTGTCCAATTGTTACCAAAACTTAATCAACTCTTCCCATTATTGTCAGATTGAGGAATCCGTAGTTAAAAATGTCTTAAGTCAAATAGTATTTGAAAAATCGTGAATCCAACATCCACACACACATACGGACATCATAGTAAAAATGTTATAATCGGATTCTAGGGACCTTAAAACGTGCTTATTCACTAAAATCTGGATACGCGATTTTTAGCATGAATACAATTAGAGGTGGGCGCGTGAGTAACTTTTTGTTCACGATCACGCACGCTCACGGAACTAAAAATGTACTCGTAATCACGACCAATCACGTACGACATTTTATGTTTGATTCACGATCACTCACGCTCACGATTTTATTTTGGCACTCACGCCCGATCACGCCCGGCGGGTCACGTTCGTGTCACGTAATTGTTTCTATGTACATTTAAGTCTGTGTAACACAGTCATAAGTTGTTATCAAATTTGTTAACAAATTGGTAATAAGGTAGGTAACAGATTGGTTTCACTGGAAACGAATGTTTATGGACAAATAGGTTGTTCTATTCCATCACAAATATCATTATAAATTTGGTAACAAATTTGTTAACAAAATTATGATCGTGTCAACCGGGCTTAAAGATTTGTATATCTTTAGTGAAATCGGAGCAACTGTGTATACAATTTTTGGTACAACAAAATTACTGTTGATGACATATTTGGACATAATAATAATAACAAGAATTTAAAGTAAAAGATGGGAATTGACAATTTTTTAAAATAATAAATAGAAGAAAACTTGTACTCACGCCCGATTAAATTTCTATCACGCCTGATCACGCACGATAATTTTTTAGTGCCTCACGCTCACGTCCAATCACGACGCAAAATTGAAATTATATTCACGATAACGCGGGTCACGTCGTGACCCATCGTGACCCGACAAAATCACGGCCCGCGCCCACCTCTAAATACAATACCTCTCTTAGCGAGAGGTAATTAGAAGATTTTTGTCAAGAAAAAAAATGTAAATGATTATCTGATTTTTATTTTGGAAATAGTCATCCGAATACCATTCGTTGTTCAATTTTATCCTGGAGAAATTTTCCGATTGCTTTACTCGAGCCTGTTGCTAATTTATTTCGTGACACTGATATAAAATCACTCGTTTGACAACTCGTGATTTTTTTTTGTCAATGCCACTCAATAAATTGCTAGGCAACCAGCTCTTGTAACAATCTGAAAAATTTTCCGGCAAAAATTTAGCACTTATGATATTATATATGAATAATTATTATTTCCAGTCTAATTAATTTTCGAGGGACACAAATTTCATTGACAGTGTTTTCTATTTTATTTAACAGTAAATTCTAAAAATTTAAATTAACGATAATTATTTTACATTAACATTTATTTTACTATTAGTACATATGCGAGTAAACATAGAGATTCAATTACATTTTTAAATTATTGGTATTAATATAAATACATATAAGAAATTATCTAACAATAATCTGAATATCATATTTCTTATGAAGACAGCTAATTTTTATGAAAAACTATGAAATTATCTTAATTTATGACAGCGTATTTTCAGATGTACTGATAAAGATTAACATCTGTTTGGAATGAAATTTAATCCATTTTTTCGTCTTGTATATCAAGATAATTAAGTCATGACCAAAAATAGACACCAGTTCAAAAAACAAAAAATATAATAGTTAATTTCATTTCAACAGCAACAAACTTTTTGATCTTTGTTAAATTAATTACAAAATAAAAAAAATCATGGACTCTCAAAAGCTGTTGGGGAGAGAGAACCAAGGCGATCAAAACTTTAAAAACGATTTTGCGAAAGTTATAAACAATTTTAATTAAAATTCTCTCTCCCTTGCTTGCGTGCGTATTTGGCATGTTTGCATATTAGTTCAGCTACGACATGTGTAATTATCGGATCAACCTGTATACCGACCGACCGGACAGCGCACATTGCACATCACGTTACCAAATAACTAGTGCACACACGTGCATTATACGTGATATCGTATCTCTTTCTATCCCATTGCATGGACTATATACCTGTCTTTATTCTTTACGTCACTGCGATGTATTCGCGTTTAGGTAATGCATTCTTTCCGTCACGTGACAAGGATCGGAGAGGATTTCATATAGAAAATAACAAGGGGAAGATGAAAACATGAACAGAAAAATAAAGGTAGTGAAAAATAATCTCGAATAACACATGTATCACAAAAGTTTTAGGAAAAATACTGCTATTTAAGAAAAGTATATTGAACATGAATATTACTACAATAATTAACATATATAGGTTTAGCTTTAACAACATTCAAGTTTAATATAGAGCTGGTGGCCCGTTTTCTTCTATACTGTAACGTGAGAGAGTACCTACAACATTTGATCCGCGAGCACCCAGCCAGTGCGTGAGACTCGACGCCTATAATAGAAGTTCTAGAATCTAATAGTTAGAGAATGGGCGGAGACTCGGAAAGCGATCGATAACATAGCTGGGGCACGCGGCAAGCGGGCGACGAAGCGAACTCTTGTGTAAACAAGAAAGAAGATAAGCGTAATTACCAGCGTATTGTTATATCGGTCGAGACATTGCTAGAATGTTCTGGAAAATATTAGAGCAACAATATAACCAACGTACTTGTGTGGGGGGGTCTCGTGGCCGCGAGCCTCAGTGTCTGGTCGTGAATCTGGGGAAGCGGATTCGATTCCGACCGACGCCGAATATTTCGATTTTTAAATGACACAAAAACGACCTCTGTGGGGCACTCTCCACGCCAGCAATGAGTGTCCGGTAAGGTGATGCCTGGTAAACGCCAAACAAATATGTCATCATCATTACTGATATCTGCGTACAAAGCAGATTGGCACACCCAGCAATGGATAATATGGCCTGATGATATATTTATTTATTTATTTCATTTACTTGTGTTAGATTTAGAGTCAGTCCCACACAAGGACAGTTACATAGAAGTTACTGGTACACTGGGATATCTGTGGAAGCGAATACTCGGTTGTTCTGAGGAATATTGGGAAGCTATTATATGGGGACAGTAACTGCGAGTGGAAGTGGATACTCGGCAGTGGTGTTGAAGTGTTGTTATATACAGATAGTCGGTGATACTGAAGCTGTGGAAGTTAGAATAGTTAGTCCGTCAGTAAGACAGTTAGTAAGTTACATAAATAGACAGACAGTCAGGCAGTGAGTGAGAGGATTGAATTATGTCCGGGCAGTTGAATATACAGATACTGTTGAGTCGGTTGAGTATATAGGCGCTGTGGAGGTCGGTAGGTCAAACAGTTGAATGTGATATAAATAAATAGTAACATAAATAGTCGAAATAAATAATTAGTAATATCGTGGAAATAAATAGTCGTGTTATTTGTTTAAATAAATAAATAGTGTTTGTGTTTAACTAGTTAATTATATCCGTGGTCTTAAATTAGTATTTAATATTTGTTTATTACTGTTATTATCTTTTAAATAATTATTTATCGTTTTAATAAACATTTATTTTAATTGATAATATTTTTTTGGTTTTTACTCAAATAAATAAAAACGTTTCAATACGATGAAATTTAGTTCTGACTTGCCCTATGAGTCCTTGGCAGGATTCAAAGTTTATTTCGTGTACCTTCTGGAAAATCCTTCTCCTTAATTGTATTCGTTTTGGGGCTCCTACAGATTATTATATATCTTTCTTGTAAGAAACGCCCAACGACCAAATATAACTAGACAAAACTTCATTTGGTTTGTTTTGATTTCGGCTGACCAGACAGAGAAACTAGAGAGATACCTATGTCTTGTCTAGTCCGAGTATTACTCACTAGAGGTCACCACTGAGGCCACGTACAGTATCAGTGTCTAGTTTGAACGTTACTCACTAGAGGCGCAGGTATTCTGAGTTAAAATTTCATGGTTAACATTAAATAATTATAAGGTTTAATATTAAAAAAAAATCAGCGTGTCATTCACAAAACCACTACAACTACAAAACAAAGACAAAATACACATGCTTCTACGTAGCCTCTAGTGAGCAACGTTCAAATTAAACACTAGACTATAAACTGATTGCATTGACACTCTACGTGGCCTCTAGTGAGAAATACTCGAACTAGACAAGACATATCTCTATCTCTAGTTTCTTTGTCTGGCCAAGTTCCACCGAAATTTTAGGTATGGCCCAAGAAGTACACACAAATCGTTTGTTTCAGACCGTTCAAATCCGATGTAAAAACTATTTCTCATAATATGTCTCCAAAACGTTTGAAACACGTCCATTCATAGTTTTTCCAAAAACTTTTGACACATGTTAGGGTCGAAATCTAACAGGCTCTGATAACTGTTATGAAGAAAGGGTCCGAAGGATCAATTTTGTGTTTGACGTTGGTCGGAATCAAACCCGAGTTATCCGAATAAAAACCGGTCGCAAAACGAATCCAGCCACGCGACCTCATTTTAATTTTTTTAAATATAATAACCGAAAGAACAGCAATGAATCCAATAATTATTATCAAGGCAAGTCTTTCTTGGTACGCCGGATTATCCTCATTTATATAATGATTTTTTCCTTTTTTGGTTACCCATTTGCATGCTTGATATACATCAGAATATCCCGAAGGTATAAACGAATTCATGTAATGATGAGAGACTTTCAATTAGCCTGAAGTATCGTAATTTATAATTAACTACTGTCATATTGCTATCTAGACTGATATCATATGGCGATAGCGGTGAACATCTGTATGTCAAAACTTAAGCATCGGCGAATTTGTAATTTCATGATCAAGACTGCATTGATAATTAAATTTAGGGCATCATCTGCAATTTATAAACGATAATAACTGAATTATAGCCACAATAAGAGACATGACGAGCATTTTGTTATTGGTATTATCAATTAGCTCAGGACGTTGAAAAAGAAATAAAGATATTAAATTTTATAGGTACAGATGGAACTAATTTTGGACATATTTTCTGTTTTTATATCTGCGACTTTAAAGGTGCATTCACAAATAAAATAGCTATTTATGTAATAAGTTGCGAAAGAAATGTGTTTTAAGCACGCGACGTGAAAATTATCCTACGAGGCGTAGCCGAGTTGGATAACACGTCTAGCGCTTAAAACACGATTTCGCAACGTATTCCATACAAGATTTTTTATACTAGCGTTTTAAAACAGATTATTTATATTTTTCTCAAATGTCAACATTTAGAATTTTGCAAAATTTAAAAGTAGGCAGGCATCAGTTTCATCTTTTTATTGCTATGGGATTCAATATGTTGTTTAATAAATATTGATGTCAACGTGATCGGTGTATAATTTTTCTTGAGAATTTTTGGTAATAAATTTACTTAAAATGAGTGACTCAGAGATTGACTCTGATATTAAAAATGGTGCAGAGGCTGCATTGGCTACACTGGTTCCAGAAAAATCAAAAAAATTGTATGAAGAATCTTACAAAAAATTCGATAGTTGGTGTGCGGAGAAAAACGTTGGGCACATTAGAGGAAAGGTAGTTTTAGCCTATTTTTCATCCATTTATAAGCCATCCACTTTATGGAGTAATTACTCTATGCACCGAACTATGATATACCTTAATAAGAATGTGGATATAAGTAAATTTACCAATCTTATTGCATCCTTAAAAAGAAAAGCTAGTGGATATAAGGCTAAAAAATCAAAAATATTCACTAAGCAAGAGATAGTTCGTTTCAAGAAGGAAGCTGATGACAAGGATTATTTATTGGCAAAGGTTGTGTTAATTGTTGGAATCTATGGGGCATGTCGCCGGGAGGAACTTACGTTATTACGTGTAGGAGATATTGAAGATTCTACTTCTTTCTTAAAAAGTAATATTCCAAATACTAAAACGAATATTTCACGATTTTTTATGATAACTGAAGGGTTTATCGATGGAATCAACTGTTTAGCAATGTTTCGCAAGTACGCACAACTTCGACCTACTCATACTGCATGAACATCAACGGTTTTTTTCTAACCTACAGAAATTTTAAGTGTTGCACGCTTCCTGTGGGTATAAATACCATAGGTGGTATACCTAAAAAAATTGCAGAGTTCCTCGGCCTCCCAAATGCTAAAGAATATACCGGCCATTGCTTTCGGCGGTGTTCTGCAACATTTTTGGCTGATTCGGGAGCAGACATTACAGTGCTAAAGCGACATGAAAGGTGGTGTTCAAGTTCTGTTGCTGAAGGCTACGTTGAAAATTCTTTGGAAAATAAGAAAGAAATTTCACGAAGAATTTAGGAAGAAAAAGAAACAGCAATTAAAAAAATAAAAATTGTCGACAAAGAATCAGAACCCAGCAGCACATCTACTTCAGTTTCTACCCACATTGAAGTTAACCAAGAAGAAGTATTAAGAACGACATCAAATGTTCAATTTTGTAATTTAAGTAATTGCGTTAAAAATATTTATCATAAATAAACAGTAATAATAGGTATTTAGTACTTTTACTTTTGCGCATTACTGTCACTTTTAAGCACTAGTGCTTAAAAGTACTTCATTTAACAACGGCAATGACAATCAAAAACAAGTTTAAAATATCGGTAGGGCAGTACTTAACAAATAGGTACCCGTGCGCCGTGTAACTGTCATGCGCTTGGCATTATTGGTTTTGGTTATATTTCAGCAATTAAATTTTGTGTTTTGCCAATCTCCTTGTTCTTTTCGTACTTGGTTTAAAGGCCGAATCCAAGTGAATACTACATAAAGATGGGTGTATATTTCTATATCGTTTTAGACTCATTCTCATTGGCGTCAAACTAAATCATAAAGCTAAAGTTTGGACCATGCAATGTTTAGCTTTATGATTTGGGTTTAGAGACAGTAAATTCCGAAGTGTGAATGGAGTCATAACATAATATGCGGCCAAGATTTTTAAATCTAAAGTATAATCCATAAATCTAAACCTAATTTTCATTTGTGAATGTACCTTTAGACAAAGTAAATGTTAGATTAATGGATAAGTTCGAAGCGTTTAGGGCGAGTTCTTCAGAAGACAATTTGTTAGACATTATATCAACGTTGTTTTAATGTTATACTTGTAATGAATGTAAATGATATATTATTTCATACTTAATATTTAATCATACGACTGTAGTTATCTGAACAAAAGCGCGATGCATCTGACGAGATCACCGGGCGCGGTTAGTCTTCAAGACTCATTTGTTTGGGATAGGGCTAAATTTAATAAGAGTCTTCAAAAGTCAAGGTTTTATAAGAAGAAATTATATTAAAGTGAAACCGAATCCCTGTGCCAAGTCAAGATAGGTTTTTGTATATGTTTTACCTTCCGTCATACCTTTAGGTAAGGATGGTATTGTTTCCGGTCAAAAAATTCGATGGTGAATTGTTAATGAATAAGCACATTTTAGAGTCCCTAGAATATGATTTTACTATTTGTTGATGTCTATATGTCTGTGTGTATGTGTGTGTGTGTGTGACGATTTTTCTCCGTCGATAACTTCAATTCTAAAAATTATAATTCTTTCGTATTCTTCTAAATAACTAAAAATTACAACTATTTTTTACCTCTCTCATGCGAACAAAACGCATGTAAACTATAATTTTGGACTTATAAGATGCAGTTTTTAATTCTGACCATTTTTGTATTTACACTTGTTATAAAATTAATAGGGCAGAAATTGTAGCCCTCATATGAATATTTTCCCATAATATTTACTATAGCCTATAAATAAAGTAGACACCCGGTATCTCACATTTATGCGTTTTTCATTTATATATTTAGCTTTGCACTTAAGGTGCATTCACAAATGAAAATTAGGTTTATGGTTTTTGTTTAGGTTTAAGTAAGTCATTTATAAATGCTTCAGAAACGCGATTAAAATATCGGTAGAGCAGTACTCAACAAAAACACTTGTGCGCCGTGAAACTGTCATTCGCTTGGGATTATTGGTTTTATTTGATTTCAGCAATTAAGTTATGACAGTTTCCATGTTCTTCTCGTATTTGCTTAAAAAGCCGAATCCACCAAGTGGCCAAGTGGGTACTAAATAAAGATGGGTGTATATATCTATATCATTTCAGACTCGTTCTCATTCGTGAAGTCTGTGACGTCAAACTAAATCATAAACCTAAAGTTTGGGCCTTGCAATGTTTAGCTTTATGATTTGGATTTAGAGGCCCTAAATTCTGAAGTGTGAATGGAGTCATTACATAATATACGGCCAAAGTCTTTAAATCTAAAGTATAAACCTAATTTTCATTTGTGAATGTACCTTTAGTTCAGTTAATGACGTTATATACTGCTGCCGGCACTAGTTATTACAACACATGCGTAGTAGATTTTAAATTAAACATATTGCAAAGGTCCTGTGCAAGTTTCTTAGTTGTTATCATCAAATAGAGAAGTTATATACAACCTCAACTGTTTATTTCTATATATTTTCCAAGGATGTTCTAATAAAACAAAATAAGGCAATATGCCGTCTTCTTGTAGTGCTTTCGGCTGCACAAATAGACATAGCAAGGATAACCCTCGACAATTTTTCAAGTAAGTAAGTATTATTGTTCATATATTTGTAAACATATTTATTCAGACTATTGTTTTAAATATTTTACAGATTTCCTGTAAATAATTGTGGATAGATGCCATAAAAAGAAAAGATTTCACACCTACAAAAGCATCAAAAATTTGCATAGTGATCATTTTATTAAAACTGATTATTTGAAAAGGCCTGGAACTAGACTCAGCACCTTCTGTATTTCCTAAATTTCCATCACATATGCAAAAGGCATCTTTTTAATAAGCAAATATTATTTTTAAATTCATAGACCTATTTTATTGTAAATTTGCTATACATGTAATAAATGTATATTATATTATTAAAAGAATAACTATAATTTTTAAAATATATGCAATAAATATAAAAAAAAAGTTATTTATGATATAAGTGTTAAAAGTAACATTTCATTTTGTGAGAAGGAAGTTTGAAACACTACGCGAAGTGGCGTGATCCAAACCTTCGAACAAAATAAAATCACTTAACATGTATGTCATACACTATTTTTTCTGCAAACATTATTTTTTAATTTAAATTTGTATTTCTAATAATTTTTTGACATTCACTTTTAACACTAGTCTCAAAAGTAACAAATATCTGTCACTTTTGACACTGGTGTCATAAAACAAACAATTTTAAAAAAATCAAAATATGTATGTGAATTTGGCAGACTGTACTGGCGAGACTGACGATCATAGTAAGTGCAAGAAAGTGCGCACTCAGTAGGGTTCAGTTCGCTCGAAAAGGTTAAATGAAACAAATAAAACTCAGCTAGTGCGCACTGATTATATAAATGAAAAAGGAGTTACGCTCAGTGCACAGATCACACTACACTCAGTGCAAAAAGTTCGCACTAATATAAATAGAAAACGCTATTAGAAAGCTTAACCTATAACTAAAACATATATATAAAATATATAAAATTCCTTCGCACTAACTAAAACCGTATTTAAGTGCAATAAGAAAAAGCAGAATTGATTATAATAATTTGGCGGTGTTGCCGCGAAGTCGATTTGCAGGAAGTTTATGAAAAGCGAGTAAATAATTTATATTTGATTTGGTTAAGCGTTGTGAGTTCGCGGAAAATGCTGGTGGTTAGTATTCATCAGTGACGGCGGCGAAGTAATTTAATTTTTATATTATTTTTCCAGATGTAGAACAAGTACAGCAAAGCAACGGCAACACAGGCTCGTGAACGAACCTGGATTCAGAACGCGGTCTCTTTGAGGAAGAATTTCTCGTTTTTTTCTTTACCAAAATATTGAAGCATGTGGAGATATTTACACAGACTAATATGAAATTTGTGGTTGGAAATAGTATATATGATTGCCATATGTATTATTTAGTAATTTTACTTTTCAATATTGTTTGAAGAATTGTTAACACCTCTGGCACAGTATAAGGAAGAGACAGTAGCGACACTTCGAGGCAGCACCTTTGATGTATCAAAATAAATATGGGCGGCCATATTGTATGGGGTGAGCGAAGCCGGCAAATTTGGAATACTGTCACAAGAAATGAGTAGTGCGATGTGGCGATAGTGTTAAAGCAATGCAGAGTTGCTGTCAATAGTTAAGGAATCGGGTAGGTTTTATTTAGATGAAACATTTTACTGTTTATCATAAATTTTTATTAATTGTGCAATAAAATATTTTTTCTTTATTATTTTTTTCAGATTTAACATTTCTGTTTATAAATTTTAAAGAATAAAATAACCGCATCCTAAAATACAAATTTACCAAATAATTTTAGGAAAGTGTTCACATGGATGGTCAAATATTATTCTATTCACATTTGAAACAAAACGTTGAATAATGTTATTTTGCGTAGAAAATGTTTCAAAGTTTTGAATAAAAAAAATTTCTAACTTAAATACAAAACTTATAAATAATTCATTTGGCATATATAAACTTCCGAATGTCTTTTCCTCAAAAGGCACATCTTCATATTTCTTAAAATAGGAATATGAGGTATTGTCCAATTCTTCATGTTCTTTAGCAAATTTATTGCACGTGTCACATGAATGTACATTTAAACATTTTCTCATAGCACATTTACTTCCACCTCTTCTCCTAGCTGTATTTGTTTCCATTTTTAAAAGTGCACAAGTCAAAAAGAAAAAACAAAGTTTGATGAAAATCAAGCAAGGTTATGTTCTCAAACGAAAACAAAACACGCTTCAGTAGCGTAAATAGGAGGGATTAGCCAGGTCACTTCATCCACCTAGCAAAATTAATATAATACATAGGAGGCATTTGAAATTTAACTTTTTGCTAATTTCATTTATTGTTATGTTGAGTAAAAACTTAATTCATTGCTATTATTGATCTAAATATTATATTATTATAAATCTTAAATTTGTTACGCCACTGCTAAGCAAACTAAAAGTTTCCACCCATGTTTTCAGAGGTGAATTTTTCGCACATGCGCATAGAAATTTCTGACATGAAATTTAGCAGTGTCCCTACTGCCTCTTTCTTATACTGTGCCTCTGGCATGGTTTACATATTGAGTAATCTTAATCACTTTCTGAGATTCATTATGGCATGGTTATTAATTATTAGTGTGAATGTTATTGAAGATACAGGTGTAATTTTTAATAATATTTTCCTTAACTTTTCATTGTCCCTTTATACAGGGTGATTCATCTAACTTTACGAACCTAACGAACTTTAAATACAATCTATTCGAAAAACAAATTGTTAGATTGACTGCTGCTCTGTCAAAAGAATGTCAAAATGTCGTACCATTTACTATTCGAGGACTATTTTGCGCCCAAGCCATAGCGAGGACTATCAAATAAGTTCGAGGGTGGTCAAATGTACCTACATCTCGTGTTGCGTAGGTATAAGATTTTTTCCATTCCCGATGATTTATTTTTTACCTGTTCATGTTCACTGCCAGATATGTCAAGGAATACCGGTGGTTAATTCCAACGACTGGTTTTAAAAAAATGTAAAAGACTTGAAAATTCAACAAATGGGAACAGAATTTCACTCATAAATTTATAAGCCAAACAAAATTCAGGAGTCTACCTAGTTACCAAGTTTCATTTCGATAAAACACCGTCAAAACAGTATATTCTATAACTAGTATGGAATAGATAATTTCCGCGCGAGCGAAAAGTTTGTAGGCCGAGCCGTAGGCGAGATCTACGGTTTCGCGAATGGCGGAAATACTATTCCATACGAGTTTTAGACTATACTTTCTCTAACACTTGACATTTTTGCACAAAATAATAATAAAATAATAATAATAATAATAATAATAAAGCAATAATTTTTATTTAACTTATCATGTAAAAGCCTTAAAACAACACGCATAATTTGATTTTGTAATGATTTCTTTTATAATTTGACAGTTATGGCAGTTGAAGTGACAAAATCAAAAAAGCAAAGTGCCAAGCAGTCGTCGTGATTTTGAAAACAGTTGCGTTTTCCCATTATTTTAAATGGGTGAATTGAAAAACTAGTGGTCTGTGACTGCCTATTACACAATATTATTCCGTAACAGTATGACAGAATGTCTTCATTCTGTAACAGTTTTCAGTTACAAAATGTATGAATACCATAGTAGTGTATTTTTACAAGTAAGTAGGTTTTGATGAGCGAAAATTTTTTGACGTTTTAGAAACATATTGTTTACATACCTATCAAAGTGTATATATTTTCCGTGTTATCAGTTTTTAATAAAAACGAGTCGATTCGGACATGAATCTGTTTAAAACGTTTAAAAAGCAAACTTAAATTTAACACCTCAAAACATAATAAAAATTAAAAGATTTTTGTCAAGAAAAAAATATATATAAACGATTACCTGATTTTTTTTTTGAAAATTTTTCGATTTGCTTTACTCGAGCCTGTTGCTAATTTATCTCGTGACATTGATCAAAAATCACTCGTTTGACAACTCGTGATTTTTTTGTCAATGCCACTCAATAAATTGCAAAGCAACCAGCTCTCGCAACAACCCGAAAAAATTTTCTGGCAAAAATTTACCACTTATGATATTATATATGATAAAACTCCGTTAGCCCGATGAAGTTCCGCTACCAAGTAAATAAACAGTTATTGTTTACAACTGTCAGTGTGACAATTAATATTTCAAGTTTAAAAATAAAATAATAATTAAATTGTTTCATTTTCCGTTGTTTTTGGAATTTATCTCACCAAATAAGACACGACCTCTCTGATTTTCTCAGATAAAGTTTTATTTTTAAGGACTTATTCTTTTAAGCAAAATCACTCAAGCAAACTGATATTAGGTAAAACCCCTCCTCTTTCGGAGTCGGGATTTAGCATGCAGTTTGCTTTCATGTTTGTTGCTAAGCAAAAAAAATCGGGCTAAATAAAAATTTGTCGATAAAATCAGGAGGTCTTGTGATATTACTTTTGAATATTGATACATTAAAAAAAGAATGTTAGTATACCATGGAAAATTTAAGAAGAAAAGCCCTGTCATCTGTCACATTTGTCATGTCAACGGTAACTTTTAAATAAAAATCTGATGTGGCCAACACATAACCTCTCGCCAGATATTTTACCTGGTTGTACGCATAAAACGAAAAATATTTTTAAATACAAATACATATATTCATGTCTCACTACAAAATAATTATTTTAATATAAAATTCCTTTTATATTCTTTTTTACGTATATTCTTTTGCGTTGTTGACTTTTTTTATTTTCATAATCTTCATAATAATGTACAAATATTTTTGACAGAGGCATACAAATATTTTTGACAGCGACATTTATGTGTCAATTACAAACATTTGAATTTCTTGCCTTGTAGTAGTTTGATCTGAGATTTTTTACATCAAATTATTTTATATGCCTTTCTTTATCTCTAAATCTATAGAAGATATAATAATGAATTTATATTTGTCGAATAAAGAATTTAACGTTCTTTAATATAAGTATTTACATAAATTTTCGATAAATAATATTTAGATAATTTTTTTCTTGTAACTACTACTTCCGGTTGTCCAATTGTTACCAAAACTGACTCGACTCTTCCCATTATTGTTAGATTGAGGAATCCGTAGTTAAAAATGTCTTAAGTCTTATAGTATTTGAGATATAGTGATTCCAACATCCACACACACACACACACACACATCCACACACACACACACACACACACACACATATACATATATATATATATATATATATATATATATATATATATATATATCCACACACACATACGGACATCATCGTAAAAATGTTATAATCGGATTCTAGGGACCTTAAAACGTGCTTATTCATTAAAATCTGGATATGCGATTTTTAGCATGAATACAATACCTCTCTTAGCGAGAGGTAAAAATATTTATGAAATGAGGACAATTTGATAGAAATTAAATTCAAAATTATAAATTATAAGAATGAGCAAATATTTGACACAAGTGTTGGTATTTCACAAAGAGGGAGGTAAGTTAAGCTGTAGGGAAGCAAGGACAATATTTAGTTCCTATCGCTAATAGAAACCGATATCTTGACAGTAAAATAAATATGCATCTCTACAAACAATGTCCTACTTATTGGGATTTTGGGAGTGGGAAAAGTAAATTTTTTGTATGTAGATATTTGTGGCATATGAATTTTGGATTGCATTTACAGTTTATCAGGCATGTAATTTTATGTGTATGCATTTAAATTTGAAAGCAAATTTACAATATCTATTTCTCTTTACACTTTACTTGTTGACAATATGTTCTGTGTCCTATATGGCCCTATGTGTCATTGAACCGGGTGTGTGTTACACTACAAGTTATATATCATCTCTGCTGGCTGCTAATTAACTGAAAACCTAATTAATGCCCACGCACGGAGCATGTGCAATGTATATGCGTGTACATGTAGCTGATGCACACACATTGTATAATGTTCATGCGTATGCTGCAGCCTGTAGCTATAGCCCTTCGCTTTCATATGGCCAAGAATTAAACAGCTTGCAAATATTATTGTGCATACTACGGATTATTGAATTCAAATTGAGATTCATCTACGTTCAAGGATGCCTGACAATTTGGTAAAACTGTTTCTCTCAAAAAGTGTCTTAGCCTCAAATTACATTGAAATTCAGCAAAAACAATCTTAGTCCTGGTGCATTGATTCTTTTTGAAGGAAAAACGTAGGCTAATTTTGTATAATTAATGTACACTTCTCAAATAATTGTAGGGCAATGAGGCCCAGAAGATAAAAAAAAACGGGAGAGGCCAGCACATAACCTCCCGCCAATTCCATGTTTAAAATAGCAATGAGCTTTAAGTAAAGTATCACTTCCGATTGATCGTTTGTATTTTTGTAAAATCTTTAATACGAAATTTTGGATTATATTTTATTATGTTTTTCCTCGAAAATCTGTTAAGCTCCAAATTAAGTACCACTTCCGGTTTATCGTGTAAGTATAGTCAAAATCTAATATGTTGTTTCAAATTATAGACGAGTTTTAAATACCAAATTTGATAAGTTTTGGATCATGTTTTAATATATTTTTTCAAGAAAATCTGTTTATAGCATTCTGTACAGTACTACTTCGGGACTATCAATCTTAGAAACAAATCTAATATGTCGTTCTCATTAATATAAAAGTCTTAAAAACAAAATTTGAAAAGTTCTGGATTGTAATTGTATCAATATATTTGTCACGAAAATATGTTCGGAGCTTCAAAAAAAGTATCACTTCTGGTTTATCAATTTTAACCAAAATCTAATATGTTGCTCTCCTTCATATAAAAGTCTTAAATACTGAATTTAAAAAGTTTTTGAATATATCAATATATTTTTCACGAAAATCTGTTCAGAGCTTCAAGTAAACCATCACTTCCGGTTTATTAATTTTAGCGAAAATCTAATATGTTATTTCCTTTGATATGAGAGTCTACTACTAATACTAGAATTGAGAAGTTTTGGATTATATTTTAATATAATTTTTTAATAAAAACTGCTATGAGCTTCGAGTAAAGTATCACTTCCGGTCGTCCAATGTACCCAAAATCTAATCAACTCTTTATATGAATGTAGAAAGCTTAAATACGGAAAATATAAATTTTCGGAAGTTTGTTGTCAGAGTTATCGTGGACGAAAAAATCGTCGCACACACACCCACACGCACGCGCGCGTACACACACATACACACACACACATACACACACACACACACACACACACACACACACACACACACACAACACACATACACACACACACACACACACACACACACACACACACACACACACACACACACACACACACACACATACACACATACACACACATCCACACATACACATCCACACACACATAGACATCATCGTAAAAATAGTAAAAACGTGTTGTGGGGACCCTAATTCGTGTTTATTTACTGGTAACTCACCATCGAATTTTTCGCACGATTACATTATCTCCCTTACCTACGGTATGACGGGAGGTAAAAACTGAATTTCCATTGTCTTCTAGATAGAGTGTCAGTAGTAGTCATAGGTACTAATAATCTTTACAGCAGATTTTTGATTTAAGTATTTCCAGTAGTAATTATAACTATAAGGTACAACAGGTGTGACTTTCTAAATAACTTTTATAAAATAATTTTGCATCTACCCTCGTAGCAATTAAATATATGAACGTAGGCGTGTTGTATGCACCCAGTTTAATTGTTAACGCCTGAAAGACGCTCTGCGTCCATTGCATTGAATGTTCCCGGGTCCCTCTTCTCTTCACTAATGATGGCTTCCTTGCCAACTGCGATAGCGCGACCAATTAATGAGGATTCGTGCGATTCGCTTACCAACACGTGAGAAAAACCGGGATTTATGAAATTTATAAGATGGTGTCATGATAATTACGGTTAATTATCGTTTTTAATTGACTTTTTGAACACATTTGACAGTGGTAATTTAATTTGAAATGGAAGAAAAATTAGAAAGTAGTAGAAGTTGCTTATATTGGGCAAAAAATAATGTAAATTAATTAATAATTAATTAATATACATGTATCTTCGTAGCTTTTTACCATTTACTAGGTGTGCAAATTTGTTTTTCTACAGTCTATATACAAAGTAGCCATTTGCGCTCTCTTTTGTCAACGCAAAATGTCACTTTGTAGCTCATGCGCGACAAAGTACAACAACGCTCGCTGTCCAAATTTCTAATTATATAATGTTGAGAAATGTCACTTGTCTACATTCTTAATAGAACTAATGACACAGTTGTTACACATTTACCACCTTCACAAGTCAATCTGACATAACTGCTCTAGCGGTATATTACATAACCAAACAAAATGCCGCACTGCTGTGAAAATAAAATATGGCATTTATTTACAAAAACGAAAGTATAAAATGCTTAGATTAGATTGAAGCTATAGCTCAAGAAGAATGGAAAGTAACAATAAATTAAAATTAAATATTAAATTAATAGTGTGAACAGTTGTGCTGTCACCTGCAAAAGTTTGGCGTGAACGTTCCCAGTGGATATCCACTTTTCCACTGCATTAGTTTAATGTACTTGAAACAAATAAATTATACAAAAACTTATAATATTCATTACAAAATTAGCATTAATTTTTTGTAAAAACGAAAGCCAAAACAATATCTTGAAGTCATATTTAAATACGTTCTTCACTGCAAAACTATTGAGTAGTACTGTAAGTACAAAGTGCACATTTTATAATTTTTTTTATGGTGGAGGACTGTAGAAAAAATCTTGTGTGTGTTTCGAGCGCAAATTGACATTGTCGATTTCGAGAGAATGCCGCGCTCCTGCGTCGCGCGTCGACAACCTCTCAATCGACAATGTCCCATTTTGCGCTCTTAATACACAAATAGCTATTGTAACAATGTAGTTCACAAATTATTTTGTCAATCATTTATATTATATTTTAAAAAGAGAAAACCACTCGTAAACGCTAGCTTTGTTCAAAGCTACCTCACCGTCAGTAATGCGACAGTTTCAGTTGCTGATTTTCCTGATAAGAAACAAAATTTTAATGCCTGCTATTGCCAAATTATCATACACGACAAACTGTGCTTACGAAAAGATCATACTGACCGTTTAAATGTTTCCCCAAGCATTTCACTGGAGCAACATATCCAAAAAGATATCTCGTAACCGGATAAAACAGAACTAGTGCTCTACCACTCGCCAGATAATTATTATCCTCGTTATTTTTAAAAAGTACCCCCCCCCCATCCCTCCTCCGTAACGTAACTTAACAACCTACCAATTCAACTATGTTTAATTGTTGGTAAAAAATACATGGACCGTTTTTGTGAATTCATATTTGGTTCATAATCTTGCGTTGTACTCTATGTAATTTCTGGAAAATAAATTATGTATGCTGTAGAAAAATGCAAAGCAGCAAAAACACTTAATTCCATTTTCATGCGTGTTCGAGGCGTCAAAATACAGAGAAAATCCTTCTCTCTCCTCCGTGTATAAATTCCACAAATCAAGTTACGGGAAAGCTCTCATAAATAAACAGACGGTGTCCGCGCGAGAAGTAGGACGCCTCGCCGTCGTCGTCGAAGTAGACGACAAGCGTCGCGTCGACTCCCAAATGAAATACATGTTAGCGGTAATTCATTTTTCTCGGCGCTTCAATCATTCGTTTGCGAAAGCTTTTCCGATGGCAGAAGACGCGATTTCGCCAACAAGACGCGCTAATGCAACGCTCCACAACTTTCATGACAGTTCCGATTGCTCAGATTTATATTTAAATATTTTATATCATTACCAACACTCTCATTCCAAAAGCAACAATTCTGGATTGATCGGTGACAGCAAAGTATTTCTACCAGGACCAATACGTTACTTTTGCTACAAATACAATACTAAAATTAACTATAAATATTACCTACATACGAAGATTGATCAAACAGTATAGAGCTCATTTTTTTACCACGCTGGTACCATAGTTTGTGAATATACCTGGTTTTATTTTTATTGGATGCGTAATTTGTTTTTGACTAGGCATTTTGACATGTTTTGTGATTTTATAATTTATAAATGACGGACCAAAGAATCTACATTAAGCTTTGAGTTAAAATAGTACAAAGCTCAGTGAAGTGGCAAGGATTTATGAATGGTACAAACGTTTTTAAGAGGGCCGTGAAAACGTGGAAGATGACAAGAGAGCTGGGAGTCCTACTACATCAACCACCCATGAAAATGGGGCAAAAATTGAAGATATTATCTCCTAAAAATGACAATTTTTACCTTCCGTCACCTTTAGGTAAGGAAGGTATTGTCTTTGGTCAAAAAATTCGGTGGTGAGTTTTTGATGAATAAGCACGTTTTATTTGATGAATAAGCACGTTTTAGGGTCCCTAGTCCCCTACTATTTTTACGATGATGTCTGTATGTGTGAATATATATATATATATATATATATATATGTCGTATGGCAAAACAAAAATAAAACAATATTAAAAATAACAAGAACATGAATTTACTAACATAAATGTCTTTGTGTTTTGACTTATGGTTTGATATCTAGGTTATTCAACCATTGGATAGCAGTGCCCTCGAGGCGATGTAGTTCTTGAAATGTTCCTGGGAACCGTCTTAGTGGACATTGTCGCTATATGGTGTAACGTTTGAGGAGCCTTCCCACAGTCACAGTTTGGATTATCAACTAGTCCCCATTTTTGTTTCCAATTGACATCTACCATGAGCAGTACGAATCCGATTGAGCGTTGTCCAGGTCTTTCTAAGTATATCAAAGCCGCATAAACGTTCTATTGGATTAGAAATTAGATATCATAGCCAGCTATGCTATAACTCTGGAAACAGCTGCTATATTTAGAAAATTCTGATTGAAAGGTGTCAATGTCAAGTGCAATTGCCAGTATGTTTGTGTCATAATTTGACTGGAAATATAGGATATTTGTTAGAAACTTTCTGTATGGAATTTTTATAAAATACATACAACTGCCTTAACGTAATGTACAAGAAATAGAATCTTTTGCAAGGTACTTTCTGTATGACCTTTATACAAAATACATAGAATTGACGGAAGGTAAAGTCCTGGCCACATCAGATTTTTTTTATTTAAAATTCATATATAATTTAATTATCTACTAATTTTGACACTGTTCAATCAGAATTGGAAATAAATTCATTGTTAGCGGTAAGATAAAATCTAACCCCGCTACTAAGAGAGGTTATTTTGATAAAAACTAGAAGGGTTTTTACATTTGGTGATCAGCGTTGAGATCAGTGCCGATTTTATCACATGGTCAAACTCGAGATTCTTTGCATCGCCATAATTAGTTACAACTCTATAACTGTGAAACGCTTTGAGTATCGAAGTATAAAATTATATTTGTTCCAAGTTCTTTATAGGAGAAAATAATATTAATTATGATCGATATCAATTTCCAATAAAATAAAACTACAATATTTTAATTTGTTCCGGATATAAAATAAACTATTTGTGACAGTTTGATATATATGAGATCTTTAATGATTAAATTTCTCACATGTAATATACCATATTAATATGGATATTCACTTCTTAAGCAATTACTCTGGTATAGTTGAAGTACTTTTAACATACCATGAACATTAGTTTTATTTTATTCGCCGGTAATTTCAGAGTGAAAAATTAATTGTTTCATACTAGATTTAATTACAAAAAAAACTCCATTACAAAGAAACAGTGCACTTGAAAGTATAGCATAAATAATAAACATTATTACAGTTAGAAAATATGCAGGCGCATGTACCCGTAAAAAATAAAATCGAAATTCCATTTATGATTATATCTTAATAGCTGTTATTATCTACACCCGACTGTATTAACAAGCTAGAGAAAGACAATCAACGTTTCATTAGATGTAGATTCCTAATCATTAAACACTGGCTGTACTCCATACGTTGGGGAATATTTAAATTCACCGTTGGTAGGAATGCGAACACTTGTAGGGATTTTTCGGCGTGGCCACACTGATAATTAATTAACGGCTGCTGGAGTTTGTTTGGCATTTTATTAGTACCACGCCTCAGGAATACTATTAGTATGATATAAATTGAAAATGAGGCAGGCGCACTCGTAAAAATGAAAAATAGCATTGCGCGCAAGTGAATTACATCAATGTGTTCAAGAGGAGAAATTCTCAAACTGTTCACAATATATTTGCAGACTTTAATTTTGTATGAAACTGTCATTTGTGTCTTTTGTATGCATTTTTTCTACATCTGTTCAAAATTGACCAAAAATATGATAAAAACAATTTGTTTCAAATCTTACTCTGAAGACTTCCTTGTTCAGTTAGCACTGTTTTCAAAATATTTTTGATTTCTACTCTATCAGAAAATAGTTATTTGTTGAACAAGGAAAAGAAGTAGCAAATTCACTGCCACTTTAGCGTTTCATTGACGACGAGTCTTTGAATGGGGTCCTGCACTTTTTTTATGAAAAAGCGATCTAGAAATTCTTAATTATTATTCGTTAAATCCTAATATATTTTATTTATTTTATTCCATGACGTAGACATTACTATCACTTTGTAGTCAAACAGTAGAATTCGTTAATATTTGGAGTGACAAAACTTGATCTACTTATTTCAAGACATTCTATTATAGATGATTGGGCCTTAGGAATCCATGAATACATGTTCATACGTCGTAAGATGTAATAAAGAGACATTTATTCATGGATTCCTAAGGCCCAATCATCTATAATAGAACAAATTATTGGATCCTCTTAACCTCAAAATTGTTATTTCAAGACATAAAAATATGTAAATAAGTTAAAGTTAAACAACTTTCATGGTCAATAAATTGACAATATGTATAGATAATAAACAATTTAATAAAATAATTAATAAAAACTGCGAATATTGTAGAAAAGATTTTTTTCTTATTTATATTAATTATGTATATGGTAAGTCGTCATTGTTTTGAGTAGAGGTAAAATGAAATTTGTACTATTTTATTGAGTTACTATACTTACTAGGCAATAAAATCATAATTTCTCTGCCGATTTCTCCGTAAACTTATTTAATGATATATTGTCTAAATATTAAATACTAGGATTTTTGACGTTAGTTACATGTGAAGAACTTCAAGTCACATGAATTTATAAACATAAATTTAGTTTCATCGGCTTTACAATTTAAGTTCAATTATAATTAATTACATTTCAGTTTAAAATATTTTTTGTGCAACCGGCCGCGAAATAAGCATTTCGCAGCCGCAATACAGGCCGCTAAATTAAATTTCGTGACCGTTGTCATGGTAGCGGCCGCGAAATTAGGTAAACAATCACTTTGACACTTGAGAATTGCATGGTTTTGTTTATCAAATGTTAATTCCATAGCCACCTTGAAAGCTAACTTTCTATTTACAATGAAGCTGTTTAAAATTAATAAAATTTGTAATTACATATTTTTTACGGTTGCACAAAAAATATTGTGTACACCTTGTCCGCGAAATCCTTTAGCGCCCTCGAGATTGTCTTGCCTCGGCTGCAAGCGGCCTCGGCGACAATTTTTCTCTCAGTACGCCAAAGAGTGATTTCGCGGCCTTGATATACAAATAACTATTTATCCAACACCGACTCATCATATACTATGGCTATTTGAAATAACTAATGTATAACATTAGTTCACTCCGTGAGAGAATATTTTAGAAGTCACGGAGGAATCATGATTAATTTTTGTGTTTTTTTAAATATAAATAAAAAGCAATTTTACAAAATTATTTTATAATAATCAAATTTAACTTTATGAAACTTATTTATTTAAGTTAATATTAACAGTTTTGCTAAAATTGGTTACTTATCTTTACACAATGACAGCTGTCTTGTACAGGCGATGAAACGAAAACGAGAGACAAGTTTAGTAGTTGTGCTTAAGTGAATACGTTTTAAAGAAAGGTCTTCATTTTCACCGATTTGAATGTATTTTTCTTTCAAATAATTCCCAGTGACAGAAAATAATTATTACAGCAAATTTTTCTCAATAACAAGTACAAAAGAACCATTCAATGGCTACTTTGTAATTTAAAATACTAAAACAATTGATTTGTTAGTGTCAAATGATAAATGAAAACAAAAATGATTTAAGAAGCTTTTCAAAAAGTGTTGGATATAACGTTGTATTACACTCGAGTGGAATGTATATTAGTCACTAAAGAAAATTAGCCACTCGTCCTGCGGGCTACGTGGCTAAACCTTTTTTTTTCATGTCTAATATGATACATTCCACTCTCATATAATAAATAACTATTATTTGTTACAATTAACAATTTAAATTTGTAAACACTGCTGAAAAATTGAAGGTTCATGGAACAGCAGTACCAACTTAGAACTATAAAAAGTCCGTGCTTTTGGCCTTCTAGTCCTGTAAGAGTTTTATGAACAATTTAGAGATATGTAAAACTAGTCATACCAAAGGAAACACTAAAACCTATATTCGGATTTTCCAGGTACACGCTAAAGTTATTGAAAATTTAACACATGGTTCATAATTTTTAGAATTTTATTCAAAAGTAGTTTCCTTCAACAATTATATCTTCACAATTATTCTTCTCTTCCATTCCTAAAAAACTCTCAACCAATCTTCTTTTGGAAAACTTTTAAAATAATTTCTGTTGACTTAAAAACTGTCAAAGAAGTCGCATTATCATTATTCTAAAATACTCTCTGGTTAATTTATATTTTAGTTCACAACTTAACATTTACAACTTAATTTTAAATGATGAATAAATATTTTATATTCCCATTCTCAATAATTTTGGAATAATCCTCATATTTACTGAAATAGGAGTATTTAAGTTCCTTCCCATAAGTTTCGTATTAGTATCTCCGTGGCTCCCTTTTGAGAACGGCTGGCCTAGCACATGTATTAAGAGCAAGCTTATCTTCTAGATCAATCTGACGATAAGCCCATAATCAACCCAAGCTCGATCGCACATGTATGTATGTATGTACTTACGTCAAACCAGGTACTATACACGGATAAAGCTATCCAACGTATCTGTTGCTATACCGTACTTTATAAATATAAATGATACCGATATGAAGACACATATCCTCGTAAATATCTATGGCTACCTACATATGAGACTTTGATTTACTTGAATTCACCGATTTCGTTGATTAATATAGGAATTAAAAGTTTCATTTAGAAATTGACAGTGGGCAGATACAGATGTTTGGAGATTGTACTAAAACTATGATTTATTTTGCTTCTAAATGTAAAATTTTATTTTTTGCACACGATAAAAATTGGTTTGTTTTTAAACTCAATTTTGAAACCTAATTTTATTTAGAAAATAGAAAAAAATGTTCATAAGGAAACTATGTATATCGAAGTATGGTATGACTAGCGAATGAAAGTTGTCGTTTAAATTATTTTGTAGATGTGTTTTCTTTAGAATTGTACGAAATTTTTGCATGAACCCATTTAAATACTGAACTAGGAGAGCACAGAAATACATTACTATGTCTGGCTGAAAATAGATGGCCGACTATGGTAACTGAATATCAAAACAGGGGTGCGTTTAAAATATTTTGAACATTTTTCGTTTATGTTTATTATAACAAAATATATTGATCTTTAAACTATTTAGTTTGGCAATTCTATGAAATAGGATTATTTCTAAATTCCGACACGAGGGTTGCTTACACCTGAGACGAACGAACTAGAATTTGCGGTATTAAATTTTTTAAATACATCCCTGATTCCTGTTGCTAAGGTCATTTTAAATGCCTCCTGGTATTGAGTACAATTCTAATCTTCTGTAACGGAATACACAAGGATCAGTTTCCTTTCAAATCAAATATAGGAAAATGTTTTCAAAAGAAATCACATCTATAAAATAATCTGAAGATGTGTGTAAATTAAATTAGGTAAAGCAAATTAGCTAAATTAAGTAAATTAGATAAAAAAAAGTTTATATCGAATATTGCTACTTTTCTTGTCAGAAGTAATATCACAAGACCTCCTGATTTTATCGATAAATTTTTATTTTGCACGAATTTTCTTGCTTAGCAACAAACACGAAAGCAAACTGCATGGTAAATCCCGACTTTGAAGGAGGAGGGGTTATACTTAATGTCAATTTGCTTGAGTGATTTTGCTTAAAAGCAAAAAGAATGAGTGCTTAAAAATAAAAGTTTATCCGAGAAAATCAGACAAAATGAAATAATTTAATTATTATTGTTTTATTTTTAAACTTGAAATATTAATTAACTGTCACACTGACAGTTATATAATAGTAAATTAAGATACAAGTTTCGTAAGACATGCATGACTTTAGCGCAAGCGTCATTCAGAAACGAGCGACAAGTGCGCTGAAATGTCTTATGAAACGTGTGTTTTATACAATTTTTTCTATTTTGGTCATTTTTTCAAAAAATATACCTTATTCATGTCCAGGAATTTCAATTTGTTGTTTAATATGTATTTTATGAAACTCATTTGGATGACATAAAGAAGTACTTTATGACATCCAAATGGGTTTCATAAAGTACATATTAAAGAACCAAAATAGAAAAATAATAATAACTGTTTACTTCCTTGGCAGCGGAAATTTATCGCGGTAACGGAGTTTTATCAATATAATATTGTTCCCATTGGATGAATTTTTAAGTGTTTTGCACCAGGATTGGTTAAAAACTAGTCACTGGAATTATCTCCAAAATTGTCACACAAATTTCTAATTTCTAACCGCCGTAACCGTCAAATTTATAACCGATTACTGTAAAATCTAATCGCGGCTAACGTGGTTCCTTTTTGAAATTAAAACGTGAAGGAAGACTTATTTTTCAAATCCTATATATTCAAAAATATTACGACAATGTTTTATCTTTAGCAACATCCTAATCACAAAGTATTTCTCATTCCCACTCTCTCACATCTATTCTGTATGCGGAGCAAGTACCGCGCACCTCTGACTTATCTACTGCCTGATCGCGTCGTTGTAATAACACCTTGTAAGGCAAGTGTCAGCGCCTTACAGCAGCATTAACTATCTGCTTATTATGGCCACGGACAAATCTGGGGACGCATTGTCTTAGATCTTGAACGATATGGAAACGCTCACAATACAGTATGGTTAGAGCACAATTCGTGGAAGACAGAAAAAAAAAATCAAAAAGGTACATGGATAGATGTATGTTTTACCAATTAAATTTTAGGTTAATATGTTTTGTTTTGGACTCACCGAGTGTGTGCTGCAAGTAATTTTGTCCTGAAACATAAAAATGAAATAAATTAGTAGAGTGTGGAAAGTAGCATTTTACTAAATGAAGTAGGCGATGGGAAAGTTATCGTTAAACGCATGTAATTTTTGACAATAAAAAAATCGGGAAGGTCGTGGAAAACAAGATTTAAACTACCATTCGCTACTGCCGGGACAAAAAGTTATAAGTAGATTTTTTTCTAAAATACTGCGTTTGGATTAAATTTGGCAATTAAAACGTACAACTAGACAAAATTATGTAACTACGTACGTTAGGACTAGGGTTGCCAACTGTCCCGGATTTTCCGGGACGTCCCGCTTCTTTAGCTTTTTTTATTCGTCCCGTCCAAAGTATTTGCAGGATGCCATTTGTCCCGGAAATGAAGTCAAATGAATATTTAAGGTATAATAATTCAAAAATTGGCGCAAATTTACAAAAAAGACATGTTGAAGTGTACAAAATCTCAAAATAAATACAGTTTCAAAGACAAAAAATAATTGCGGGTGCCAATTTTTATAAGTAATATGTATACCGGGTGTCTTAGGCCGACCGACACATATAAGGTAAACATGTTAAATCAGATAATTGTGAATAATATCCCCCCTGTGCAAGATATTAAGTTGAAAATTCGTGTACTTACTGGGAGATACTAATTACAATCCAATTTAGTAAATTGAAATGTATAATATCAGAAAATAATAAGGAAATTTGTAGAATTTCCAGGATTGTTATTCATATCCCGGAAAAATGGTTACCAAGTAACAGCTTAAGTAGCATAGTGGTAGCGTGTGCGCTTGATAATAAACAAAACTCAGACTGGGTTCGAAACCAGCCAGCAGCAAAATTTAATTTTTAGTTTTTACTTGTATAAATAATTTTAATTGTTAATATGTTTTTAATTTTTTGTTCAACTTTATTGAAATGGATACGTTATTTTTTACTATTAATATTTATTGTAATTATATAACTGTATGTTGTAATCAATGTGATTTAGATTTTACAAACAACGTATAATTTATGCTTTGAATAATGTTTATATTTTATTAAAAGTTCATAAAACAATAAAAACATATTAATAATAAAAATTATTTTGAAAAGTAAAAATTAAATTTTGCTGCTGGCTGGTTCCGAACCCAATCTCTCCAGGTTTTGTTTATTACCAAGCGCAAACGCTACCACTATGCTATTTTTATATTAAAGAATATTTTATTCTCTATACGATTTGACTGCATTTTATAATATTAAATGGATATAGTTAAAAAATTATAAAGAAATTAAATTTCATGAAGTAGACAGCTATGGAAACAGTTACTATTTTAAGAAAATTGTGATTAAAAGATACCAGTTTCAAGTGCAGTTGACATAAGTGTGTTTGTCTTATAATTTTACTGAAAATATATGATCTTTAGCTAGAAATTTTCTGTTCGGAATTTGTATAAAATATATACAACAGCAGGGACCGAGAGGTAATGTACAAGAAATAGAATCTTTTGCAAGGAACTTTTTGTATGAAATTTGTACAAAATATATAGAAATGACGGAAGGTAATGTGCTGGCCACATCAGATTTTTGTAACAATAAATGGTGTATAATTAAAATTTCGAGTAATTGTTCTCACTTAAGGTAACGCCACATTGCTTTATGTCAAAAATTTAAGTCATAAATTAGTACCAATATTTTAACATAGCATGAATGTAGAGCATATTTAGAGATTCATTATACTTTTATGTCATGTCAAAATAGTAGGGACAACTTTTTTTGAATTTTTTATATGTTACGAAGAATTTAAAAATAGAAATTCCGTATTTTTTGTTTTCTTGAAAGTATGCTTAATAACGCCTAAAATAATTATTAAAGTTTTGGCGGGAAAGTTGTGACGTTAGCGTCACTCCGTCATAAGCAGAGAGAACCGACATACGTTACCACTAATAATGGTAGTATAATATACAATAAATATTACAAGAATAAAAATACGTATCCATTACAAACTGTGATCAAAAATCTTTAGAGCTTATGGTAATAGAGATAGTTATTATATAATTTTAAAATATATATTTGTTTGATTTACTTACCTACATGAATAGGTATAGGAGTAGTGTTAAATGATAATTTATGAAAAACTTCCAAAGTACATATTATACATAAATAAAAATTTGGTAAGTAAAATTAATAATTTTTGCTCGTTTTCATAATCAGGTTAATCATTCGCTTTAATGAATGTGCATGACTTTAAGACTTTCTTTAATAAAATATAATAAAATAGTATTTGAACTATTTTCTATTTATAACAACAATGACAGTATTGATTACAATAAACAAAGCATAATTCATAATAAAAAGTAATCCAACATTTACATTCGTATTTACTAAATGATTATAACAATGACAAGTATTGAAATTACAATAATTAAACATAAATTATAATATAAATTTATTTCATAAGTAAATTTTCTTTTGATCTTAATAAAAATTACTCGGATATATTAAATATGTGTATGTTAGAGTATGTGTAAAGCCAATCGCGAATTTATGAGCAAAATATGCATGGTCCACTGTATAGTGACATTTTCACAGGGTAACTGGACGACTGTAATGACGCTGACGTCACAACATGGCGAACATTTTACGCTAAAATTTTTAATTACATTATTATAGGTATAAAAATACAAAATATATAGCAATTTTTATTTCGTTTTCGTTTATTTATATTCAAAATTCATATGCGACATGTATTTTCTAAAAGGTCGAAGACTTGGACGGGCCCATTGGCATATGCACTGTTATCAATAAAAATCAATTTCTGGCAGTACTAACATTGACATAACATGTGGCGTTACCTTTAATCTAACTCTAGCTATACTAAAGGAAATGATAGTGCAAACTTTCAATATTTTAAGGAATTTCAGAAGATATATTGAGTCTGAACAAGGAATGCAGAGTAGTGACTGGTGTAAATTAATAGAGCAATTAAATTGATAAAATGAATAAAGTGTTATTGACTGCAAATAAATATTCAATAACGTGTCAATAAATCATTCATATTATAATTTAGTGGTAGTTAATTATTAATTAATTTAGTATATTAGATATATTTATTTAGTGTTAAGGTCACCATTACCTACATTTTATTTAAAAAAATATTTTATTTAAATTGAGTTTTAATTATCTACCAACTGTGTTAAAACTCTACTATATAAAATAAACTTGATACTTTTAAAGACAATACCATCGTATGTAGGAAGTTTGTCCTCCAATGAACAAAATCCAAACTAAAATAAAAAAAAAACAATGAATGAAGAGTACACATTCGCCTACTTGATAGAAGAGAAGAAACGTGGCTATCAGCTTACATAAGCAATCGTGGGATCACCATGAAATAGGCCATCTATATACGATAGAGGCACCCGCATCAAGAATCATGTGAAAGTCGTTTGTCTAACCATTTTTAAATATTCAATTCCTAGCAGCCATAAAATTTACTCAAAATGAATGAAATGATATGTTTATGACGGTAGAATATACGATGTACTTTCATTTTTACATTCATACAACAAGCTGTAAATAATATCACATTATCATCTATAAATCTAGGGATTAAGGATATTGTCATCTGTTGCCTGCAATTTTGAATGGATATCTGTTTTATATTTTATTGGTAATTAAATGCTAGAAGAAATATTAATATTCTCAATAAATTATGGTATATAGACAGATAATATCGAAAACAAATGGCGATGATATGTCTTTACATGGGTCCATAGTTTTTCAAGCTAGCGAGCATTTGTTTTATAACGTACACAAACTTAACTATAAAATTCCATATAAATATAATAGGAGTGAGTACCTAAACATCGATTTTTCTCACTTGTTCCTCATGTCATAGTTTGATGTTCGTATGAATCAAATGGTACTGGTGGTGATGGAAACGTGATTACCAGCAGATATCACACAGTTTTGAGCACAAGGCAGAAATCAATGACGTGAGGGTCATGAAAAATCGGTGTATATGTATCATTTAATAATACGTAGTTGAATTTAGCTAACAAGAATGCACTCATTATATTGAACTTATATTTCGTTCCTTATTTTCTAGTCTCTTGTTGGTCAAAATTCAAATCCAATTCACAACAGTGAAAAAATTGTCTATATTCTCAGCTGTCTGTAAAATCGACAATATTATTATTATTAATACAGGGAAAAATAACGGAGCTGCAGTCACGTCTTGTTGAAATTCTATTGAAAATTAAATATATACCAACGTTTCGATCACAATTTGATCATCATCAGGGTAACATAAACTCAGTTTTATATGCAATGCTGATATGTACGCACGTTTTTTATTATTTATTGTAATTCTGACGAAAGTTTCGACCTTAAAAACTTTTTCATTTTCATGTTTTTCTAAATTTATCCTTAAATGTTACCCTGATGATGATCAAATTGTGATCGAAACGTTGGTATATGTTTAATTTTCAATAGAATTTCAATAAGAAGTGACTGCAGCTCCGTTATTTTTCCCTATATTAGTAATTTCTACAGTCGAATCATTCCTAACTATTATTATTATTATTATTATTATTATTATTATTATTATTATTATTATTAATTAATTCATTAATTTAGGACTTTAAGCGTTAGTCACTTTTATCCTAACCTATATAATCTATTGTAACATCTTAGTTTTCTGGAAGCAATTTCAGAATTTTACCTACATGGTCAAGTGTACTTACTGCAACAGCTAGACATTCACATTCACATACAAGCCGCGTTCTTTCGGGCTGTGATTGTGATTTTGTGAGTACTGATTAGTTTAATCGTGATCCTTTTGAATCATGATTTAAAAATTACATCAACAAAACAACTTGAACAATATAAAGCGTCAAATTACATAAACCAATGCAAACTAATTTATTTTATTTTACAGTCTACGTCAAGTGTTTGAGTCAGTAAAACTGAATCATATTTAAGTAAAAAAAATATTCTTGGTAAGGAATCCGAACAAATCTTTTATGTGTATCATTACATGCTTTTGTAGGAAAATCATATTTTCTTTTAAGCCAAAAACCTCACATTGATAAATTTCTATACTCGAAAAGCCATATTTAAATTTGCTCTGAACTGAATTCGTGTGAATCATTCAAAAAGATCGATTCAGAAGGGTAAGGGAAAGGTGGTGTAGTGATCACAAAATGTGAAAGTGGGGATAA